>CAJNDS010001112.1:100000-260000 GCA_905221605.1 Symbiodinium natans
CTGGGTACGGACAGTGTGCCACTGTGATCAGCATCGACTTCCTGCGCGGGACGTTGCAGACACGCATTTCATACACTTGGAGGTGACGGTGCCCCCCCCCCCCCCCCCCAGCTTCATGAAAGCCTTATTCTACTCTGACGTGGGTCAGATGGGAATTGGAACACCATCGCGAGAAGGATGGTGTCAGAAGAGATGCCCTTGCGTTGCCTGGATCAACTTCTTCACTGCATGAAGCTCGACATCTCGCACAAGCCGCATGCATGACGTGAACCTTGGCTGCATCAGGGTATCATTCCACTTCACCAGCAGTGGGTCTCTGTGCGAAGGACATACTCAACCATGGCCAAGCTGCTCCATGTGATTCATTTCACCATTCCCGTCGCGATCCACCTGCCGGTCGGCTCTGACCATGGAAACATCCACCCTAAAGATCCATGATTTCCATCGGTACCAGTACCAGAGGGCTTCAGATGCCCTAGCAGCAGAATTGAACGAAACGTTGCAGTCATGAAGCAACATATCGGACACATCCCCCTAGGTCGACACATGGTTTTTTCCGCCCTGGGGCCTGATCAAGCAACTCCTGGGCCCGGGAGACGCAGCTTGAGAATCCTAGCCAGTGAAGCATCACCATGAGCTCCGAGCTGTCGATCTCACCTGCGCCACGGTGCTTGAGGAGTCAGCCGCCAGTTTACGGATAAGGCCTTTGTAACAACATGTGCGCCGGCTCGCTTACTTCTGTTGAGTCTGGCCTTAATCATACAAGTATGTCGTAGGTGCCCGAAGTCTGAGCCTTTTGCAACTTTATGACGATGAGCTCAGACTTTGTATAGCATCTTCTAGATCGACCAAGGGAGGCGAAACCCCACTGGCAATGCAGCTAGCCGTGAGTAGCTAGCCTTCTGGTTTCTGGTGCGGCATCGACATGTGTTTTGTTTTGCCTAGCAGCTCTGCAAGAGCTGCGACGCTTCAAGGCTGATGTGCCGTAAACAATACACTGCGCCACCCACACACACAGAGACACACACTCACACACACACACACAGAGACAGAGCCACACACACACACACACACACACAGAGGCACACACACACACACACAGAGACAGAGCCACACACACACACACACACACACACACACAGAGACAGAGCCACACACACACACACACACAGACACAGACACAGACACAGACACAGACACAGACACACACACACACACACACAGACACACACACACACACACACAGACACACACACACACACACAGACACACAGACACAGACACACAGACACAGACAGGACACACAGACACAGACACACAGACATCACAACACAGACACACAGACAGACACACACACACACACACACAGACACAGACACACACACACAGAGACACACTGACACAGACACACACAGACACACACAGACACTACACAGAGACACACACAGGACACACACAGAGACACACAGAGACACACACACAGAGACACAGACACAGAGACACAGACACAGAGACACACAGAGACACAGACACAGAGACACAGAGACACAGACACAGCGACACAGAGACACAGACACAGAGACACAGACACAGAGACACAGACACAGAGACACAGACACAGACACACATGACACAGACACAGACACACAGACAGACACAGACACAGACACACACACACACACAGACACACAGACACACACACACAACACACACACAGACACACACACACACACCACACACACACACACACACACCACCACACACAGACACACCACATACACACACACACACACACACACACACACACACACACACACACACACACACACACACACACACACACACACACACACACACACACACACACACACATGTGTGTGTGTGAGAATACATATATATATATATACATATGTGTAGATGCTTTTTGTTTTGCTTCATGAACTTTCCTAGCTACGGATGTATCACCGAAGTCGAAGCCTGAGTTATCCTTGTCGTGCATGACGAACAAGCTTGCGAACTCGTCATACTCCTGCTTGGAGAACCTGTGCTATGCATGACTGAAACAAGTTGACGACGCAAGCAACAACAAATTAGCTATTCTTTTACTTCGAACATCCCTACCCTCTCTTGGTATTGGGCACTCAGGGAGACTCTGGAGGGAGACTCTGCGGCCACTCCGGGGTTGGGCAGGGAGATTCTGGGGTTGGGCACTCTAGGTAGACTCTGGAGCTGCGCCCTTCGAGGGTTGGGCACCCCAGGGAGACTCTGGGGTTGGGCACTCCAGGGAGACTCTGGGGCTGGGACTCCGGGGACACTCTGGGATACTTTAGGGTTGGGCACTCCAGAGATGAGTGAAGAGTAGACCGGGCGAGGAGAAGAGTTGCGGGCGAGAAAAAGAGTCGAGTTTAAAATCTAACAACCCCACACCTAGCACAATCTTTCCGGGCTTGATGCACCATGGCTTGCTCACCCACGAGTGTGGAATTTTGGGCTCGCTTCAACTGATCCAGGAACCCGTCTCGCCCCAGGATGAGATTCATCGCTTGCTCGAAGCGTGGCAGGTCCAAGGCATCCTGGTCTGCGAAGCCCTGACAGGGCGGTCTATGGGTCATGAGGGGTTGGCGCACTAGCCCTGAGGATCCCAGCAATACCTTCCCGTAAAATAAGTCGTCGTATACATACATGTGTATATAAATTAGCAGATAACTAAGCAAGCAATTCTGCACGTATATAATAGACGTCTACTTTTTTGCTAGAGCATATCACCTGTGCATACACTTGCGTTGTGTTCCCCACATTATACTCCCATGGTACCTCTAGCAGCTCAGGAGCGTGTCAAACCTCATAAGCCCTGAAGTGCTAAAATGTGATTAGGACAGCTCGAGTTTTATAGGCCCTTTTTTGTGGTACCCTATGGAATAGGGGGGCCGCCTTGTGATAAGGACCTCAAAAAAAGGGACCATAATTTACAGAACTGACCTAATAATATCTGCTTCTTTCTCTCGTGAGCAAACAGTCTGGGGAGCAGGGGGTGAGGCCTTCATCGCTTCGAACCACCTCCAGCCTTTTTTTATCTTTCTTTTTCGATTGCGTCGCTTCTGGTTTGTGTTCTGGCACTGGAAGACCACCAGACCGCATGGCTGCCGGGCGCTGAGTACGAGGTTGCACAAGTATTGCAGCAGGACGCTGCGACAGCAAGACCTCTGAGAGCTACTCTGCCGTGCGAGCACAGCCGTACGCACATGTATCCCCTGCCCGCTCACACTTCGATTATCTTCGATTGCTCACAGCTCGCAGCCTGGATAGTCTTCCAGAGCCCCTGGCAGACCTAGAAGGTGATGTCTCACTAAGCCGCAGCAGTCGCAACATCGCATTCGTGCTGGCCAGCACAGGCACAGCACACACTTCGAGGATGCACTACGCTGAGCAATGTTTTACAAGCTAAGACAAGGCTCGCCTGCCACGACCAGTGAGAAAATGGCAAACTTTCCCGAAGCACTTCAGGTGCAAGCGGTTCACACGGAGGGGCCATTCGGCCATTCGGCCCAGAACGTCGTTCAGCCGGCAAGCCCATCAACATGAAGATTGCAAAGGGACCTGTTCCGTTTGAAGCCATGATTTGTCTATTGTCAGGCCAGGGTGCACCATGAAGAAAAGAGTTGACATGAGGGCTGAAAGAACGGCGTCGGGTTTGCACACCACTCACCGCCGACGATGTTCCCAAGCCTGAGGATTTCAAGTGAACCTCGAGTGAAACCGCACATGATGCACAAGCAGCTGGCAAGCATTTCAACCGGAGAAAATGCCATGTCATACGGTAACACTTCCAGCATTCGCAAGTATTCTCCGCGTGGTAATAAATGAGAACACTTCAGGGCACTGCCTGCCAAGGGATGTGTCGAGAAAGGCAGCTTCGCAACAAATTAAGCAACAGGCACAGTTTACTTGTAGCCAAGTTTTGTAGCCTAAATCCTTCAGCAGGGACCCCACGCCGAACGTAGAGGCGATGCCGTTGTGGCAGTTTGCTTACTAACCGGCATGCTGCCTTGTCGCTTGCTGCTACAGAAGCCTTTCCAGCAACTGCAAGTGCAAAGTGCTTCAGGGTGTCTCAGCTTAAAGCCACTGTATGGCGCTGAGGAGGCTTGGGCTAGCGAATCACTGCAGAAGTGATCGCAGGTTCCCCACTTTGTGACACACGAAGGACTCATTAGCAATTCAATCTGCAAGGGAGTCTATGGAAGGCGCTTCCTCAGACGTTCTCACACGAAGCATCTCCAAGTGGTGCAGCGCTTGCTCAGCCTTTCCTCTCGTCGAGATGATGCTGCCTCCCTTCTGCTGTTGATCCTTTACATAATCGTCTGGGAAAACATGGCGCAGGAATTCGCCGTAGTCAATGCTGCCACTAGCATCGTCATCAAAAAGCTGGAAAATGTGCAGAGCACTATCTGCCGTGACTCCCACCCTCATCTGCCGTACAAGCTCCATGAACTCAGCTATGTTCAAGCTACCGTCCTCATCTGCGTCGACATAACGAAACAGGATCTTCAGGTCTTTTGCACTGTAGCCCCACTTGCGCAGTCCCTTGCGAATCCGAGTCAGAAGAAGAACCTTGTCGCGATTCTGCCAGCACATCGTAAACTCGTGGCCAATTATGCCAACTGGCAAGGCCAAGAAAAGAACGCTGACAAATGTCAGGATGGACACGGACACATAGCCCCCAAGCGATACGGGATAGAAGTCTCCATAGCCCACCGTGGTCATAGTTACAATGGCCAGCCACAGCGAATGCTGCATTGTGGGGATATTCTCTCTTGGCTCTAACAGATAGATGGCTGTGGCTGAGAAAAAAGTGATGACTGCCATCAAGTACGTAAGGACAGGCAGGGACTCAGCTGAGTTTCTGCATGCATCGATCAGTAACCGGAACGAGTCAAAGTATCTTAGCAGCTTCAAAAATCGTACGAGAGGAAGAAGGAAGAGCAGAATGCCTTGAACGATTGCTTGCTCACTGGAAGGCGGGGTGGATCGGCCGACAGTACAGGTGCTGGAAAGCTGTTGCCAGGTGTGCGGGACTACAAACACCAGCCCAATGCTCGCCCGCAGTGGCAGCCCTGTCGCAGACAGCATGTCAGGCCAGTTCAAAAGATCTGCCAGGTAAGCTTTCTTAGATGGTGCTGACAGCAGCCGGCAGGTAAACTCCAAAAGGAAAATGCTGTCGAAGCTGGTTTCCAAAACAGCAGCAAGCACCGGATGCATGCAGATGCCGTCACTCGTTTGCAAGTTTGTGACGAGGAGAGAGGACAACACCAACAGCTTCAGAAACGTGGAGATCCACCATGCTGCCACACTCGAGTTCGCATCATCGAGCAGCTCCCACACATAATCGGCTCGGCTGCGGTACACGAGACGCATGAGGGGCTGCGTTTCTTCATCCAACTGACGGCGGAGCTGCTTTCCATGCATCCGCCAGGCAACTTTGAGATCGACACTGCGGGCCTGCTGAACACGTCTCCGTCCAACTTCCCCTTCCTCCGAAGCTAAATCTCCAGCTTCGCATTCGCTGCCTGATACATCCCGCATCTCGCGAAAGCTGTGGTATGAGTGAGGGTCCCCCAGGCTCCCGCTTGTGGCCATTCTGATCATGGTGCCACCATTGCCACTGCTTCGGTGGGGCGGGGAGTCAAGGGACTCGGGAAGAGCCGGGGGAGAGAGGTGTCCCTCCGTCCCATTCGGCACAGGGGGCTGCGTGCGCAAGGGGCCATTTGAGGGAATCACCGGCAAGTAGCCATCGCCTTTTGGTTTGGATGGTGCACGGTAAACTCGTCTTGTGCCTGGCATGGAATGAAGGAATTGCCCCGACATTCTGAGATTCACAATTTCGGTGATGCAAAGCTCCATCTGCTCTGACAGGCGGTCTAATCGAGACTCGATCCCCATCCAGGCAGTCTTCGAACTTCCCACTCCGACATCTCCGACTCCTTCATCTTTGAAAGAGTTTATCGGAAGCTCGTCCTCCTCGACTTGCCCGGGGATGGACATCCGGCCCCCTCTTGCCCAACTGGGCTCTGCCAGCGCGCTATCTGAGGACATGCGCTTGCAAGGCAGGGGTCGGCTCGGGCCATCAAACGCAACGGTCCTCCGAGCCTCAGCCACTAGATGCACTTTGTGGTTACATACTGCCTCGAAGGGGCCTGCACCATGTCCGCTACTGGCACAACTCCCCTTATTCTGCAGCATTGGGAGCAGCCTTTTTCCACCAAGAAGGTGCACAGGCCGCTACAGCCCGTCGGTCACTATCTTCCACGGACTGCCTGGCCTGCTTGACAGGCGCGGCATCCACGGCGCTGCTGTCACATGGACAACCTCAGAGCCTGGACCACTGTGTGGGGGCAGAACTATGCGCGCAGCAAGTCTAAGATCACTACGCAGCAGCTAGCAAAACACCGTGAGAGACCCATCCTGTTCAGAAACCAATGAAAAATCAGGAAATCCTACTGCGCAAGGACCGAAGCCAGTGCACGGCGGTGAGCAAACATTAGCATCATCAGCAGGCCCATAAGCCTGAATAAGTGCAGTACTATGCAAACGATCGACCCGCCTTTGTACACGCTGCCGGATCGACTTTTCCACAGCGCAAGAAGCAAGGAGAATTTGAGCCGGTGGATCCATCAAGACTTTTCTGCCTGAATGGTCTCCAGGTGGTGGAGTGCCAGGCTCACGTGTGCTTGGGACTTGCGCACGGAGTGGGAGTGCTGTTGCTGCTTTTCGACGTACTGCTCAGGAAAAATGTGTCGCAAGAACTCTGCGCAGTCAAGCGTTCCACTCTTGTCATCATCGAAGATCGTGAAGATCTTAAACGCATTTTCTGTACTTATTCCAATCCGCATTTGCCGCACGAGCTCCAGAAAGTCCGTCATATCCAGGCAACCATCCGCATCCTGATCCTGGGCAGATACGGGTGTAGTTCTCTAATTTTGGGGCCCTTTTTGAGTTTTGGGTTTCCATGTAATACGGCACCTAACAAATAAAACCCAAAAGGATCCAAAAGGGACCCTAACTTAGAGTGGCATAAGCTTGGCTTCTGAGAAAAGATCAAAAAAGTAAGCGCGACGGAGGCAGCTCGAAGCAGCCTTTCCCTTCCTGAAGAGGGTTTATAATTGAGCCAAATGACCACATATTCAAAGAGAACTTTCACGTCGTTTGCGGCGTAGCCCCATTTCTTCAGAGAGCGACGCATACGGTTCACCAGCAACACTTCGTTTCGGCTCTCCCAAACGTTCCAGAACTCGTTGCCAATGATTCCAACCTCTCAGCTCCATAAGGTGAAGTGGGGGTTTACGATATCAGGGGTACCTTCTTGGGGTCCTATTTTTCAGGTCTATATTGGGGTCCCCTGTTTTCGTAAACCCCCAAGTCACCACTGAGTTTGACTAGAATGCTTAGTACTCCCGTTTCAACAGCTGGCGAACGAACTAGACTCCTATTCAACTGCAAAGACTTAGGTACCAGTGCATCAAAGCAACCGGCAAAGCCAGGAAAAGTACGCTGATACAAGTTAGCATGGCCACCACGATGCAGCCTGCAAAGGTCTCAGGGTAGTAGTCGCCGTAGCCGACCGTCGTCATGGTCACAATGGCAAGCCAAAGAGAATGTGGCAGGCTTGGTATATTGCTCCGTGGTTCCACCAAATAAATAACCGTAGCCGATGTCATAGTCATGACTGCCACCATGTATGCCAAGAACGGCACAGCCTCCATGGAATTGACGCATGCATCCATCAGTAGCTTACATGATTCAAAGTATCGGAGCAGCTTCAGCAAGCGAACCAGGGGCAAGAAGAATACCAGAACGGTTTCAAGCTCTGTAGTAGGAGGATATGCGAGAGGGACCAAGCCTGTGAATGCCCGGAGGGGAAGCCCCAGAGCAGACACCATGTCTGCCCAATTCAGGGGATCTTTGAGATAGGTTCGCTTAGACGGGGTGGTTGTCAAACGACTGACAAACTCGACCAAGAAGATGACATCAAAAGACATGTCCATCACCAAAGCCAGCACTGGCTGCCTCTGCTGCAGGTAGGGAGTGCACGCAGACAGCAAGACTAGGACGCGCAGAAGCGACCATGTCCACCAAGCAAACCTACTGGACTGGGGATCGTCCAGAAATTCCCACACGTGCTCTGCTCTGCTTCGATAGACTAATCGCATGATGGGCTGCAGGTCGTTCTGCAGGTCGTTCCCTTCACCACCAGACAGGGATTTCGCCTGTAGCTGCCACGCTGTCTGCAGATCGCGGACATGGGCTGTAGCCCTGTTCGGCCTCGAAGGTGTCGCCCATGTGACTGTCTTGTCGGCTGCCTTGTCAGCTGGAGCCTGTGCAAAAGACTCCACGTCAGACTCATCTGTGCTCATGAACCGCGGCATGGGCATGCTCGCGGAAAGTGGCAAACGCATCTCATCAGCAGCTGCTCGAACTGAGCTGACCTGACTCCTGGGCGTTAGCTGCGCCATCCCTGCATTGCCGGTCTCCGGTTTTTTCAAGAACCCGTCCACATCACGACCTCTGCTATTTGCGAGCTTCAGGCTTGACAGCTCCTCAATGCATATGTCTAGCTTCTCTGCCAACCGGTCCAACTTCACATCCACCTCGGACAAGGATGTTATCACAGGAGCTGGGCGCCTTGGCACCTGGAAATCCGTTTCATCCGCCAGTTGCCCAGGAAGCGGCATGGACTATTGGGAAGCTATAAAGACACACCTCTGCCTTGGACCAACGCTGCTTGCAAGAGAGTCTCGACAAGTAGTCAAGGCTTCAAAACTGCGATGCTTCAAATGTATCCGGTATCATCTACTCGTGGGACAGCTGATTTCCCTCGAGTCAACTCCCAGCCTCACTCACTTCCTCCAACACTTCGTCCACCACATACGGCCTGTGTGAACTCATGGCCCTTCCGACAGAAAGGCACAACAAACTTGCCTCGGCCTCGGCCAACAGCGCCAGAGGTTCTTCCAAAACCCCCCCCCCTCCACCTGTCAGAATACCCAGGGCTGTTGGAGAGTCCAGTTTTTGGCACACGCTGTGGCGTAGGCGTAGGGATGGCGTAGGGTTCTGGGATACGGCCGCACCGATCGGCATTTTTGTTTTGCAATTTGCCGGACGTCCCAAGCCTGGCGCCACCAGGTCCAAAAAGCCGCGTGTGCAAATCGTTTCCATTCACCTAAAGAGCAGATTTGCCTCACACAAGGTCCGCTGGAACACGCATCGCCCGTGGACGCTCGGACCCCTGGAGAGAGTTGCCCGCCGAATGCATCTCAAGACATGTTAAACCTCAAAGTGGACGCTACATGTTGCCTGACAGCTAGAAACTCCCGATATCTGCTTGAAGCTGATGTCCAAGCATCCCGCAATCATGGAATGGGCGATGCGCTCTGTGTAACTTCACGCGAGTCGACACGTCAAAGCCAACGCATTCCCTGCAGTGCACATCAGGCCGAGGCGGCTGTCCCGCGGCGTGTATATTCTTTGCTTTTGGATTTGCACCTGCTCCTATACGAGAACTACTGTATCAGGGCTTTGGGGCTTCAGGCCTCTGCAACAAAGCTGAATAGCTGCAAGCTGCACATAGGGGCACTATGTCTGAGTTGAAGGAAGGAAATGCCACTTTCATCTTCAAGGCTGGCATCCTGCAGTCGGGACAACAATCTCCGGCCAGGGCGCAAAAGCTCTATACCAAAGTCGCGGATGGCCTGTTGCAACGTTGTGCACGGCAGCATGCACCATGAAACAATGCTCTGCAAGACTCTGCAAGCAAGATCCACCTCCAGTGTCCTCAGAACTAAGATCCAACAGGATCCTATTGCTGCACCCACCTAGCCCGAACCACCACAGCAGATGGAGTTTGAACTCTAAAATAACCCTACCACATTTTGCCGGCGACTTAGCATCTTCTCCGAGTCTCCGGCCTCTCGAAGCGCTTCACGGCTCATATGTCCATGGCCATCCTCAAGGGATCCCCCCCCCCCCCCCCCCCCCCGCCCAAAAAAAAAAGTCCCGCTGCGCTCCACTGCGAAAGCCTGCCTGCGTCCCCCTCTTATCAGGTAAGCTACCACTCCTTCTTCTCTCGTAGACTAGAGGCCAGTTAGCTCTCTGTCTTTTGTAGCGTAGGGGCTGCATAGGGCGGCCAGGCGGCCACAACAGCCGCCCCCTCTCTTGCTCTCCGCCGTCCCGGGGCATTCTGTTGAGGAGTTGTTGCGCCGGGTTCTTTGCTCCATCGCAAGTCTTATCAGCGTAAACCTCAGATAATCCCGATGAAGTTGAGCCTTTAGGGTTTAGGGTTTAGGGTGAATTCATCCAAGGCTTGCCTTGTCACATCGTATAGAGCTCTTGAAGAGGGCCTGAAGACTCCCGGCCTCGTACTTTGCAAAGGTTGCAGCGCACTCGTCGTGATGGCGCTGCGCCTGCTTGCAAGATCTTGCAAGGAAGGGAGTGCAAACCTGGAACCCTTAATATTCTTTTTATCATTAGTATCACTATTTGTTAACACATTGCAATTAATATGAATACATTCCTATCTCCTTCTCAAGCCTGGTGCTGCGCTTCTCGCAGGCAGCATTTTTTGAAGAGCTGTTCAGAAGCCTCCTTTTGACTGATGGCCCCCAAGGCATGCCTACTATAGAAGCTACTGCCAGGAATAGCGGCCAAGTACACGAAACCTCGCTTGAGCTTCTCGTAGCCTGAACTTGACTTAATGTCGCCAGTGTCCAGATTATCTGAGAAAGCTCAGCTCGCGGCATAGCCATGAATGAGGAGGAAGAACTCATTCACTTGAATCGTGTTGAAGGTCGTGATGGTCTCAGTGTACGGAACATGCCTACCCATGCCATCCCAAGATGCCGATCGCCTGTGGAGTCCGGCTGGGCAAAACAACGCCAACTAGTCCAGTTTCCGAAAAGCTACACCAGCGAAGGCTACATTATGGGACGCTCTTTCGTGCAAGCCTTCAGAAGCCTGGCTGTATAGCAGAGGTGCGCGTAGAAGATCCCCGATCCAATCGTCGTTGGGGTGCATATACCCCAACCTGATAAGTTCCACAAAGCAGAGCTGAAGAGCTACATCACTGTGTCAATTGCTGGGGAACTCCATGGTGTAAATGGCAGCTCTCAAAGCAAAGTAGCAGAGCAGTGGTCTTAGGAGCGTGCTCTAAATTATGAGCATTTTGGTACCCGACATATGTTTCTCATAGGTATAGATGATATACATACAAGAGGCGCCAAGCCTAGAGAACCTGCCATCCAAGAGGCATCCGCAGCGCCCTGGAAAGTTCGGAGTGATGTAGCTCCTGCGAACTGCACGACCCCTGAGGATCTGTAGGTAACGAAGGCCCTAAACCCTAAACCCTAAACCCTAAACCCTAAACCCTAAACCCTAAACCCGAAGCCCCTAAACCAAAATTTGGACCCGCCCCTGGCCTCGCCAAACACACAGAAAGGAAACAAGCAAAACACATCTCACAGAAATGCGTATCCCTTCCCGTTCCTAATTCCAGGTTATTATCACGTTGGACTCTTGGTTTCAAGGCCATCGCTGGCCTCGTATTCGGCCAGTTTGTAGAACACCTCCAAGCCCTTCTCCTGCAAAAACGGTCACAGCTCAAGAACTGCTATCACTGATCAGGATCAGGGTTTCATAGCTTGCAAGACCGGCCGATCTTATGAAGAGCCTGAAGAAGGCCAGATGGTTAGCAGGACTTGGTCAAGGTTTGAACCTTGAAACTTTATGGTGTGTCCCTGTACAGGATGAACGCATGCACACGCAGCTTGCTCGGTGAACACGTGCTCCTCGGTAAACGGTGTGGCTGCCGGGACCTTTGACAAGCAAGAGCGGCAGAAATTGAATCCTATTCCAGCACTACAGTAGAAGGTTTACGGTTTCGACTCTCGCACTAGCACACGCAGGCAAGACTCCGGTAGGTTTAGGGCCGTGCCTGTGGCTCGTCTCGCAGCTCTTTGCTCCCCTGCCTCCTGACGGCGGCCTTTACACAAGAAGTTTTGGCACACCAGCAAAGCTGCATGGTTGAAGGAAGGAAAGGACAATTCGACACCAGAACGCACCAGAAATCGGCACATAACATTGTCGTGCTCAAACTGTGCCCCAACTACTTATGTGGAACTTGAATGATCAGGTTCTCAACATGACATCCGCTTGAAAGGTCGAACATCGAACAAATGAGGGGGAGAAGCCCGGCACCCAAACCCACAAGTGATTGAACGAATTGGAACATTCCAAGGTTCCTTGGAGGTTGGAGGTGTTCCCGGCTCCTGCCCGCACATATCCGCACATGCAGGAACATGGCATGGGCATGCCTCAGGGATGTCTGATAGTGCAATCGCTGAGGAGTGCTGCATGCAGGATAGGTTGTCGAAGAGGTGCTTTGCGTCTGGACTCCGGTGAAGCAGCTCGTTTCGACAAAAGCTCAATCACTTGTGCGCTGCAGAAGAAACAAGAATTCTGATCAGTCTGAGTCATAGTGAAGTTCCTATGTCTTGTGGGTTCTGGTTCCTATACCAGCACGGTGGACCACGGTGGACAAGCATACTTAGGCCTAAACGTTCCGGCGTCAAGGGTAGTATTGGTTGACCGCGCCCCCTCAAGACTTTTCAGGCACAATACTCACAGCTACTATCGCAGATTACGGACTTTTGAACAGCTCCGCCCCTCCGCCCCCCTCAGCCACATGAATTTTGAGCTGTGCCTCCGTTTCATCCAGGTCTTCCTGAGCTGGGTCTAGTGAGCCAAACGGAGTGCGCACAAGTTGTCTTCATGCCAGTAACTCCAAACCCAGGATGTACACCAACAAGTGACCGAGCGGCAGCTTGGCCCTTGCTTGCTTGTCTCTGTAGGGTCTTCGCACGTGTCATCTGTGGTGGCCTCGCCTCGCTGGCGTCGACGCCACCTGCAGCGAAGCTCGCGGAGCAGTCCGTGTCTTGCAAAGAAATGGCTGCTCACTTCTACTGTGAACGTTCCGCCATCCAAGGTAGCATCGGTTGACCACGCCCCCTGACTCAGAGTCCATGACTGACAAGACACCTTCTTGAGTTCGTGAGCCCGATGACTCCTGGCTCGTCTCCCTGCACGTTTCCGATAACAGGCTTGCAGAGACAAGGCTGGAGCACAACTTGCGTCTCTAGCTTCTGTTGCGAGAATGGTAGCAGCATGCCAACTCCATGCACGTGCCGTGTCCAACCTTTCCGCGTAGAATCAAACTCAGATAGGATGCGCCACCTTGTGAACGATGGCGTGAGAAAGATGTCCTGCAGGGACATCAGTGTGGATTGGCGTTACCGAGCCACAAATTCTTCTTTTCCATGATTTCGGACCGGGCCCCTGCAGCTCTCAAAAAGGAGGAACGAACAGAATCGGAGCGTCCTTTGAATCTGCAGGTGTTGCGTCAAAGATTTCGATGTCCGGAAGAGGCGCAAAGTAGAAGGGCTCCTGGGATGCCAACAGAGAGTCTTGGGAGCCTTGGGCTAAAGCCTCCGCAAAGCAACTGGAGGCCCACGAAAATCCAGCCAAGGCACCGTAGCCGGGTCACAGCCTAAGAGCAGCCAAAACTCTGACTGAGGCGAAACGATGCCCTGTGGATATATACCTCCACGGCATTGTGTGTGACAGTCCCATAAGGCAAGGGCTCTCTCCCCGGAGTGGTTGTGTTGAGGCCCTTGATGGTGGCCTCCTGGGTGGCAAACCTGAGATCGGCGCATGACTTGCCAGCACGCAACATGCGCCACCCCTGCAGAGCTGGGATCTTGGCAGCCTGTGCGCCAAGACGCGTTGCTGTTTGCTCTCTCGTTGCCAGGTGGCCTGCCAGCATGCGGGATCGTGACTTCGATGGCTCCAGGCGACGGCGCAAACCGCGCTTCTCCCTTAGCTCAGGGAAAAGCCATGGAGCTTCTGCTTAGCTCTCAGACTATCTCAGACTAAGTTTCTTGAAACAGGAGCTGGGATTGCAGGGGAGATACTGTGGCAACTGCTTGGCACGAATGGAGGCCAAGCCGCTCTTTATGGCGATGGAAGATCGGCGCGATGTTTTTAGATGTCGGGACGTCGGGTTCGGGAGATGCGCGCGCTCTATACCTTGGATATTGGCAAGCAGTGTAAGGTGCACAACCACTGATCAAGGAAAACATGCATCTGCCCTCGTGGCTGCTGCGCGGAGCTTTCAATGCGCCGCATCATCATTTCGCAGCAACTTCTCAAATATACTGAACTCGGAACCCTAGCAAAATTTGCAAGCTTAGCTGTTTCTTAGGAGATATAGTGCCAAAAGTTAACAACTATTCCCAGGGATCTAAGTCAACAGGTCCACAATCTGGCAGCTGGGCCTTTTGGTGACCCTCTACAGACGTGGAGGAGACCGCAGGAAGATACAGTGCGGGAAGTAGGTTTTTTTGCCACCCGACTAGCCACAGCAAGTAGGTTTAGGTTTAGGGTTTTCCGGTTTAGGGTTTGGGGTTTAGGCTTAATTGCACGTGACCTTCGTGTTGCTGCGGCAACCATGCTCTAATCAACCACAGCTGGCACCATGCCAAGATGCACGAATGACCAGGCATCCTTTCTCATTGGATGTGATGTCCGCTGCGTCTGCGGGGCAGTGAACACAGCATCAGCACAGAGAAGCAGTTGCGGCACAGCCTGTGCAAGCTGCGTGCCTTCAAGACTGAACTGGTGTGGCCACGCAGAAGGCAACCTGAAGATAGCACCGATCTTCAGCACTACTTGTCCATGCCGGCTCTCGGTGACCAAGGAGCAAAAAAGCAGGGAAGCACACAGTGGTACTGATAGTACTGATATTTCAGCAGCCGCACACTGTCGCAAAGATCAGCCAAAGCACTCACCTCATCTGCGTCTAGTCCCCCTGGGCATGTCGATGGCTGATTTATATTTGCCAGTTCAGCAATTTTCTTCCGGATCTCGCCTTGGCTCAACTCGCAAAACATCGAAGAAAAGCAGAAATGGTGCCTTTACAGGGAACTGCAGCAAATTCTCTCAGCAACTCAAGTGTCCACAAAACAAGGGAGCATCTATTCAGGTTTAGGATTCAGGGTTTCAGGTGAGTGGTCGTGCTGCACTTGCCCCCTGTTTGTATCCGGGCCGAGAAGCGTTGACGCTCCTCTGCACGAGCTCTCCTTTCTACACAGCATCTCAGCGCGTTCAGGGCTTAGGATTTAGGGTTTAGGGTTTCGCAACTGAAAAGCTGCCCACAGCGATGAAACAACAAGGCCTTCGCTGAGCGGGCCGTCGCCAGGGCGGCCGCGATGATGCGAAGTCACCATCTCAGCCAGCGGTAAGTCAAAGCAACAGGCAACACGCAATGCATGACTTCTATACTCCCCTTAGAACCTCCATAACAATAATATTTTTAATATCCTCTCGGATTTTATATAAACAAAAATAAAAGTAATTCCCAAGGGGGATATAGACTTTATGAGCTGCACCTGAAGGCTGTGCAAGTGAGGGAGGCGACAGCTCTAGACAGCGATGCAACTTTGCGGCAAAGGTGCTCGCGCTGTGGCATCTTGGTGGCTCCGGGGACGTGCGGCCTTTCAGGAAGCTGACATGTTCTGACTTGAATACAAGCAGGCGATAGCAGGCGCATGTGGACAGGTGGTGTTTGCACGCCCCTATGACTTTCTGCGATGCTCCCAACAATGCAGGGCTTGGACAGACGACCCCTGCCTAAGATGAGTGGCGCAGTGTCGCTCAGCGGAGTGAAAGCCCGAGGAGGCGGAGACCTGAGCTGTGCTTTAATGCGCGACCTCGAGTGCCTCCACAGCAGAGGCATAGAGACAACAGGCTGGTGATGGGAAAGAGCTGCCTGAGACATCCGAGATGACCCGTTCAAGCCACTACTCTGCAGTGCTCTTTTGTTTTAGACATTCTTTTGCAGCTGCCTTGTGTGCTTTTGGCGGGGCTAGGCTGCTGAGCAGATCTGGAACTATGTATGCAGAAGCCCTGGCTGCAGGGGCAGTTGACACAATTTAGAATCTGAACTTTCGTCGCCCCAGAGGAAGTGCTTGGCTCGTTTGCATGTGCTGCCAGTCGTGCAAATACTGAACGACAAGAACTACACCCAGATGCTGGAAAATGGCCCACAGTGGCTGCCACGACTTGGCGCTCGCCTTGGCGAGAAAGCCGGGCTACCGAAGCCTGGCCCAGCAAGGAGGAGCTTCCTAGCCTCCCCTTCATCGTCAAACAAGGAAAATCCCAATTTCGGACCACCCCAAGTGTGTCAAGTGTCTAGACATTGTGCATTTCTGCTGTACCTTCCGGGATAGTTTACCTGAATTCGGGTTCGTCTTGGACGATGAGCTTTCCCGTAGCCGAAGTCCTGACAAGATTTGCGAACCTGGACCTGATGCTTTTGCGCAAGGTTCTGAGTGCTTCTGTCTGTTGTTGCATGGAAGGTCGCGCAAAATTCCCTGTTCTGTCGGCAAGGTCCGAAGTCAGTTTAAATGTTCGTGTTTATCCAGGCGGAATTATTAACGTCAGTCTCATTCGTGCGACGTGCACATCCACTCTGGCCTTCGGCTTTGGAGTACCCGGTTGGAGCCATCGTCCACCATGTCTGTGCAAAAAGTACTCAGTACTCTTCCTTGCAAGATCAAAGCGTTGATGCGTATATAGCTCTGCACGACACTTCTCGTGAGCCTGTGCTTGCTTGCAGATGCTGTCATGAGGCTCAAGGCCCTTGAGGGCCGAAACAATAGCAGATGATAACCTAGGCACGCATCATATGTTGGCATGCTGCTGAGCCACAAGTCAAGCGGCCGGGCTCTTTCAACAGCATACGTACGGAAGTAGGCAAGTACAGCGTCGAGGAGATGGAGATCAACCCTAAACCCTAAACCCTAAACCCAAAAGAAATAAAATTACATGTTCTGGCATCTGAAGCTTCGGCTTGCTACGTTCGTCGATCAGCCTCCTTTCTTAACTCCATCCTGCTGCCTCTGTGCATTCTAAAGTGGCTTCTTCGGTCTGAAAGTGCTGTGAACACAGGGCGCTGGCCAAGAAGGAACGGGAATGAAATCCCGATCCAACAGAATCTTTTCGTTGCAGCTGTGCCATCCTCTTTCTGGCGCTTTCAACTCACAAGCCTCGCGCGGCGGCTGCGGCTCCTAGCCAGGGCTCCATGGAACTGTGACTGCAACATCTCGCTCCTCTTTTCTTTTTCCTCCGCCTTTCGACAAGTGTCGGCATTTTGGCGTTCCTGGTGTGGTTTGCGACGGGTCACCGCAGGCAAACCTTGGGTTTGGCGGGCCGTCGGTCATTTCACCCCCGTGCTGACATGTGCAATCATGACTTGGTCAGAGGTGTCCGAGGTTGCATGAATCAGGCCTGCTAGACCGAGAGTCCACCCATGGACATGTGCACACACACACATCAAAAAACACGGCGCTCACACACACAATCCAACAAACAACCTCTTACACCTCGAAAGCGGGGGCCAGATGCTACATGATGTGAGGCATTGTCTGCTCGAGCTGCGCTCTTTGGCTGCTGGGTGAAAGAACTAACTGCAACTAACTTGAGGTAGTAACATCTCAAAAGCAGTTTCGGCTATTAGGCAAACTCTGTCACTCTGAGCCCTCTATCTCACTCTTCTCAGACGAACGACTTGTATGGCTTGCCGACCTCTGTCGGCTGGATTCAAACCTCTGCAAGGCCTGATAAATGTTCTGCTTTGAAGCTTGCAGCTGCATAGTACTGGTCTTGTCCTGTTGCCGCTCCCGCAGGTATTCTGTAGGAAATATGTCAAGCAAGAGCTCTGCAAAACTGATCGTGCCATCCACCTCATCATGGTACATGGCAAAAAGCTGCACCGCATGGTCGACGGAGAGGCCTATGCGCATCTGGCGAATGAGCTCTACAAACTCTGTCAGGTCTAGACAGCCATCTCCATCTCCATCCGCATACTGAAACAAGACATTCAGGTCATTGGCAGTGTAGCCCCATTTTGCCAGGGATTTTTGAACACGCGTCATGAGAAGCACTTGCTCGCGCTTCTTCCAGGACTCTGTGAACTCGTAGCCAATGATACCAACAGGCAGGGCCAGGAAGATCAGACTCACAAAGGTGAGAATTGACACGGCAAGATAACCCCCGAGAGACGTCGGATAGAAGTCGCCATAGCCAACTGTGGTCATTGTTACGATAGAAAGCCACAGTGCGTGTGGCATGCTTGGGATGTTGTCATCTGGCTCCAACAAAAAAATGGCAGTCGCAGCCGTCAACGTAATCAATGCCACGATGTAAGCCAAGAGTGGCAGTGACTCTGCGGAGTTTTTGCAGGCTTCAATCAGCAATTTTACTGTGTCAAAGTGCCTCAACAGCTTGAGAAACCGAACAATGGGCAAGAAGTAGGCCACAGTAATGCTGAGCACGCCATGCTCGCGCAATGATGGTTGGGTGGCTAGGAAGAGGCACCGCAGCGGAAGACCGAACGCAGCTAACATATCTGGAGCATTTAAGGGATCAGCGCAGTATCTCCTCTTGCTTGGGGTCGAAAGAAAACGGCACCAACACTCAATGAAGAAGATTGCGTCACAGGCAAACTCGAAGCCAAGCAAAGCATTTGCATCCACGTGTGGCAGCGCTGCCAGCACTGTAGTCACCATCGAAGCCAGGACAAGCACTTTTAGACAAGCTGCCAGCCACCAAGCCCAGCGACTGGACTCAGGGTCATCCAGCAACTCCCAAACATACTCAGTCCGGCTGCGGTAGACAAGTCTCATCAACGGCTGTGTGTCCAAGCTGTTCATCCGTTGTCTCAGCTCGTCACCATACATCTGCCCAACCACCCTGAGGTCTACACTGCGGAAAGCTTTGACCTGCCGACTGGGCCGTCTGCGTATTGTGTTCACCGTGTTCACGGTGCGCACGTCCGTTCCACTCTTGGTCATATCGCGGAAGCTGCGAGTCGATACCTCACTGAAGGCTGGTCTCGGCCGCGACTCCGAGTGCGTCACGTCTGGCGTAAAGCTTGCCTGTGAGGTTGTTGCCTCCTGCAGAACCTCACTTGGAACTGGACTGTCCAAGGGCAAGGGAGCTTCCGAAGGTATCACCGGCAACATGCCATCAGACCGAACCTTGGATGTAAAATTCACTCTGCGGATTGAAGGTGTCTTCAGGTTCATCTGCGTCACCTCCGCGATGCACAGCTCCACTTGCTCGGAGATTCGATCCAAGCGAACCTCAATGCCAGCAAATGCATCCGCAATGCTGAACGGCCCCAGCCAGGAATCTTGTGGGGCAACTTCCTCCTCCTCCACCTGGCCAGGCATGGACATCCTGGAATTGTCTGCAGGGCAACGGCAAACTTGTCGCTCTTCTAGACTTGTGCCGAAATATTCCGGATTCTTTCTCGGAGATAAGTCGTTCATCCTCCAGATGGTTATTTCATGTGATGCATGACCTTGCACGGTCGACACTGCTGACCATGTAAACGTGATGTGCAAAGTCTGCGACCTGTGGCCTTGAGTACCTGCAGCATGCTCTTCCTGAAACTTACAGCCACAATGCAAACTTGTGCCTACGAGACATTCCGAGACTCAAATCACGCCTCCACTTTGCTATTGCTGCGATTGCTAGGCTGTCTGCTGGCTGGACCTAGGAGATTTTCTCAAGTATCGATGTAGAGCTGATATGTCTGCCATCTACATGAGCACGAGCCGGGCCTCAACTTCAGGCGCTGCCGGAAGCAAGGCTGCAAGGAGGACAAAGACCCAACAAGTCTGACCCCCTGTCATCTTGTGTTGATTTTTAAGATGATGTTACGTTGAGTCCACCTTCAGCTGCTGCACAATCGTCAGTCTCATCGTTGCATCTGAGCCATAGCTTCCACAGCTCACCAGGCACTGCTATGTCGGGCACGATCTGCTGACATGGCGCATGCAAGGATTACATTACACTTCGTAACGGGACTCGGCACAACATGCCACCATGAATCAGCTGTCTAGGGCAAGCAAGATGAAGTGCAACATCCGCAGAAAACTGCTCCTCCTGAGAGAGATTTTCACCGGGATTCAAACTGCTCTGCGCTAGTGGCCCTGAAACCTTGGCGTCCAAAAGTGCTCAGAGGAGAAGAGTGCTGAATCGGCAGTAGCTCCACCCAAACCCTAAACCCTAAACCCTACTTCGTCAAGCTCAGCGGCTGGAGGAGGAGCTCTTGCAAGTGCATCACCTCAACTTTTCCCGAAAACCCTCAGACCGTCTGAACAAAAGTGTCAGCTGAGGTACATCGTGATCAGGACAACTTGAGTTGGCAAAAGCAAGAGGTTCCTGAAAGTTCGGGTCGAAGCATTTCTGACGTCTCTAATGTCCTGCACTTCGGCTTTTGGCTAGGCAAGGCAACGCTCGGGTGCGTTGCTCTCCTTTATGGCCAGGCTGCTGCCATGGAGTTTCCCAGCATGGTACCCTGCACGAGAACCATTCCTTGCCGCATTGACACATCTTCCCCTAGAGCCGAATGACTCGCACATCTTGCAGCAGGGTGTAGGGTCCACGGCCTAGGCCTTAAAGGGTCTAGGGTTTGGGGTTTAGGCACCGGCGTGTGCAGCCCCAAGGCAATCCTGGCAAGCTTTGAAGCAAGTGGCGGATGGGCTCTGGCGAGTGTGGCGCGAGGACCTCCAAGTGGCTGCCAGTGCGGTATGACACCTGGACACCAAGCCAACATGCAGATCATGGTTTAGGGTTTAGGGTTTTAGGGTTTAGGGTTTAGGGGGCGAGCTATGAATCTAGGAACCTGGAGCTTGCTTGAGCTTAGAGTCCTTAGAGGCTTAGCGCTGCCCAAATGGAGCCTGGGCAAGGTGGCTGCCAGCTTCCAGGCAAAGGCGCACCTTGAACCAGCATGAACAAACGTGAGCTACACAATGTGCTGGCATACAGACGGTTTCTCAAAGGTTCATGTGGGTTGGCTTTGAGGGCTGTGTAGTGTAGTGACTATAGGCTTTCGGCTTTGCTTGCGTGGCAGTGAAACTGCATGAGGCGAACTCGAATCTTCCTGCGTGGAAGCTTCACGGGCAAGCAGCGCCACTAGGCAATTCTTGAGCTCGGGACAAAGTCTGCTGGCAACAGCAGCCTGAGTTGAGAGCTCGAAGGAGAGGGACCCGAGAGCAGTGCCTGGACGCAAGCTTGTAAGGCAGATTTGGGTTGGTACTGTCCAGCTGGCAGCTAGCAAGTCTCCCTGCCGGACACACTGAGTGTGTGGGAACTGTTGCTTGACGAGCTCACAGCTACGTAAACCGCCGCCTATGGCTTGCCTGCAGCCTGCTATCATCCATGGATGCTGCTTCGCAAGTCCGCAACGTATCCTGCAAGAACCAGCCTTCAGCAGCTGGGTTTCTCCATCGCCTCAGTGCCCGATGAAAGCTATCACAAAGAACGGCACGCAAATGCCCTCCGGACTCAATCAATGCACGACATAACAAGCTCAATCGCGAGATGTTGCGGCAAATCTGTGGGTTTCTGTGCCCTTGCAGATCAAAATCCCTCCTCTCCCTCCTTACTGCTGTCAGGCCGCTGCCCAGGCTTGGTTGTTTTGCACCCAAGCTCAGTGCGCGCTGGCGAGGGGCCGCCTTAATGGAAGCCGCCCGTCGATCTTTCATGACGAAAGCTGAGAAGCCGGCTGGTGCTGTACCCAGAACTGCCTGTAATAGTCTTGTACGCCGTCTGAAGAAGAGGTTGACTTGGTTGAATTCGGGTTGATGAGTTTCGAAGGCCGTCAGCTCAACAAAACAAACCCGACGACCTGCACATGCAGATGTGGGGCGGGGCTCACGTCCCGATTGCGGCCGCGTGATGGCTGCCCCTGCGCAGGGATGTGGCCTAAACCCGGAACTCTGAAGCCTCCAGGTGCATTTTGCATCTACGTGTGCCCTTTTTGCAACCTCGCGCCTCCTCGCGCTTCTGGCCGCACTTCTTGCAGAAAAGCGCGTCCTAAGCATCTTATCAAAGCCCTCCAGCCGCTGTGGAGTCTGGGCCAAGAATTCCTACTGCGACAGTGATCGAGAGCGGACTGAGCATGGATCAACCACAGCCGGGTCAGGTGGGAATACTAATGTCATCTACGGCTGAGGGATGCTGGAGCACTTGACAGCGAAAAACGGAAGGTGTGCAGCTCAAAATGTCTGCCCCCCATGTGCTCGGATATGCCCGGAGGCACAACCAGATGCCAAGTTTCGGCTGAGAAAACATCTCCGCAGTTCGGGCATGATACCTGCAGCTGCAGCACGACTGTCACAGAGCACTCGCATCACATGAACTAAAGATAGTCGTCCTGTGGCACAGGCCATGGCCTACCCATGGTCAACAAGCGGGCGGGGGGGGGGGGTCGAGACGAAGGCATGGAGGGCAAGCCGGCAATCTGCGCCTTCTGCCGGGTCTGAGACAAGCCCCTCCCAGTAGTAGCCGCGCGCCCCAGCAGGGCCTGAAGATTAGATGGCAAGCAGTGCAATACAGCCGTAGAAAGACCAGGATCAGCGTGCTTTCATGTGCCGTGTGGGCTTTCTTGTTTAAAGTTTGTTTTGCATCCTTGAGTGAAGGAGCGACTAAGCACCTTGCAGCAATCACCATGGCCGCTTGTCGTGCAGCGAGCTTGGGGCCTTGTTCAGGCAAGTTTGATGGGTGGGCTTGCGTCGCTGGGGACTTCAGAGTTTATGCTGGGTCGAAAGGGGTTCTTGCTCTCACCCTCTCACTCTCAATCTCACGCTCTCTTTCTCTCTCTCGCTCGCTGGAAGGGAAGAGACGCCTGTGAGCAACTTCCTTGTCAAGAGTACTGCGAAGCCCGCATTGCATGAGGCTCTATGATGAGGACTTGCAATCGACACATCCACGAACGGCCCGCAGTTTGTGGCGGGCTGTGCCGCAGATCGGGGACATGCAGCGTGAAAGGCTTCCCAAAGGCCCATCATGCACAAGAGCATCCAACAATGCGCACTACAAACACTACAGCCAGAGACAACAACATATCGAGTCTGCCAGACGAATGCGAAAGCTTCTTGTTTTGAATGGACATTGACATGGCTACGCCGAAGACCTCACGAGCTACCAAGCTACTACGACGAACTTGTCCCGTCAGGGTTCCTGACATGCTCTCATACTCCGAACCTTGCGAAACGGCTTCGCAACCCACTCGAATAACCAGGCCTGCCTTGAGCAGTGTTGAAGAAATGTCATGCCATGCTGATGTTGAGATTTGCGCATGGTGTGCACTGGTCAGTTTCCCATGACTGCGGACCAAGAACTCAAGACTGTGCTGCGCAGTTCTAGCAGCGTCTGCACCTTCATATTTGGAGCCTCATTTGCTGAACTTCGGAGCGCCCGGAACAATAACCAGCATATTCCAGGACAACGCAAAACCCTAAACCCTAAACTACCCTGAACCCTCTAAACCCTGAACCCTCTAAACCCTAAACCCTATAAACCCTAAACCCCAAACCCTAAACCTTCAGGTCTGTCTTTGGCATTCTTGCAAAGGAGCCTGAGACGATGATGAGCCGGCAACCTGAGCCAGTACCGAAGCCATCCGCACCTTGCAGGGCCGAAATTTAATAATCTGAGAATATAAACATAAAACCATACTATTTATATATATATATATATATTAACATATTAATATATATATATATATTTATGGTAGTATAGTCAGAAACATAATCTCTTAATGAGATGAGAGCAATATACAATAACCTGTACAGCAGTGCCTTCACGGCAGCAGCCTCAACAACCTCTTCATGTCTGAACTCTCAAAACCCTTTACGGTCGCCTTCAGCGCCCAAGTGCTCAATCTTGATCTGTGCGCCAGTGTCAGTTCGCACTGTGCCTGGCACACACAAATTCGGAGGTCCAGTCTTCGGAACGCATCACAACTCTTTAGCCGATTCAATGCCCACCTGCGGAAAAAAACCTGGCTTGCTGCCGCACGCTGGCCGTCTCTGCCAAACGCAGCTACAAAGCATGCAAAAGCACGAGCCTCTGCAAACACTTCATGGCACGACGTTTCGATTCTGGCTCGCGGCACTTGAGAGAAGCAAAAAAAACCAACAGCCTCTCTGACGGCCAAGCTGCTGAGGTGGCCCTCTTCAAGGCCGCAACCCGGGGGCGCCAGCAGCTGTGTGTCACGCGGGGCACCGGCAGGCAGCTCCTGGCTTCATGGGGGGGCTGACTTTAGACTTTAGAGCCTTTCGGCGCCTTCTTGTATGTGACCTGGACCCTGCGACCCAGAACCCCCGCAGATTCAACTTAGGAACTCAAGCGTAGTTCTGGTTTCAGCATAGTGATGTCAGTAAAAACTTATGTGTACATATATGATTGTCTTGTTCCAGGTACTCTTGGGCATTGTTGCGCAAGACGTGTGCCACGGTCCTCGATGGTTTCAAGGAGCCTCGGCCCGGCTGCGGGGACGCAAAAAACATGAAAAAGGAGGTCTTCGTGCAAAAAAACAATGTGAGGATTCAGGTTTTTAGGGTTCAGGATTTAGGGTTCCAGGAGTTTGGGGTTCAGGTGTTTAGGGGTGAGGATTAGAGTTTAGTTGAAGAAGGACAATGGTTACAATTTTGAAGAGAATGGCAGCAAACGAAACAATGACAATCATGGTTTGTTGAAGCAAACCGATCTCATAGCGCACTGCGCCGTTGGCTGCTCCTGCAAGTACTCACATTCTCCATGTCAGCGTTTTACGTGTCACTCTATGGCCAAATCATGCCAAATCGATCCCCTACACCCTAAACTGCAGCATGCTGTCTTCTGAGTTAGGCATTCTGGTTTTCTCAGTTGCTTTGTCTATCTTCTAAATTTTCGCAAAATTTCCTGGAAGTTTTCAGAACGGCTTAGGCACGCTCTGACTGAAACTGTTTGTCGGCGAACCTTTTTTTCAGGACAAGGCAGGCGAGAAATCAAGTGAGCGTGGGGCCTATATCGGCCATGTCCATCATAAGCAGATGCTGCCAGCTAACAAAGAGCACTGATGAGCACTGCACAAGACAGGTGTGGCTCTCTTGGACGTCAGGCCCGAATTAAGCAGCTTTTGCAACCAAGACCGGGCCCGTGCCATCAAACAAGGTGCTAGATAGCTGCAAAACCTGATCAATGCTGAAGCCACGTTCTGAGTACGCATGCATCCTGTTTAACGATACTCAAGCTTTACTACACCCTTACAAGACCCGAGAAGACAGCAACCCTAAACGCCTAAACTTGATGTTTGGCATGGCACAGCTCCACGGCGCACTTGCGCTGCGCAAGATCGCCACGCAGCTCGACCAACCGGAGGGGCCCACCGTTCCTGCAGACGTGTCTGGGGGAGCCCCCCGCCATCCCTAAATCGCCAGCGAAGTATATCGGAAAGAGTCCAAACGAAATTTGGCCTGCACCGTATTGTCTGGGATGCTCGGGCGGCCCGCCCACCCCCCCCCCCCCCCAAAGACGGGAAACGAAATTCCCTGCAGGCAATCATTCAAAACAACGGGCTAGTCTTGCCATGTCGGGAAGCGGAAAAACTACGAAAACGGGAGCTTGGGCCTTTGATTCCAGTCTTCTGTACATCACGAACCACAAGATTCAAGGCCATCAGGATAGAAACATCCGGCCTTGCCACCTCCACAGCAGCCCCTGATTTCGCACGGATTTCAGACACCTTTGTTGGGTGCATTGGCAACATTTAAGCTGAAGCTGCCCTATAAGGTCAGCAAGCCGAGCTTTATTCTGGGCCTGCAAGCAGTCCATCCACTTCCCAAAGGGATCAAAGGGGTGTGCAACAGTGACGAGCAGGTCTTAGAATGCCCGAAGCCGACAACGCAACCAGTGAACTTTTCCAGCCGTGCCGCCGTCCGGCCCGAGCGGCCAACGATCCATGCAGCAGCAGATGCGGAAACTACAAACCTGCAGCTGGAATTCTTGCACCCCCGGAATGGCCACAAACATGCCACAAGGAACCTTCTTGCCGTTTTGCAATACATCGCACAAGCAGCATATTGCCAAGCAGACGAGATGCAGTACAGATGAAACGCCGGTGTCGTTGGGCGGCCTCAGCCCGACAAGAATCCGGAGTCCCCCCTTGTTTCTGGCGGGTCGCGGAAAAGCCCACCCAAGATGCTGATCCAGCAGAGAAGTCCCCGAAACCCTAAACCCTAAACCCTAAACCCTAAACCCTAAACCCTAACCCTAAACCCTAAACCCTAAACCCTAAACCCTAAACCCTAAACCCTAAACCCTACAGGATCCTGAGGGCTAACATGACTTGTAGAGGCCCTCCGAGATGCCAGCAGTTCAGGCAAGAGCTCCGGGGAGATTTCCTCGAGGTCTCCATCAACTGATCTACCTCATTCTCCAACAGGGTTTGGGGTTTATAGGGTTAATAGGGTTTAAAGGGTTTAAAGGGTTTAAAGGGTTTATAGGGTTTATAGGGTTTATAGGGTTTATAGGGTTTATAGGATTTATAGGGTTTATAGGGTTTATAGGGTTTATAGAGTTTATAGGGTTTATAGGGTTTATAGGGTTTATAAGGTTTATAGGGTTTATAGGGTTTCAGGTTTTTTCGCTCCCGCCTAACTGGCCGAACCGCAAAGCAGGGTGTTTCTTTCTTGGCCACCTGCCCAGCACCTGCTTAGGGTTTAGGGTTTAGGGGGGCAAACACAGACATGGCAATTTACAACAGGTAAGCCCAACCCCATGGCTCTCAGTAGGGAACGAGGGAATATGCCATTTTAAGTGGTTATTCAGGGCCCGAGTCCCTCATTCCTTACTGAGAACCAGCCAGGCACACATGACAAAGATGACGGAGCACGAAGCCCTCCAACTCACACGCTTTGTTGACTGCAGCTTCCTAGAATTTCCGTGCCATTGGGACTCTTCAAAAGGTTGACTCCCACGGGAAAGCACGGGGAACACCAATCAGCTTGATTCGCTTTACAGACAGCGCACCCGAACTAAGCCATCAACGCCATCTAGGCCTAATAAACCTTGTTTTGAATGTAGTGAAAAGGACAACACAATATGACAACAGGATTTCTCGTCTTCACTCCCTCCGAATCAAGGCCAGCACCTCGCACCGGAGTCGAGCTCCTCCGGAAAAGCTTTGCGAGCTGCCAAGGTGCAAGCCATGACTTGTTGAGCATTCACTTTTGCATAAGCAACAAGGCCGCCAACGCATCACGATTGATCCATTGTTGTGCGCTTTTCTGAACGTTCTGGCTGTGGACACGATTCCTCTATCAAGGATGGCTTGAAAGTAACTGTTGGTAAGGTAACTTAAGGTATCCACGTTCAGAATTCACAGACTACTGCGACTACATCTCCTGGAGACGGTCCGCGAAACGCTTCGCAGCTGCCCCAAGCTTGGGGTGCGCCGTGGGGGCCAAGTCGAAGAGCTGAGACAGATGCAAGTGGTGGGGGAACGCGCAAAAAGCAAGGAGACTCAGCCTGCCCTGATGCGGCCGTATTGACAGTCCGGTAGCTGCACTGTTGCTGCTTCTATGGTCACATCATCACGAATGTCTTTTCGTCGCTTATGTACTCATCGCATGTCGGCTAAGGCCCTCGCTCGATCGTAAGGCCACCTTGATCGGCGAGCTCCTTTTGTGGGATGCACAAGCCACCAACATCAACCGAAGGCCTTGCCAGGTATCGACTATCTTTCTCTTGGCTTCCAGTGGAAGCAACCGTGTGTACTTCTTTTGTTTATGGAAGCTGCGCGGAGTCCTGAACAAGGCCCAGCACCCTCATGCAAGCAGTGAGCATGTTCTTGGGAATGCCTGGCAGCTTCTCGCCGAAAATATTTCGAAACATCGGCAGTGTTGACTGCATGTCACCGCACGTATGCCGGACCAAAAAACGGCTGCTATCTTGGAACGACAGGCAGGCTTGAAAACAGCTACATAGCATCGTGCCACCTGCGATGCTCACGGGCTGAAGCTCGGTACCCGCAATCGCATGGCGGCCTAGGGATCCAATTGAGCGGACGTGGCACGAGCATCGGGACTGGAATCGCAACCTACTGCAGAGGCTCGGTCACTACTCGGTCTTCATGTCTGGTTGAAATTCGATGGAGTGGTAGCCACCACATTGCGAAAACTCAACCCTTCAGACATGCTGTCTGGGAGCTGATGTTGATCTCCGAAGCCGTGCTTTCCACGAGCTTCTCGATTGTATCACCGCCAGGTCCAATGATGTGCTCGACCTGACTCGCTTTCGGGCCCGAGATGCCCGACTGCTCTCACAGGGCAACGTCTTACCTTACCTAGGCCTAGTCCGCGCGACAACGTGGAGAATCCTGTCCCAGCTTGCTGGCCAAAGGCAGCACCAGCTGGAACCACAGTGACCTTGGCAACTCTTTGGTGATTTGAAGAGCCGTGCTGAAACAACTCACTCGCCGAAGATCTGAAAGTGGGACGCTTTGGAACACCCTCACGTGTCAATCAAATTGCAATTTGGGTAAAATAAGTACTGCCGCACATGCCGCCAGTTCATTGGGCCCCCAACAAACACACCATCCTCGGAATCGTCCAACTCTTGCGATCGGTGAACTATTCGAATGACCTGTCGGGTCACGCAAGAAGTGGTGAGGCACATGCTGAGTTGTGCATTGGCTGCGTATATGCGTCACATGGAGAAATGACAGTCTGCCACACTCTGCATCCCAGAATGCCGGCCAGCATGGACCCAAAAACAACACCCTGAACTCAAATTAGAGGGGATAAAAATGGGAACCCCCATAAGTAGGATAATACTGCCTCTACTAACCGTATTTGCAAAGCCTGTCCCACCTCTCGGCAGGCTTTTTCGATCTGCTCAGGTTCGCCCTGAATTGTAACGATTCCTGGGACGGCTGGCTGGTAGTATGGCAGGCTTTCATGGTCTCATGCAGGGCAACTCAGTGAGTCGGTTATTATCATACCTGCATGGGCATCGATGCCTTGTCTCAATCCTGCACGGCAAGATATCGACAAGCTTCAAGAACTAAAGTCTGGCCTGCCACACTAGCACAAGGCTGCTCTTGACACATGGCTAGCTACAGCTGACGATCTCCAAAAGATTCTCAAGTCATGGGAGGCTCGATCAGTCAGTGCGCGAGGTGTATCCCGTTCACCGGACACATTCCTGAGAGCGCAAGCCACAATCACATGCCACAACACCAGTTCAAAGCAACCCGGCAGCCACCCAGCAGCTACCTGGCGACCCTTCAATGCCATTGCCTCCGAATAT
This sequence comes from Symbiodinium natans, assembly GCA_905221605.1. NCBI lineage: Eukaryota > Dinophyceae > Suessiales > Symbiodiniaceae > Symbiodinium > Symbiodinium natans. The sequence goes on from CAJNDS010001112.1 coordinate 129,251, forward strand.
CACTTGTGCACCAGAGACTTCGCAGATGTTTCTGACGACGCTCCCGGCTCGGCCTCACAACTGCAAAGACCACGAACGCATCGTAACAGTAACAGTTAAGCTTGGGTAAGAAAAGATACATCGGACCCTAAACCCTAAATCCTAAACCCCTAAACCCATAGGGGGTACCCTTACTCTCCTCACAGGCCCCCGGGCCGATGATGAGGCCGGCGGCTTCGGAGGGTACCAAGCAGCAGCAAGGTATGGCGTGCGCAGCCATGCCGCCATGAACACGGGCGCAGTCGTGGTCTCCCTCTGCTGAGTTTTCCACTAACCAGGGGGCATTAAAGGTTAACCTGTGGGGTTACAGTTATAAGGGGATTATACTAATTACCCCAAAACGGTTCAAGGTTACCTACTCTACTACAGGGTCTACAATGTCCGCTTCCCAGCTGAACCATAAAAACCCATAACCAGCAGGCCGTTGTGGACCGATAGAGCACGCCACTGGGTAGCCATGAAGCAGGTGGAGAGCTGGCTTCTTGTGATCTGCAACTGTCATGATGCCATTCACATGGCAGCTCAGGTGCCATGCCTCCCTCTGTGACGTATTTCATTCAACGACATGCTGAAGATGAATTGGAGGTGCAGGTTCAACTTCTAGTCCTTTGACATGTCTCCTGTCTCCATGCCGTGCGCGCTTGAGAGAGGGGCAGAAAGTAGCGGCTCACAGGCATAGAAAGCCAAGAACTTTCAGCAACCGAAAAAACAGATAACTATAGACGTGCCAGGATGTTTGCACGGATCCTATGTTCGTCAGCCAACGCCCTGAAGCTCATGGGCAAGGTTCCCACTTCCAGTTCTACATGTGCTGTCCATGGGTTGGCTGTCAAATTGCATTCAAACTCACGCCACGGTCCCACATCGCACATTTGTCGCACCTCACTCAGACCACGCTTGCTTCCTTTCCGTTGTCGTCTGAAGACACGCTTTGGTCCACAGCATGACAGTTGTCTCAACCTCACCTTCGGAGGCACCGTCTGCTAATCAATCCCAGACTCTATGTCCCGCAAGTTGGCTGGGCATGTTTCTTTTCATGATGAGAAGGTCACAGAGTGCGAGGTTTTATGATGTCATCGTCAGGAGCTGCTTTTTACGAACGACAACCCGAAGCTTGCCCCTGGCGCCAGGTCGCACCCACAACGACTACTTTAGGTAATACCTACATATAAATGACGAACCCGCTGCACTAGATGGTGCTGCTAGCGTGGTGTTCTTCTGTGCTCCATGAGTGAAAGGGTGTGTCAGTGTGTCAGTGCAATCCATGCTCAAGCGCGTGACTCTCGAGTCTGAAGCAAGTCAGCCGTGACGTCGCAGCTGCTTGCGGAAGGGTCTGATCCAGGCCAGAGATGCAACCAAGATCACTTGTCAACGAATCATGTCGCCTTCCTGATATCAAGGTCCAGAGATGAAAAGGATAGGCCTCCGTGATTTCAACTGCCTGGACCATCACAAAATTGAAGCGAACATGGGGCACTCAGCCGCTGAACAAGGCAAGGGTTCAGAGAACACCAAGCGTTCGCGTGCTTTCGAAGGGTTTCCGTGATGCTCTAGAAGGCCTGAAGTCGAAATGCAGTCTAGAGGATGGGGGCGCAACATGCGCACACACACACACACACATCTTAAAGCCGATGAGGTGATTCGGCTGGAGCTGGAAGCTGGCTACCCTTTTTAAGGGGCCAGCGAAGCTGGTCAAACAATCCAAAGTCTCGACTTCCCTCAGGAAAAAAACCACCTCTAGTGGGGTTCTTCTCTGCGAGGATCGGGTGGAACGTCGCTGCGCGAATCAACAAGCCAAGCTGATAATGCCTCTTCGTGGCAGGTTCCCACATGTGGACGTTGTGAAGCTCATAGCACATGCGAGCTCCACCCAATGTCTCAGATAAAAAGCTAGGCTAGGCCATACTCGGCGGAATTTCATCACTGTGGACTCACTTTCAGCAGGCACGCAAGCCATCTTGATCCTGGCGGCAGTACAGCATGGGGCCACGTTGAAACAAGAAGAGCTTAGATTGCTTCCAGCCGGCCCCCGAACTGCACCTGAAACACCGCTGCCTAGCCCTGTTTTGATGTCTGGACTGAGGCTTGAGGGCAGTGCCATTGGATCTGGTAAGATTTCTCAAGCGACATGCAACAGACTCACAGGGCCCCAGCCCGAAACCATAACTCGGAGATGCCGCCTTCATCTCACTCTCGCGGAGTCGGGGCAGCCTCCGTGAATTCGAGGGAAAATCTAATATGGCCCATTTGGCTTAAAGATATTCTTCCTTATAAGGGTAATATAGGGATTATCACCTTGTTCCTTTGGGGGTTTTAAAGCAAATAGCAGTAATAACGGCCTGAGCGGTCGAAGCCCGACCCCAAAATTGCATCGCTAAAGCAGCCGTCCCATATGCTCCCCACCTTCACGGACGGCACCTGCCCTTGCGCTGCCGGCGGCCGCGCCTCAGGAGAAGTGGTCAAGCTTAGCTTTTGGCTTTTTTGGCGGACATACTGAAGCTTGTGGTGTATGGCCCTGTGTCTGACTTTGTATGGCTCGGGGCTTGGTGCAGGAAACCGGGCTCTCTTCAAAGCGGCACTTTGTTTGCAGGGCCTGGCCTTTCAAGGCCCAGCCTCCCCAAAAGCCCTAAGCCGAAACCACGAATTCCCATTTCACTGGTCAAAACCGGTACGAAGGCCTACTCCCAAGAAAGGCATTGTTTGGACGACGCTGTAGCCCCCTAGCTCCAGAAAGCACTTCTCTCGATAACACACCCCCGCCCCCCCTAAATCAGGGGGAAAAACCAACAATCGATGATTTTCCTCGTTGGTATGGCCATGAACCTGTATCCTCTTTGGTTTGGCGGGGGTAGAGTGGAGTGACATATGTGCGAAGGACGCCCCTGCATGAGATTTGCAATCCATGCTCTTTCCAAACCCTGCAACCCTGCTACTTGGACCCTTAGGATGGAAACAAACTCGCGCGTTGGCTGCTTGTTGACATGAACCCTGCGCCTCGTCACTGTCAATGTGCTTTATTTGCAGAGATGTCGGTGTGTTTCTACTGATTCTGTTATCCTGGGTCATGTACCATGTAACCATCATGTACCACGTACAGGAACCCTCGACCAGCTGTGCCTACACGTTTGGGGACCCGCTGTGAACTTTTTCGTCGGAAAAGCGGCCCATGGCCAATTGTTTATAATTGTTCTGCAACCACCAGCTTGCGGGCGTGCAGAATGCTCACAGGCATCATTCGCCACGTCGTGAGGTTTTGGAGACGAGAAGGCTGCTTGAGTCAGCTGCAGGAGAGCTCCATAAATGGGCATCCATCTTCAGGTCTTCAGGACCACTGTCCATGCCGACGCAGTTCTTCGAGGGGCCGCGCTTAACTTGTGTCAGAGTGCGACTCTGCAAGCTGCTGGTGGTGCTCGCCGCGCTCGCTCTGCTCGCTACTCTCGCCGAGCTCGCCGCTCGAGCTGAGAGGCTGAGTGCAGAACATGGCCAGCAGCAAAACAGCCAGTGACAAACCAAGCTGAATCATAGCCAGCCTGAGCGAAGCACACTCAGCTGTGTGCATCCTGTATGTTAACGTGCGACTGAACGACTTGAACATGCCATGGAAACAGAAGCTCAGAATTTAGAAATGATCCCGATGAAGCTAAGCAGGGAGCAGTCTGTAAACAGACTCAGTGGTCTTGCCCAGTATGTTGAAGAGAACAAGGGAAATTAGCCCGTTCAGCAAGGCCCCCGCCGCCGAGTTAAGCAGGAACAGTGCAGACACAGCTTGCCCAACAGCGGCTTCACCGTGCTCACCACAAAGGTCACGAAGGTTGCTCGCAGAATCCACAGCGCGGCGCGTCTCGCCATAGAAGAGGGTATTTGCAAAACTCCATGACATGAAGAATACGGTGAAGGATGCACCCAGGGACCACTCCACGCTAGGTGCCCATGCCATGGTGGCAGCCATGCCCGCAAGCACAAAGCTTTGCGTCAAGAAGATGACGACAGGCATTCGCGAGCAGGTCCGTTCCTGCTTGGCATTTTTTGCTCACTAATTTGTGTTTACCATCCTTCTGCTCCAAACTTCCTTTACTTCCCTGCCCTGTGCCAGGCACAAATGGACTCCATTCGTCACTGTTCTAACTAAGAGTCAACTTCCCCTCGTGTAAGGAGGGAGGAGGAAGCCGCGCCGGCAAGTAGCCCCACAGCAAAGATCGTGCCATTGTGGTCCTTGGCAGCAAGACGAGCGTGGAGGTGAACGTGCCGTATGACTCTTCTGCACTTTAGACGTTTTCTCATGCATGGCAGAATATGTGTATGTATATATAGAAATATATATATATATGTATAATGTCTGCATGATTTGTTCACCACTCCCTCAAACAGTGTGTCAACACTAAGGGGTCTTATCAGGGTAAGAGCGGGTGTACGTGGCCGAAGCCGAGCGGCGTGCACGGCCGCCGCGCGCGGCCGGGACCACACGCTGTTCTCGAAGCGCTTGTGCTTTGGGCGAGAATCGCGCTCGCGCTTAGGCGCGGGCGTGGCTGCACTCGCCGTCCTCGAAATGGTCGTCGCTGTTTGACGTCATCCGAGCATCTGTTTAATTTGGGCCCCCCCCCCCCCCCCCCACCGCAATAAGAAAGGCCGGGTTCCGCAATAGTAAGACCGTGGCCATGTATTGATTCTCTATTAAAAACAATAGGCCGCAGATCCCTGAGGTGCTGTAGCTTCGCAGCTCAGCAAGCAAAACAAGAAGCCTGCCGACACATTTTGGAACCTCCCCGAAATCATTTTCTTTAAATGTGGTGGTATTGGCCCATACGAAATCCACCGTAATGGAAAGTAGTCTTCCGGCGGGCTTCTCGGCGAACAAAATTTCTTTGAATGTGGGGGTATTAATTAAACAGATGCTCGGATTCCTTGTCGGCCAAATTCGACACTATCATCGGTTGCTTTTGTTGCACGTCGGTGTTCGCCAACTGCAAAGCTGTCTCAGCTGTCTGGCTTTTGGACGTCTGGGGTTGCATGGTCTCTCACTGTAAACTTAGGGGTCTATGCTGGCATATGCTGGCATACTATGGATACTGAACATCAGTGAATAACGTATGACGGGCATCTGGACCACGGATATTGTCGGCGTAGAGGGATGATTCATAGCCGTAAACTAGCTGGTAAAGCGGATAGGTGCAGATCCACCATAACGCAGACAGCCAGAAGTTTCGACTGCCGTACGCTGCCAGCAGGAGCGCCCTTGCTTCCGGCAACTCGTCGTCCGTGTCCGGCTCGGCGTCATGCAATGTGAGCGCAATCGCAGAAGCAATCAAAACCGAGACGCCCGAGATCCAAAATAAGCCTACCAATCCTATATCCGTAGCATGGAGCAGCCAATCGCCACAGAATCCTGCCAGTGTGTGGGCGACCAAGTAGGATGCTTGGCAGACGGCTGTCAGTCGCTGACTCTCCCCCGGGAGCACCTTCAAGCAGTACGCATAGAATGCCAGTTCACCAATCAGGCCCACGGCAAAGGTCATCTGCATCAGCTGCATAGAGAACAAGCTGTCTCCTGACACAGTAGTCTGATGCTAAGGCTGTTCAGGAGCCTGCACATGCACTACACTGAAAATTCATATTTTCTTTGCAGGGCGAGCATCCAAAGAGGAGGAGGCCTCGTGTGGCTAATCGGCCCGCACAGCCCAAAAGAATCAGGACCTCGCCGGGTAGTGAGCACATTCTATATATACAACTGGCCAATTCATGGCACATCTTGAATGAGCTCCATTCGCATGGGATATTCTCGCTCCACTACTTTCTGCTACACATGAGCCCTCGAGGCTTCCTTGTCTGAGAAGCGCGAGGTCGCACTCCTCAAGCTCACCAATTTCGCGGCAGCCTTAGGCGACAAGAGGTCAACTATGAGCACCACAGGCAACTTGCATTTGCGGCTCTACAGGCTCTCATGCGCAGACATCTTCGTTTTATATAACTGCATGGCGAGCCGCGCAAAGACAAACGACAATCAGCGATCCATACGTGTAGACGGTATAGACCTCCAAGGCACAGGACACGTGTCACAAAGCTGTGCCATTTTTCAGCTCACGATGACCACTTCCACTGACGAAGATGCTTCTGTCGGGAAGAAACGGCGATGTTGGCAGGCACGGCCCGCCATGACCGGGGGGGGGGGGGGGGGGGGCCATATGGGAGTTTCCGAAAAGAGGGGACCCCTGCAATCGACCAAATAGTAGGTTCCCCTTTTTATAAGGACCCCAATAAGGTACCCCCTAACTTCGGAAACCCCCTCAAAAATGGTTGCGAAAAGCCGAGGCCGCTCTTCGACTGTGTGCGATAGCGAGCCTCAGCATCTCGCTGGTGCTTGGTGAGGTGCTTGACATCCTCCATCGAAGCAAGCAGGTGGCAGTCCCTTCTCTTTACAAGGATCTCTTCACCCTGAAAGGTTTGCTCTGACACTGAGTCACTGAGAGTCCCTCAGTCCTGAAGGTAGGCTGACAAGTGGGGCTCGGAGGGCTTGAAGCTCAGAAAGAAGATGAAGGCGGCGCACTGTGCGAAGACAGGCCAGGAACCCATCGCCCAAGATCTGAAGATCTTTTTGAATCTATACCAGTGCAGCTGATGCTAGTCGCATGATGCACATGGACCTGTAAAAAGGCGATTTGTTCAGCTATAGGGAAGGACATCAGAAGCGTGACCGCCCGAATCCCCCCCACATGTCCCATAGTCACTAGTCCATGCCATGCAGTCTGGTTTACAACTGGCAGAGGGTGCTGCCGTGGGTAAATGGTTTTGACCGCATGTCCTAACCCTCCGACAATGCAGTCTCCAATAACCGGAGCCAAGGCAAGCTTGAAGAATGTGCCTCTGAAAGTCGTACGGGCCGCTTCATGATAAGGTACTATCAAGCTAACCGAAATAATCCGGGGCGTGCATCGCCAACAGCCAATTCACATGCTCAGTTCTGATAGGGCTGCAAACCACTCCCTGCTGGCTATTCCTTATTGACCAGCCCTTGCCCCCTTGCTGTAGCTCCTCGCAGTCTGGAGAATGCATCAGCGTTTTTGGCCATGCCAGCCACTATGCGCTGACTATGCTATAGGTCCTAGGTCGCACAAGAACTCCAGGAACTCTAACAATCAGCCGCCACCTTGGGTGGCTGCCAACTCATTAACGTGCGGCCTGGAGATTCGCGGCGATCCCTCTCAGACGTTGCGGATTTTGGTTGAAAGACAGGAGCGAAACTTCCAGGGACGCAGTTCTTGGCAGCGTCCCAAGCGTTTCACTGAAGTGATCCGTGTTGCTCCTTTTCTGGGCAAAATGGCTCTGCCTGGACGATGGCGGCTCGGAGCTTGATCGTCGCTTCCTGCGTCTGACTGGAGTCTCAGCACTCTCTTGCGGCAGGTGGCTGATGGCATTACGGAGTTCATTTATAGCTTCATCAGACGTCGGCACATCATTCACATGCGTCAAGACTGAATCAACAGGGACACCCGAGCTGCCAGTGCAGTCCGAGCCGACATCTGTCACAGTCAACGGGAGTGTCTTTGAGAATCGCACACGCAAAGGCCTGGAGGAGAAATAGATATGCTTGAGCAATCCATTTCGCAGTTGGAACGTCAGCTTCACCTCTGCGCCATCTGCTTTTTGCTCTGGTGACAATGGCGCAGTTGCCTGCTGGCTGTGTGGTGCAGAGACTTCCTTCAAAGAAGCTTCCACTCCGTGCTCTTGGACAAAGGCCTCATCGCGCTGATGATTCTGCGACTCGGCCCGCTCTGCGCGAGTTTCAAATGCCGCAGCCGCGAAGCTCTCTAAGGTCAAGGCGGGAAAGGCCTCGCTTGTTCTGTCAGCTTGGATGGCTTCAACTGCACGCTGCGATGTGTCCTCTTGGCAACACGCACAAGTCACACAAAGCATGGCAGGAACCGACAAAAGCACCTCGCATGAGCCCAGTCTGCAGTCAACTGAAGTCAGCATTTCTGTGCGCTTACGCTGCTCCGTGGCTTTCAGGAAAAAGAATCAGGACTCGCAGCAGTGCATCAGCATTTGGTGTCAGTTTCTGCGATTCGAGCTGAAGCCCTCTGGCCCTAAACTCTTTAAACCTCAAGAACCCCTCAACCTAAACTACCAGACTCCCTGAGTTGTTTACCCTCAACCCTAAACCCGAAACCACCCCGCTCGAGTTCCCACTCTTTCTTGGGCCCCTGCCATGCGCTTTGCTGGAGGCTTCGGGGCCTCTGCATCTGCTGCCGCACTGGCCTGGAGGGCATTTTTAGTTGCGGCTTCGTTGTTTTGTTTTTTTTTATTTGGGGGTTTAGGGCTCTTTTTTCGCCACCGGCTTAGCAGTTTAGGGTTTTTTTTGGCACCCGGCTAGCCACAGCAATGCGGGGTTTAGGGTTTTTTTTGCCACCCGACTAGCCACGGCAATGCGGGGTAAATTGGTCGGAGGAGTGGGAAAAGAGATACCCAACAGGCACATGTCAGCTGCCCAGGGATTTTGCCTGGAAGGCATTAAGGGTAGGAACGGGAGAGATCAATGTCCTCAGCCCAAAGCCCAACAGCAAAGCCAACTCGTACCATAACCGGATATGCAACGATGGCTAATGATCCCTCCCGGCAGAACCTAGTCTTGGCAGGCTTTCCTGGGGGGCTGTCCCCCTCGGAAAGAGCATGAGCCTGACCTCGCGATCCTCTGTCACACAGAAAAGAAAGGATCAGATCACAGCACGGCTAGCACAGCCAGTAAATAGAACGCGAGATATCATATATGGGGGATCGCTACTTCAGAGCTCACCTGTTTTGTACATACTAAGCCTTACCGTTCCTCACCAAGTTACCTCGAGTGATAGCAAACAACAGACATTCCACAGATTAGTAACAGGGGCATACAGATAGGGGGCTACAGGGGGAGGGAACTTTCATGGCTCGGACGTCGGTGAGGACTGCATCATGACACTTCACTACAGCGCGCCATGGAGAACCGGCGGTCACTCAAGGATCTTGCACGCCTTGATGACCTTCTGCGGAGACGCCACCGTCCACGCAGTGTGAAGTCTGTAATCGCAAGCGTTAACTGAACATGAAAAATGCGATGGCTGCAGCCAACAAGAAAGCCTTTGCAGCACCAGGCCAAGAACGAGTGGACGTCAGCCCGAACGACCATCTCAAAAGTATGGCATCAAGATCGGCAGGATACAGGACCTTTATGGCATCACAAACCTTAACATCCTGCTGCTCCAACACATCAAGGAGGGCCATTGCGAAAGGTTGAACCTCACCAAGCTCATGCAACAAGTGATCATCACAATGGGGCTCCAAGTCATAGAGCAGTTGCCCTGCAGTGATGACAGCTGCAAGTGCCCCGCTTGAAGGGCCACAGCAGCCGCATTCATACGAACATGTGTCGGAGGGATAGCATCCTTCGCTGTGGTCGTAGAACGTGGGCGTGCTCACGATGATGAACCTTTGATCTTGGACCCATGGACCGGGCCCATGCAACTGTTCCAGGACATTCCACTGCACGTAGTTTTTGCTTGTCACAGCTGTGCATTTGAAGTCCGGCAATATCGCAACGTGTCCTGGCTCGCAACCAAGCTGCCAAGTGACTGTGGCATTAGCAGCAGTGCTGCCGTCAAGATTGCTTGTAATTCCACATCCAGACGGCGCAGCATGCAGCGGTGAATTCTCGGATTTGGGGTGAAACTCATTGGCCACCACTGCAGACAACCTTGCGACATAAGCACCAAGGCGTTCGCCCTGGTGCCTTGCATCGGAAGGTGCAGGTTGGCCGAGAGCCAAGCCGCCCGTGCTCAAAAACACGGCAAGCAGACTCAAGAAAGCTGCCATGGCTTTTCTCAAAGCAAGGCCAAGCGTCGTTCTAGCATGGGGCTTTCATGGACACTTGAGCCAAAATGGCTACGGTTTAGGGTTTAGTTATTCGGCTTTAGGAGGGGGGGTAGAGTCATGAAGTATCACTTTGAGGTTGCCGGCAGCTTCGTGGCTTGGGGAGATGTCGTTGAAGCTCCTGTACCTGTTGCCGCGTTAGACAGCCTGGTGGACATCTATGATCTGATAAGACAGGGTACGACATGACACGAAAAGGAGTGTACAAGTGTACAGGTATCAGTATGTGTCTGGCAAAAAAAGCCATGTGGCACATGCGGCATATAGGGAGGCTGCGGCCAAAATAACAAGCCCCGCGCATCTGGGACCATCCCGGGGAAGGCCATTGGATGAGCAAAGCCTTTGTGGCAGCAGATGCTTGCAGGTTTTTAGTTGCTCAGCCCGAGGTGTATCGACTGAAGGAAGAGAGACCTGGTGACCTAAACCAGGAAGTAGGTGGCTGGCAAGAGGGTTTGGGCCAGTTGGGACATGTGGGGACCAAGAAGAGAACGGCAAACAGACTACGCGGACACAGAGTCGAAAACAGACACACACACACACACACACAAGAAGGCTCCGAGGGTGACAGTGGCACATATGCATGACTGTCAGCAGTGGGAAAGAGTCCCCAACCCTTAGGAACGTTAAATTGCCAGTAGATGTGAGACAGGTAAAGTACTGAGAACTGTTGCCTGCGCAAAAGCAAAGAAACTAATTGGCAACCCATTCGTTTTTGCAAGGCCGAGTCTTCAGTTCTTTAAAGCGGTTCAAGCTTTTGCTTGGGGACGCGATGTTCAACTTGGACTAACCTAGAAGCCGCGGAAGAGGTATATGCAGAGAGGCAGACAGGCTTAAGGTGCAAGAGGCTGCTTGCAACTCAGCCCCTGCCCGAAAAAGAAACACTTGCGCACACAGACAGAGTGCGACTATAACGGTTCGGTTTGGGGGGAGCGTGGTCGGTGGGGGGGGGGGTATGGGGAAGGGTGGGGGTGGAGCTGCATGCGCAAAGTTGAGTTGGATTGATGCAGCGGGGCCCCGACCACCGGCTGGGTTGAAGGGAAGGCCCGGCAAGCCTTGGATCAGCAAAAGCCCCAGTGTGTATAGTACACACCGCATGTAGACTTTCTTGCATGCTTGGAGTTTGACAACTTGTATCGCCCCTGGCCAGATACTAAAGTTACCAAAAGTACAGGTACAGTAACATACGGTAATACACGACGTTTATATTGCCAAGGCAGCTGGAAGAGCTCTGTTCAGTCCGTCTGCATCCCACCATGATGCTGCTTAGCGACCCTGCGACATTGGCATGCCAGTGTTGGGGTCCTTGCACATCAGCGAGCGTCAGGCCTTAAAGCTCCGGCGGCATGCGCCCCAAACCTAAACCAAGCTCTCCTTCATCGGCATCGGGAAGGGCAGGGGCTGCTGCGCTCTCCTCTCCACGACCTCGTGGATAAGCGACACAAAACAAGAAGTCGTGCCGATAGATTTCCTATCACCACGCACAACCCAGCCGTGAGACATGTATGGCGGCACACAAGACTTCGTCGAGCCTCGAAAACAGCGAGGTGGAGCTGTAAGTGGCGTAAACCCAAAACCCAAAACCCTATATACCCTAGCCTGACCATCCGGTTCGGCCTCTTTCAGGAGCTCTCTCTCATGGCGAACGCGGTCGAGCCTTGTTACGGGCACCAGAGATGCATGCGGTTTAGGGTTTAGACAAGATTGTTTTTTCGAGAGGCAGACTGGCTTTCGATGTGCTGCTGCGATATTTGGAGCAGGCGGAGAACGGAGTGGTCTGCCTAGCAGATTCACACATCGCATGTCAGAATCTTCGTCGGATACACCAAGGCCATACCATGTGGTGAAGTATTTCTCACAAATACATGCAAGGACTACTCATTGCATCTTTCCCAGAATGAAATAGTAGATGGGTCTGTTGTTTCGTTTGCCTTCTTGCCGACCAGGTCAAGGACGCTGCGGTATTTCCTTGGCGCTAAACTGCTAAACCCTTCCCCCTCCGCGCTCTTCAGGGGTGGGCGCTTTTCTGCAGCTGGGGGCAGTGTCTGGGAGCTGCAGTCGAGATTCAGGGTGTTCTTTAGGATTTGTTTTCGAGTGCCGCCTCACCCCAAAACTTTCCGACGACCCGAAAAACTTAGTACGATTCCGACGTTAGCTCTTCCAACAAGATCACAAAACTGCACGGAGTCGCGCCAATCAGGATTCAACATACTGCTGTACCAGCAGAAACAGCATGGCCCCAGGTCGAAGTAAGAAGGCACACGATCCTTAGCCGAATCGAGTTCGGCAATCAATCGCCAAGAGTCTGTGAATACAGCTGTCGCCAAGTCTTCTCCACTCGGACAGTGAGGTTCTGCGCACAGTCCTTGTGCATGCTGCAAAGGCTTCTGTGGGACTCGTGCCGGTCAGGCTGCCGCATCAAGGTCTACAAACTTGCTCGAAACAAGCAAACGCTGTGTCGCAGTGTGCCTTCGTTACAACTCGGTGTTGCAACTTGCTACAGGAGTCGTGACCTCCTACGAAAAAGTTCTGGCCTGTCATATCTGACAAGACATGGATCTGTAGCTGCTGCTACGAGCTTCGACAAAACCCTCAAGACGCGATTGCGCGATTGATTGCGTTGCTCTGCTTGTAATGACTAGCTGAATCGCAGGACCTCCCAGTTCAACATCTCGACGTCGACATCGAGCTCCTCCTTGGGGGGCTGGCGCAGATTTTGGAGCGCTACGTCAAGCTCCACCAGCCTGCCTCAGTGCCGTCGTTCATCCGCGCACCAGGGAAGACGCCCACGACTTGGCACAGCTTCACAACCTTGCGTGGACATGCGAGGATAATCCTTGGACGTCCTTCGTACGTCAGACTGGCTTTTGAATAACCACAAGTGGAAGTGCTGCAGTAGATCGAGGATTACAAGAGACATAGTTTGCAGTAGCAGATGTTCATGTTGTTCTGCGTGTAGGAGCTACAATTTTTGTTTGTCTGGAATGATGCCTGAGGAGAAAGATGGTTGGTACTAAGAATATACGATATTCTTGATTACAGCACACTTCAATTTTTCATCTATGCTTGAGACCTAGTGGTTTCTCTTCCCCTTTTTCCGCAATGCAATTGCGCATGTCTTCGCGCAACACTGAGATACCCATAATGAGCGCACCAACACATTGCAGTCAGGCACACACACACACACATACACGTGGTGTTCTGCGCGGGATGTGCAAGAATCGAGGCCTTTTTTCCGCTATCTTGAGAAGGTAGATCCGGCGCAGGAGCGCAACGCCAGCACCCATTCAACGCTCTTGAGACGAAGATCATCCTCGTAGATCTGCGCTCATTGCGGAGCGGTATTTAGCACTTGTAAGTCACTTGCCAGAAACTGCACGAACGCTCCCAAACGCCTTATTGAGCAGCCTTCTTCTCAGAGGTTGGGCCAGTACCCATAGTCAATATCTCCAAATACGCAACCCTGATCAAAGAACCTGAACTTGCGTGTTACAAAGGGGCCATCCGAATGTCTTGCGCCCATACATTGGGGCACAGGAATCTGCCCGAGACTGGCTGATGTGGACGACACCGGCACGTTCGCCGGAGGTGCAATGATGTGTATGCTAGGGGTAATCACTGGTCAATCAACAGCAAGCCCGCACGCGCCAGCATGCCTGCAGAACCAGCATTTTTGGCTGGCATATGGTATGGCCAAGGACACCTTGTGAAACACATGACGATACAAGGGAAGGCCGAATTTGGCCGAATCAAAGCGACAAACGGCTGCCACTTTGGCAAACTTTAGCGCCAAGCTTTTTCGGGCTCAGAACTTCGGTCCTTGGCTGAAGGATGTGCCAACCAACATGCACAAAAGGACCCTCCAGCACGGTACGAGTGAATTCAAGTCACGACCACGGCCCTTCTTCGCTTCGTGAGCGACATCCGTCTCTTCCTGATCCATGCCCAAGTCCGGAAAGAGCAAAACAACTGTCGCGTTGCTCAGTGACTCATCAACTCAAACACTCCGAGTCCTCATCCATGCTAGCTGGCAGGGACTGGCGAAACTTGTCCAAGAGTGCCGTGTCGGTCCTCACATCCTCAAGCACATATGTGATTCTGTGCGGCAGTTTTACTGTAACCATCGGAGCAACATCTGATACCTTCAAGCTCTGTCCTGGGGCAAATAGTCAAGGACGGTGTCTCCTTGCCATGCAAACGTCATGCAGCCGGCTTCGCTTGTGCAGGCACTGCGGAAGAACTTTGTTCCGCTTTGTGCACGGCCTTCTTCTGTGGTGGAAGGGGCAGCGTGGCTGTCTAACAGAACCTGCACATGCAGACTTGTCTTGGGCAAGATCGCATAGCTGCCAGCAGTGCACACACACACACACCACCACAGCTAGAGAGTTGGCACAGCTAGGGCCTTTCTTCTTTAGTGTCGTGTGACGCACGTAGTGCGCTTACACTATTCGCACAGCCATCTCCGCCACCAGATGTGTTCAAAGAAGGCCTAACATGGCCTAACACTAGAAAATTTCCGCAGATGCCTGGAAGGAGGTAAGGTCACCCGAGGCAGCCGCCAAATGCAAAGCCGAGACCTGAGATGTAAGTGCAAGCTTCGAAAAAATCCCGAGACGACATGATTCTGCCATTCGGCATTCATGGTGTGGTGCATGATGGGAGTCATCGATGACAGCAACACGATTTTGGAAACAGTCGGGCGCCCTGAGCAGGGCATTGCTGAGGTGCACCGTCCGCTTCCCTTCATGGCTGACGGGCGTCCGAAACAAGCAGACCAGGCGAACCCCAGACCGAGGACGCAGCAAACGTTTGTGTCATGGGAGGAGCTGAAAAAAAACGGCAGTCTGAATTGGAACGCCCCCTAGGCAGTGGATGGCGTAGCTTGCGCCGAGGCTGCCCGCGCAGGCGTTTTACACACGCATGTTCATTCTATACCTCCTGGGGTCCAGTACCGAACTGTGTAGTTGGTATCATGTGTGTGAGTGCCAGGTACAAGTGCCCACCGACCGCTGCGGGCTTTTTATGAAGGTTCGGCAGATCCGATAAATCCCGACTGCTTCAATGCCTCCTGCCAAGTTGGTTCGCACCGGGTCTGTTTTTTTGCCACACGCACTGGAGCTTTGTGGCAACTTGTCCACAAATTATGCTTCCAGAGAGTGCTGAGGTAGTCGTCTTGAGATGTTGTGCGCCCGCCCGCCGCGCTTTATGAACAGCCGAGTCCTTTGGCACAGGTGGGCAGCTGGGATCTCGGGCGCAGGGGGATGGAGTGGGGAGTCTGGTTCGATTTTATGCGTTCTCTCATGGCACACTGCACCTGGCGCACTGGAGCTGCTACATGATGCTGTATCCATCCTCGCTAAATTGGAGAGACTTAAGCAGCTGCGCAGCCACACGCGAGGTAGTATTGCCTAAATTAAGTCATGAAGTCAAGACACGCCCCGCTCATCGGTGTCGTTGACCCGAGCACGGGCTCGAAGCAAATATGAAACGACTTTCGCGCTTCCGGCATTCGCAGCATACATCCTCAGGCTCAAGGGGGAGCGTGACAAACCGGCAACTTTCGCGAATCATCTACTTAACGGCATGGTCCTGAACGGTTCCTGGAGCCGGTCTTTGGATTTAAATTGTAGGCCTTACAAATCTGGTGATTTCCGAGATTAGGGTACCTTATTGGGTCCTCATTCTAAGGGAATCCTACAAATTGGGGGTCTATTTTAGGGGTCCCCGATTTTCGTGAACCCCCATCTCGTTTAACAAAAAACCCAGTCTGCCCCTTCGCACCGTCACACCGTCAGAGAGTAAAACCCCAAACCCCAAACCCCAAACCCCAAACCCCCAAACTCCAAACCCCAAACCCCAAACCCCAAACCCTAAACCCTAAACCCCAAACCCTAAACCCTAAACCCTAAACCCTAATTCATCTTGGGCTCAAGGGCGTCATGCCGCAGTTGCGGATCGGCTGTCCCGAATGATATCTGTCCAAGGTGATGAGCTTCAAGGGCTGCCGGGAGTTGACGTCCTTAGGATTTATAGGGTTTCGGGTTTAGGGTTTAGGGTTGACGTCCTCAGCTTCTCTCACTTATAGTCGCAGGCTGCGACACTTGCTTCTCCCTGGACTTGACTAGCATCTAGGGCTTAAGGAGCAGCACGAACGCCAGCAACCCATGCTTGTTTAGATCGTGTATAGACCCATCGTTGCAGCAAATCAGCACCTTAATTCCCGAAGAGCCGGAAGAACAAAACGCTGTTCCAGGCTGACGCGCGGCAGCTCCCAAGCTGATTTGCTCGGCGACTTCCTGGCAAACTGGGAACAGAAGTACCTCTTTACTTTTTGTAACCAGTCCTAATGGTTGTTTTGCCACCTGCCTAGCAGCCTCACACCACACTGCTTCTTACCAGGTTTAGGGTTTCACCAGTTGCCCCGGTGGAATATGCCAGCTAGAGAGGGCTGACAACTGGGTGCTGTACCCCGCCTCCCCTCTCAGGGTTCACACTTCTACATACTGGTAGTGCAGGTACACGGACAGAGATAGACCCGAATCCCGGGCTCTAAGTCAGCGGGCAGCAAGCTAACTTGCAATGATGCCTCAGACGAAGTAGGGTCCACCCCAATTCACACCCCCTACACACGCTGCCAATATGTTCTATAGGAATCATCTTTTCACTCACCAGAAACAGCAGTATGGAATCTAAGGTGGCATCGAATGAGCACTGCGCACGGGACAGGCTGCAGATTCCGTAGATGATCTTTGTTTTCGAGCACAGCTTGTCAACTTTTGCGATTGAGTGGGATGCAGCAGGAGTGCAGTGCTGACAACCCCCTCTCCACGCCGAAATCTTGCGCAGAAGCCGGTATCATGCCCGGAGGTTACAGATCATTTTGTTCGAGTGCTTGTATCGCGACAGAACCTATTGTGCATAAGGTTCCTGAAGATGCGGGCCTCGATCACAGAGTAATTTAGCCGGGTAAAACCATCAAAAGCATATACCCTTTCTGCCCATAGGCCCTATATAGCCTATATAGTCTACATACCCTTTTTGAGCCAAGGCTCTCTCACGTGCCTGGTATGTAGGCTATACTAAAACCCTATAAACCCATACACCCTAAGTACCCTACTGTATCTTATAGACCCGATATACCCGAAGTGGCGCATGCTGCCAGCGTGACAAGCGCCATGGCCCACCTCCAAATTCCCTTCCTTGGCTGCTCGCAGAAGCTTGCTCTCTGGCGATGGCGTCGAAGCCTCAGGCAATGATTTGCTCGAAGGTTCGAATATCAACTTAGAACTGTACTGATAATCCACATATGAGCCCCCGAATTACCCTAGTATGGATATGATTGGAATCTATGTGCAAAATCACTATTAGGTGAGTAAGTACCATGAACCTCCAGTGTTTCGGGCTTAGGGTGCGTTGATTCTCGGATGGGCTGTGCTCCCGGTTTAGCTCCTCTACCCACTGTTCTGCGACGTCTGATTCTAAGGCTTCCTGTGCTAATGGAGTTCGTTGGCCGATCCCGCTTTGTTTGTTTGGGTGGTCTGGATTAATCCGCAGCCCCATTCCTCCGAGGCAGAACCTCACTACCCAAAGGTCAAGCTCCTCAACCTCAACCAACCCCCCAACCCTTGTCATGTCGTTAAGGACGGTCAAAAAGTGCGAAATCGTTTGGGGGGAAGGGGAGGGGGGGCCCAACCAACTGCCAGGGTAAGCCTCCACACTTTGACGCTCAGCTTTCCAAAGCAAGCCGTGAGCTAAGGTGAGGACGAGGACGGGATTAAGATCTTGTATGCAGTCCTTGCGAGTCAGCACACTTTTCGGATTCTATGAATTCGGACTCTATGACGGCAACTGCAAACACCCGTCAACAGCTGCTCCAACCGCCAGTCTGCTTTCAACTCGAGAGGTTGCGGCTCCGTCTGGGCTGCTGTCCATACTACCCCTAGTTACAACACAAAAGTTTCCGAAATTCACAGGCCACCCACGACAGAGACGTCGGAGAGCCCATGCTTGCACAAGGTGTCAGGCCGGCTACGCAGCACGCTTGCTTGACCGTTGTAAGCATCTTTTGGCATGTTCGGGTGCAGACAAGTCCAAGCATCGTTGCAGGCCTGGTTAACCAGACCCTCGCAGCGCGGTGGCACGCGGCAGTCTGTTCGGCAATGCACCAGTGCCGTCTGGCCCATACTCCTCACGACTGAAATGGCGAGGCTACATTATACCTGCCCCATGCCGAGCGACTGTAGAACTTGGAAGCCCTTTTGACTTGGTAAGTAGGGTCAGTGAGGTGGGTCATAGGGATTATCATGGGGTTTCTAAGGGATATAAAGTAGACTTACTAAGTCAAAAGAGCTTCTAAGTACCAGGTACTCATGCACATAAGTTAGCAGGACCTGGTAGTGCAGTAAGCGCCCAACTCCGAGAGATGCGAAACTCTGCACTTGCGCAGAGGAGGCAATCGCTAAACTCTCGACTTTGCGTCTGTGTTTTGTGAGGCCCTGTCTTGTAATGTGCTTGTCCCTCCTGTGTTGTCCTGGCCTTTTCTTCTGTGGGTTGCTGGGCTTGGGCATGTTTGGACCAAGAGCAGCAATGACAGAGATAAGAAGCACCATCTCCAACAAATCTCAACAGGTTCCAAGAACGGAGAGATCGCATGTTTTGGCCAGCTCATGCAACCTGCAGCACTTCACAACTACAGGTCGGCAAAACCATGCACTTTCCCGCTGAGGCTGGAACGCCGCGTGTCAGCTTCGATGCATCGTCCTTCCCAGGACGAAGTCGATGATGATGCGCTCCCCCGCCCCCAACAGCCCCCTCGTGCTTATATACTCACAGTCCGACTGGCAGCCCCACTGAAGCATGCGCAATGCATAGCAACGCTCCCTGGTGGCCCTGTTGAAGCACTCATCACACCAAGGTGAGCTTCGCAAGGAAGACTTCGAGAGTTCAAGGGAGCCGAGGTGTCAGGCAATATTTGCTGCATATCCGATACTTCCATGGACATGTCGTCATTTTGCGTGCGTAAGGTTCGCAGGGTTTCCAGTAACCTGATTAAGCACCTGCAAGCGAGCGGTATTGTAAAAGAACTCATTGCACAGCAGAAGCGCGCAGAAGCCTCCAAGCGCTGGAAGCTCTTCTCGGCCACTTTCCTTGGGTCCCAGCTTGTAACTATCGCGACACCAGCAAGATTTCAGGGTGTGGAATGCTCTCTTGCACGGCGCCATGTTTTCCGGTTATCCGGAATTCGCGCGCAAGCCACGCTGCTTTCTCACTGCTTGGCAGAGCTTGTCAGTGCAGCTCGCGCATCGGGTCTGGGAAAATGCGAATCCAAGCATAGACTCTAGACTGCATGAAATGCCAGAGGTGCAAGGTTGAGAGCGCAAGCGCGTTAACCTGGCCACTGTAGCTAAAAGTAATCGAAAGCAGTAAACCAACACAAAAATGAACATACAGTGAATATTACAATCAGATGTTCATACAAGAATCGAATCATATGATACTAGAGTATTCTTACAATGAAGAAATAGTATATGAAAATGTAAGACTTTAAAAAACAATATTCTCAGAAATCGATATGTTTAAAATTGTGTTCTAGAGAGGGGTACCTTATTGGGGTTCCTTTTATAAGGAGATCCTACTATCTAGGGGTCTGAAATTTTGGGGGTCCATCGTTTGCTGTTTGCTGTTTGGCAACGCATAAACCTGGAGTTTTGGACTCGCGCATGGTGGGGCTGAAAGCGCAAACTTGAAACCCCTTCCTGGAGATGAACATGGTCGTGGTGAGTATGTTGCAGAGATAGGCAAACATGCTACGAGTCATGAGCACTTCTGATAGCGCGTCTGGTTGCAGAAACATCAAGGATTCTTCTGCAGTATTCAATGAAGGCAAAGCGCGGAACATTCCAGCGTTGTGGGCATCTTCGCAAAAGGCTTGCGACAGCTCGTCTTGTTCCAGAACGTCAAACAACGTTTTGGAGCATCTTGTATAAAGAGGCACAAATGCTGCAAATGCCAGTATTTTGGGCATGGCTAGAGTAAAATGGCTGTACCCGCCCCCCCCCCTAACACACAACAAAAAAAAAGAAACCCCGAACAATCTTGTGTGGTTAAGGCCCCGCTGCAAAAACAAGATTATGATACACACTAACTTAAGCCTTTCTAATATGCAACTGATATGAGCATGTAATATGACCATATTCTCATACATTAATAAATTAATGTAATGCTCTAATGTCATAATACAAGAACCAAGAATAGAACTAGAATATAATCGCATAACAACATAGTATAGCAACATAGTAAAACACTTAGCACTCGAAAAGTATATTGATACAATGAAACATGAAAAAAATCAAAATGCTATAACATTACCATATAGAACATATGATTATCTAGTAACCTAGCAACATCGAACATAGGATTATCGCAATATACTAATCTAGCAGTATAGTCTTGCAATTATATGTTGTGCTCATATAGAATGCTCTAAACTAAAGAATTCAAAGAGTTGTTGGCTGAGCAAGGCCTGGAGAAGAATTCCCCAACGGAAATCGGCGCTCTCAACGACTTGAGTTCCACTCCCATGGAGGAAGCAGCAGGCAGCGTGCGGCGGCAGGAACCCTGTCAAGATTTAGGGTTTAGGGTTTAGGGTTTAGGGTCTAGGGTTTAGGGTTTAGGGTTTAGAACCTGCACGGCGATCTGCCCTTGCCCAAAGGCTCTTGCTTAAAACTCCTCCGACACAAGACGTGAAACTTTGGAATCTCCGCCGTTGACGGCCTCTTCTTGGGCAGACTTGAGATATCGGACTACATCTCTACATCGCTGCTCGAGCACTTCGATCTCACCAAGCCGATGCTGAAAGCTGTCGCACACAGCAACAAACTTGTTCTGTAAGAGGCTTTCGTTGCTAGCTGGCCTACCAATTTTCTGGCGTTCGGCCGGCGTCGTGGACTCCGCAAGCCTGATGATCTGCTCGTCGCGGTGCTCCAGGGCTTGCAGCACCAGCTCCTCTGCCCTGGCAATCAAAGGCTGAAGCTGCTGGTGGATGGACCCAAAAGGTTCCATAAGTGGCTCCACAGGTTCCCGAAGTTCCCGACTACCTTGAGGAGTCCGCTCTTCTCTCACATGCCGCTGCCTCCAAAAATCCAGAGACCAAGGCTCCTCAGGTTTTGGTGGAGGAGCAGCTGTTCTGGGGTCTTGGCCTTGCACCTTGATATTTGGTGCTAGGGCTTGTAACAATCGCGTCTGCTGCTCAAGCAGGTCGGTCTGGTGCTGGAGTGTCTCCACTACGGTATTGTTGATCAACTTCCGGAGTTCCATAACTGAGTACCTGGTCAAGCGAAGGGCTTTTTAATTAGGATTTATGGGGTTTATAGGGTTTATAGGCTTCAAAGGGTTTATAGGGTTCAGGGGGTTTATAGGAAGCACATGTGGTCCAGTGATGCCGTGTTTGGCAGCTTGTCCACTGCCTAAGCATCGCTAACGAATTGCAACTAACTGCGTGCCGCGCTGCTTGATGAGCGATTGCATTATAGCCGGATCGCGCTCGAAAAAGCCAGAAAGGTGCTGGCAAAACTCGAAGTATGAAACCTCCCCGGACATGTCCGAGTCTAGCACGCGAAAGATGGTCTCCATGTCTTCGCGTCGTATATCCATAACCTGCATAAGCCTGCAGAATGGTTCGATGTTGTCATACCCCTTCAGCATCTCTTCAAGGGACAGGGATCCGCTCTCATCCGCATCCATGTCGTAACCTTCAGAAATACTCGGAGCTGGAGGGTGCAACTCTGTTCATGTCATGGGCCTATGGGGTGCAAGCCCACGAATTCACGACATTCCGGACAACAGGGCTGCTCTTTAGTGCCCAGTCACAGAGTAGAGCGAAATCAATCATGTTCTTTGACCGCTCCTGTTCCTTCTTTTTAAGCTTCCGATCTTGGTCGTTCTCCCGAGCTTCAGTCGCACGCTCCACAATCACCTCACTCCGCGACACTTGGTTCTTGTGCAACTACCAGAGACCCCAACTTTGTTCTGCAAAAAGGGCTGAGGAGGCCATGCCATACAGTAGTGTGGCTAGGCCTTGGAGGATGTCTTATATTTGTGAATAGTATTGAATGGCACCTAGAATTAGGGCCCTTTTTTTAATCGGTGGTGTCTTGACTCTAAGCAGCCGACACCAGTCGACCTCGAGGCTTCTTTTTGATTGGGCAAAAAGTGAGAGTAGCGAACCGAGGATGCACATCTCTCACGACTGGAGATGCCAAGGCACAGCAAGTATAAGGTTCATCCTTACTTCTCCAAAACACCGAGGGGAAAAAACTTAACTTTATTGCTCCTACAAAAAAGGAAACCCAAAACGTCTAAAGTTCAACTATTGGCGAAGTAAGCATCACACCCAGAGAAATCGAGACCATGATCGGAAACAGGATCACCGAGGTCTCTGGATGCTCTTCGAGCAAAGGGATGGAAATCCTGGCAAAACTTCGGCAAAGGACAGCAAATCTCGCAGCAATCCTTCCTGTGCCGGGCATGTACCTCTGAAACATCTGCCGTTGCTTTGTTGACTGTCAGTAGCTGCCATCTGTACCGGCATCACATACCTTTTTTGCAGAGGGCTGAGTACAGTCCTCTTGTCAGATATGATGTTCAACAACTCCAGTGAGGAAAGTCCTCATTGCAACCTGACAAATACGTATCCCTGTCGTATCCCTGTACCCGCCCAGTTTGATTGCAGCCAAGTCTCTCACCCCACGAATCCCCAGCCACAATCTGTTGAAACAATGTCAGGCCTCATAGAGTGAGCTCACCCATGAAGCGGAATCTACAGCGGCTACGATGGGTGGCAGCTGGGATAACGGACTGAACCTGTCTGGTTCACAATCTAGTTGGAAAGGCCATGGTGCCGAGTGCTGATGCTAATGCTTCCCCTTTCTGCGTCTACGGCTCACTACCACTACCACCACCTCCACAACTACCACTGCCTCTACGACGTCGTCGTCGTCGTCGTCGTCGTTCGCCGTAGTGTCGTCGTCGTCGTCGTCGTCGTCGTCGTCGTCGTCGTCGTTCGCCGTAGCGTCGTCGTCGTCGTCGTCGTCGTCGTTCGCCGTAGCGTCGTCGTCGTCGTCGTCGTCGTCGTCGTCGTCGTCGTCGTCGTCGTCGTCGTCGTCGTGTCGTCGTGTCGTCGTGTCGTCGTGTCGTCGTCGTGTCGTCGTGTCGTCGTGTCGTCGTCGTGTCGTCGTCGTGTCGTGTCGTCGTCGTGTCGTCGTCGTGTCGTTCGGTCGTGTGTCGTCGTGTCGTCGTCGTGTCGTCGTCGTGTCGTCGTCGTGTCGTCGTCGTGTCGTCGTCGTGTCGTCGTCGTGTCGTCGTCGTGTCGTCGTCGTGTCGTCGTCGTGTCGTCGTCGTCGTCGTCGTCGTCGTCGTCGTCGTCGCCGTGTCGTCGCCGTGTCGTGGCCGTGTCGTCGTCGTGTCGTCGTCGCGTCGTCGTGTCGTCGTCGTGTCGCCGTCGTCCCGATTCCAAGCATGTCTTTGTTTCATGTTTGTGGGGCTTCCTATAACCTTTCAGAGGCCGATCTTGCAAATGAAGCTGTTGCTGGCCAGGTTTAACAGAAGCAGTGTGCGGAACTTGGGTCCTTGCTTCGTATCTCTAAAATTAAACCCCACAGCGCCCAGCAAGTTGTGCCTGCAGAGTAAACACTTCGAAACCGCAGATGGCACTCCCTGCCCTGGCAGAAATCGTTCGTGAAACTCATGTCGGACGAGATGGGATGTAGGACTTCCACAGCAATAATGGCCCACACCACGATGGCTGACAGAAGCATGAAAGATCCAAATATAATAGCCTTGAAGGAAGAGTAGAGCCCGGAGACCAGCAAGTAGAACTCCGGGATCGAGATGAATACCCGCGCAGCCCTCAGGACACGCACAAGCCTGGAAAGCCTCAGGAGATTTGGGTTGATGATGTTCTGCAGAAGCAGGCTCATCCATCCCAGGAGCACGGTCACAAGGTCGGACACGTTCCAGGCGTTACATAAATACTGCCCGCGCTCGGCGAAGGCCCGAGCGCAGCTCTCGAGTGAGTATACCACCAAGAGGATGTAGTTTGAGATGCTAAGAAAGGGCACCAGCTCGCCACGGGTTGGGCAATCTGCCCAACGATCCTTGAAGTCGGGGTAGCACTGAGCATCCATGTTTGCCTGACACTCAGCAAGCCACACACGGCAGTTTCTCAAGTTCTGTCGGGCTACTTCTGCTGCAAATGCATCTGGGCGGAAAATCCTGTCGCGGGGAACTTATTTTAGCGCGCCTACTCGCGGGAGCCTCTGCCTCTGAGCACCTCTGAACCCCAAAACCCAGAGTCCTGGAGTTTGTTCTGTGTCACGAATGTGCATACTCAGGTTAGGGATCTTGTGCAGTGCAGACGCTCACATGGCTTCTCCTGCGGCATCGGTACGGCCCACCGTTCCCCCTCTGATTCTCCTGCCTCAATGATGATGAGGCAAATGTTGAAGATGATGAGAATGCCCATGCAGGTCTCAAAGCTTTGTGAGAACACCGTTTGCGCTACCGCAACCTTAGTTTGACAACGAAGATGCAGTCACATCACCCAGAATCTCGGTGGCAGCAGACATGGATATACCAGCTTAACGGTGGAATGCGTTGGCATGCGCTATCCGTTATCTACAACCTGCGGCAGCACGTCATGGCATGACAACTTCATGGCGTGATCCAAGGCACACGCAGATTGCCCCAAACCTGATTTCCCTCCTCGTCAACCCAGGGCTTCCTTGTGTAAGCTCGAGTGTATCGTCCTTGAGTTCAGGGTGCAGAGCTCTCGTAGCACCCGGTATCATGTTGTGTCAAGATGTGAAGATCGGCGATCTACTCTCCAGCGCAGCTGTCCTACTTGCGTCCTATGGCTTCCGAGAGACATGTGCCCTAAACAGCCAACACACACATACACAACACGCCCTGTTTGAGCTGGAGTGCAGCTGGAAGAACATCACACGCTTAATATGGTCGAGCTCAATCCGTGTTTGTAAGTAATTGTGACGCGGCGCGGCTCTTAATGGCATCCAATGCGTTCTTCAAGTGGTCCGGCTCATTGAAGGTTACGGATGAAAGGAGCCGTCGTGGACTCTTGCTGACCTTAGACTTAGATGGTACGGTAAGAACATGGACTTCTGAAACGGATTCGGCTCCGAATCACAGGCTTTCGCCATAAAGTTGGACCCTCCAGAGCATAAAGTGGGCAGTGACCCATGAAGTCATGCGGCATTCAGGTCGACACTTGGAATTTGGCTCTCTTCTCTTGCTCGGTAACGCATTGCAGTCATGGCTGCAGCGGGATGCTACAATGATGTCAGCTCTACTTCGGCTCCTTGAACAAAAAGACACTACGGCGCAACGCCAAGAAATGCAGTTGCACGACCGGCACCCCTAATGCTTGAAGGGGCCGAGGGTGCGATGAGCAGCGTTTCAAAAGCAAGTGATGTTGGCCAAGTGTCTGGTCAAGCTCTTCGTAGATTGCATCAAACTCCTGCGGGCACAGTTTTTGCTCTCTCAGCATGACAGTGGCCTCAGGCCAGCATAGGTGCATCTGAAAGCGAAGGTGATGCAGTCTGTTAGTATGTATAGCCATCATGATATAGCAACACAGACGGCTTTGCAGGAACAGCTTGGGCTCGATGCTTTAGTTCGTGCAGGTGGTGCCTCATGGAATGCCCCGCACCACGCCCGAAGGACGAAGCAACCATTGCAGGCCTGTGGTGAACTCATGTGATACCCGTGTCCTGCTTCTGCCGCTGGCCCTCATCTGCCCGCTGTCCTCAGGCCAGTCCGCGAACATGCTGCACTTCAACAGACCTTCATGGCCTGTCCAAGCAGTTGCTGCACAACCAGTCTATCCTAACATTATGGGGTTGACACAACGTAGCATCTTCCGCCTCGAGAAAAAGCTGCAGGCTACTCGAGCATCGGCCAAGTCCGCTGCTCTCAATCTTGCGCAGGTCGTCGCTGTTCTTTGCGATGTCTACGTCGTGCGCAGCGCTTTTGACCTGGCTGAAGGTCTCTAGGCATGCGGGCGGGGGTTTTGCTGTAAATCCGCCGAGGCCTCGGGCCGGAGGTGTAGGTTGTCAGAACAGGCACCCCCCTCCAAATCCTCCCCCCACACGCAAAGCCATTTTTCGGACCCTTTTTTGCCTCACATGGGTACCCCCCCTGGGAAACCAGGGTCCGCAAGCGGACGGTTCGCCAGGACCAGAGGCAGTTGAAGCCCCTCTCAGCAGGGCCCCCCCCCCAAAGCCACTTTAAGTGTCATTACACGAGCCGAAGAGTCTAAGCTTGAACCTAAACCCTAAACCCGAAGCACTCAACCCTCAAACCTTCAACAAACCCCCCCTCCCTGCCCCCCCCCCCTCCCCCCGTTCCTTTCTGCCCCCCCCCCTGCCCCCCTTCCCCCTGCCCCTCTTCCCCCCCTCAACCCTACGATCAATCCAAGCCGAACCGTCTCTTGAACCCTAAACCCAAAAAACCCCAAACCCCAAAGCGTGAACCTTGAGCCCTAAACCCTCAACCCTAAACCCCAAACCATAAACCATAAACCCGGAACCCTAAACCCTAAACCCAACCCTTATTTTCTTGGGGTCCAGCGACTCGGGCGCTGCGGAATCACCATGCTCACGCGGATGCGCTGGGCCGGGCCGAGGCGGGTCGCGTAGCGTTAAAATTAGAGGGTTGGGGGCTGGATGCAAGAGAGCGGCTCATGAGCACAAGGGGTCTGAAAACTGTAGCTCGCATGAGCGGCTGAATCCGCTTCCAGACTGCTGAGCTGCTCTTGCAGGCTCTTACTTTTCAAAGGCCCTGGCTGTCAAGCTGTTGACCTCATCTCGGATCTTGTTGATGTCCCGCTTAGACCTGGTGAGCCACAGGGTCCGTTCCGAGAAAAGACTCAACATTAGATCAAGTTCAGCCTGACTAAGCCTCTTATACATACATACATAATATATATATATATATATGGGCTTCCGGAAATAGGGGTACCCTTTTTTGTTTTTTTTAACATAAGGGTTATACTTACACTATGTTTAGGGCATAATAAGGATAACAACCCCCCCCCCCTAATTTTGGGGAAAGACCCTTTTTTTCTCCTTCAAGCTCCCCATGGCTCCCGACTCACCACTGGCACCCTGGAGTGCGGCCATGCGCAGGTCCAGCGCGTTGAGCTGCTTCCCGCTCTCCTCTTCCCAGCTTCACTTTCGGGGGGGGGGGGGGGGGTCGTTTCCGACTTTGGGGGGGTACCTTATTGGGGGTTCCTTATTATAAAGGGATCCTACTATTTGGGGGTCTAGATTAAGGGCCGCTTCATCATGCTGCAAAATTCTAACAAAGTCGCAAGTCGATGCAGCGTTCAATTGACGAGATGTTCAGGGTCGGGGTGGTTGCTGAAGCCCCTGGCTACATGCAACTCATCTGCGCAGTGCAGGCCGTAGACCTGTAAACATGTCGAGGTTGCCCTACAGCAGCCTCTAGCGGTCCTGGCAGGTCCTGGCACTTCCTCGCTCAACTTCTCTCTTCCCTGAATACACGGCTCCTTCGTCATGGTGGACTGATGTCTTTCCATGCCGTCCATCCGGTCGTGCGCAGACTTCTGGAGATCCTCACCCTGTCTTCAAACTGATTCGGAACAGTGCTTGGGTCAACATTGGGACATGATCACCCCGAATCTCTCCGCCCCCACATCGGCAACCCCGAACGGTGGTCCGCAAGCTTCAACGACTGCAGGCTCGAACACGCCTGCTTCTTCATGGAGGACTCAAGACTGCTCATGCGGGTCTCCAGCTCGTCCCGCTGGCCATTGATCTGACAGACACTCTCTGGGGCAGCTCCACATGAAAACGTGCGTGTGAAGCTGCGGACAGTTTGTGCAGCGGCCCACAGGCCCGGCAAATTCTTGCAGCGGCACACAGGCCCGGCAAATTCTTAGGCGCTGATACACGAACCATGGCACCTGCCCCTGTATCAGCTTGTGCGCTTCTGCGTGGCGGCCCAGCGTCGCCTGTCCAGAAGTTTGAAAGGTCCCAGCAAGACAACTAGGATACCAGCAAAAGGTATCTAGGATACCACTTTGAGCCTGTTTTGAGAACCTTAAAGCCGAAACCCTTGAAGCACGCCTAAACCTTACTTAAACCTTTAGGGTTTAGAGTTCAGGGTTTCAAAGTTTAGGGTTTCTTTTCCAAGCCTTAAGGGTTTCTTTTCGGAGCCTTAACAGGCACACTAGGGTTTAGGGTACTTTGGGGTTGAAAGTTCAGGGTTTCGAGATTAGGGAATCCTCAGGCAGCCTCCCAATTTCAAGAACAAACAACCTAAACCACTCCCTGACCACAGAACCCTAGACCTAGCCCCAAAACCCTGAAATCAAACTTCAAAGCCAAACCCCTCTCCCTAGCACAGTCTGGCCGTCTTTTGCAGGAGCAGATGTTATCCGCGTCTTTTTTTTTTTTAAGGTTATCTGCGTCTTTAGTTTTGGGTTGTCTGCGTCTTTTTGTTCTGGGATATCTGCGTGTTTTTTAGGGTGGTTTTCCTGCAGGGCATCACACTTTTGGCTTCCACAGAGGGTTATCTGCGTCTTTTTTTTGAAGCGTAATCTGCGTCTTTTTCCGGGTTTGGGGTTTAGGCTTAGGGTTTAGGGGTTTGGATAGGGTTTAGGGTTTAGGGGTCAGGGCTTAGGGTTTAGGGTTTTTGTAGGGGTAGGGGTCAGGGTTTTGTTTTGGGGGGTTAGGGTTTAGGGTTTAGGGTTTAGGGTTTAGGGTTTAGGGTCTAGGGTTTAGGGTTTAGGGTTTAGGGTCGTGGGTTAGGGTTTGTTCTGGGTGCTTAGGGTTTAGGGTTTAGGGTCGTGGGTTTTAGGTTTAGGGTTTAGGTGTTTTGGGGTCGGTTTGGGGGGTAGGGTTTGTAGGGTTTAGGGTATAGGGTTTTAGGTTTAGGGTTTAGGGTTTTTAGGGTTTAGGGATTTAGGGCTTAGGGTATAGGGTTTTAGGGTTTAGGGTTGTATGTTTTAGGGTTTAGGGTTTGGGTGTGAAGGTTGGGCTTTAGGGTGTTTAGGGTATACGGTTTAGGGTTTAATTAGGGTTCAGGGTTTAGGGTTTTGGGGTTTAGGGTGTTCAGGGATTTTAGGGTTTCGGGTTTAGGGTCTAGGGTTTTGGGGTTTAGGGTTGTGTTTTTTAAGGTTTGGGGTTTAGGGTGTAAGGTTGGGCTTTAGGGTGTTTAGGGTTTCGGATTTAGGGTTTAATTAGGGTTCAGGGTTTAGGGTTTAGGTTTCAAGATTTAGGGTTTGGGGTTTGTTTTTTTTTTTTTTTTTTTTGGGGGGGGGGGGGGGTTCGGGTCGAGGGTCGTGCGGTTTAGGGTTTAGGGTTTAGGGGTTTAGGGGTTTAAGCGTTTAGGGTTTGGGGGTTGGGGGTTAGGGTTTTTAGGGTTCAGGGTATAGGGTTTAGGGTTTTAGGTTTAGGGTTTAGTGTTTTTAGGGTTTAGGGTTAGGTTTAGGGTTGTGTTGGTTTAGGGTTTAGGGTATAAGGTTGGGCTTAAGGTTGTTTGGGGGTTCAGGGTTTAGGGTTTAAGTAGGGTTTAGGGTTTAGGGTTTGGTTTAGGTCTTAGGGTGTAAGGTTGGACTTTAGGGTGTTTAGGGTTTAGGGTTTAGCGTTTAATTAGGGTTTAGGGTTTAATGTTTCGGGGGTTTCGCTTGGGGGTTAGGGTGTTTAGGGTTTAGGGTCTGGGGTTTAGGGTTTTTAGGGTTTAGGGTTTAGGGTCTGGGGTTTAGGGTTTAGGGTTTAGGGTTGAGGGCTCCCTGGTATCTGGGAGGAAGCCAATGTGTAAGGTTGGACTTTAGGGTTTAGGGTTTAGGGTTTAATAAGGGTTTAGGGTTTAGGGTGTAAGGTTGGACTTTAGGGTGTCTAGGGTTTAGGGTTTAATTAGGGTTTAGGGTTTAAGGTTTAGGGTTTAGGGTTTAGGTTTTGTTTTGGGGGTGTTTCGGGTTGAGGGTTTAGGGTCGTGGGTTTTGGGTTTAGGGTTTAGGGGTTGAGGGGTTCAGGCGCTTAGGGTTTAGGGGTTGGGGGTTAGGGTTCTTTGGGTTTAGGGTAGAGGGCTTCGGGTTTTCGATTAAGGTTTAGGGTTTAGGGTTGAGGGTTGAGGGTTGAGGGTTGAGGGTTGAGGGCTTCCTGGTATCTGGGAGGAAGCCAATGTGTAAGGTTCGGCTTCAGCGTGTTTGGGGTTTGGGGTTTAGGTTTTAATTAGGGTTTAGGGTTTAGGGTTCAGGGTTTGTTGTTTGGGGTTTAGGGGTTTAGGGATGCTGGCTTCTGGCTACAGTTAGGGCTACTTCCCTCCCAGTAGCTTCAGGAGAACAACAAGACACGGATAACGCCCGCAAACACCACCGAGGCAGCTGTTCCTCGATACAGCCGAAAAAAAACAGAGGCAAAAAAGACACAGGTAACGCAAAATAAAAGACACAGATAACGCGAGAAAAAAACGACAGTATATACTATGAGTGTGATTCTATATAGGACTGCAAGATAGCAAGACTGCAAACTGCTCACATAGCAATTCAGAAACAGCTGCTCCTCACCATACAGAGCTTTAGGCCCTATAATCCCTAAACCTGAAACCCCGTTTATAATTCGGCACTAGGGCTTCAGTTCAATGTAGTATCGAGCCTTTCATCAAAAAGAGAGAGAGAGAGAGAGAGAGAGAGAAAAGGGTCTTAGGGTTTTAAACCCTCAACCCTAAACCAAAACCCTAAATTTAAACCCATTCTTATGTGGGGACACTAGGGTTTTGGTTTAGGGCGCCGGAAAGACAACTGGTGGTACTACTACTTTTACTACTACTCTAAACCCTAAACCTAAACACCGAATTAAAACCCTGCTTATGTTGGGACGCGAGGGTTTCGGCTTAGGCGCCAGAAAGACAATTGGTGGTACTGCTACTCGTATTCCTACCCTAAACCCTAACCTAAACCCCCAAATGTAGACCCTTTTTTTAGGTTGGGACACTAGGGTTTTGGTTTAGGGTGCCAGTTGTCTTCCACCTAAACCTTGAAAATTTAGCCTCTTTTTATGTTGGGACACTAGGGTTTCGGTTTCGGGCACAAGAAAACAACCGATGGTACTGCTACTACTCCTCCTCCTCCTCCTCCTGCTGCTGCTGCTGCTAATGCTGCATGATGGTCTTGTTTGGGCGTCGTTGTGTTTTTGTTGTTTCGGCGACGTCTTCCTCATCATCAGCGTGGCCCCTGGATTCCCGAAGCCCCACCCTCCAAGATTTTTCTTGTCATCATCAGCGTGGCCCCTGGATTCCCGAAGCCCGTTTGGCAGCGAACCGGCCCAAAGCGAGTCGGGAATCTACCTCTAGATTCCCGACTCGCTTTGGACCGGGTGGAACTTCCAGAAGTCCCTTTGGACCGACGTGGCCCAAAGGGACTTCTGGAAGTTCCACCCGGTCCAAAGCGAGTCGGGAATCTAGAGGTAGATTCCCGACTCGCTTTGGGCCGGTTCGCTGCCAAACGGGCTTCGGGAATCCAGGGGCCACGCTGATGATGACAAGAAAAATCTTGGAGGGAGGGGC
Source organism: Symbiodinium natans (assembly GCA_905221605.1). Taxonomy (NCBI): domain Eukaryota; class Dinophyceae; order Suessiales; family Symbiodiniaceae; genus Symbiodinium; species Symbiodinium natans. The sequence goes on from CAJNDS010001112.1 coordinate 160,787, forward strand.
TTCGGGAATCCAGGGGCCACGCTGATGATGAGGAAGACGTCGCCGAAACAACCAAAACACAACGACGCCCAAACAAGACCATCATGCAGCATTAGCAGCAGCAGCAGCAGGAGGAGGAGGAGGAGTAGCAGCAAAGTAGCAGTACCATCGGCTGTCTTTCTTGCGCCCGAAACCGAAACCCTAGTGTCCCAACATAAAAAGAGCTTAAATTTGCAGGGTTTAGGTTCGGGTTTAGGGTTGTCGTAGTCGTACCAGTACCACCAGTTGCCTTTCTGGCATCCTAAACCAAAACCCTAGTGTCCCAACCTAAAAAAAGGGTCTACATTTGGGGGTTTAGGTTAGGGTTTAGGGTAGGAATACGAGTAGCAGTACCACCAATTGTCTTTCTGGCGCCTAAGCCGAAACCCTCGTGTCCCAACATAAGCAGGGTTTTAATTCGGTGTTTAGGTTTAGGGTTTAGAGTAGTAGTAAAAGTAGTAGTACAACCAGTTGTCTTTCCGGCGCCCTAAACCAAAACCCTAGTGTCCCCACATAAGAATGGGTTTAAACTTAGGGTTTTGGTTTGGGGTTGAGGGTTTAAAACCCTAAGACCCTTCTCTCTCTCTCTCTCTCTCTTTTTGATGAAAGGCTCGATAATACATTGAACTGAAGCCCTAGTGCCGAATTATAAACGGGGTTTCAGGTTTAGGGCTTATAGGGCCTAAAGCTCTGTATGGTGAGGAGCAGCTGTTTCTGAATTACTAATTAGAAATTCACGCGTTTGTGAGCAGTTTTCAGTCTTGCTGTCTTGCAGTCCTATATAGAATCACACTCATAGTATATACTGTCCATATGTAATATCCAAAATAGGTCTGCAAGACGGAAAGGGGGTGATCCGTGTCTTTTTTTTTGCGTTATCTGTGTCTTTTTATTTTGCGTTACCTGTGTCTTTTTTGCCTCTGTTTTTTTTTCGGCTGTATCGAGGAACAGCTGCCTCGGTGGTGTTTGTGGGCGTTCTCCGTGTCTTTTTGTTCTCCTGAAGCTACTGGGAGGGAAGCAGCCCTAACTGTAGCCAGAAGCCAGCATCCCTAAACCCCTAAACCCCAAAAAACAAACCCTGAACCCTAAACCCTAAACCCTAAACCCTAATTAAAACCTTAGGGTTAAATAGCGGGCCCAAAAAAATTAAAAAATTATCGCCCTCAACCCATGAGCCATAAACCCTTATTACTTGTAGGGATCTAAGTTTAAGGGTTCCTTCTCAGTATAATTGTATACGGGGTGGTGCTGTTCAAGTACCACTTTGCGGTGCTGCAGAAGTACCGGCAAAACTAGGCCCTGGATCTTGAACCCCTAAGCCCCTAATAAGCCCTACAATCTTATAAGTTTGGATTTTTTACGTGGCAGTGCTGCTGCAGTACTGCGGAATGGTGCAGAAGAAGTACCAACCTAGGACTATAGATAGTAGTCTAGAAGGCCGCAAGAGGGTTTTGAGCTTAGGAATGTGAAGGAGTAATGCAAACGAGCTGCTACTGTTGCAGTGAAATTTATAGGGTTTATGAGGTTGTTCCCGAATCTGACTGCTCTGCGAAATAATTTAGGGTTTAAGTTTCTTCCCAAATATGACTGCTCTGCGAAATGATTTGGGGTTTAGGGTTGTCAGGGTTTAGGGTTTATGGTTGAGGGATTTTAGGGTTAGGGTTTAGGGATTGCAGGGTTTCAGGTTGTTCCCAAACTGCTCTGCGAAATGATTTAAGGTTTAGGATTTAGGGTTTGAAGTTTAAGGCTGCAGAGATCGGGGGGCTTAACTGTCTACTTCTGGAGGGCTGCGGGCGGCGGGGGGGGGGGGGGGTTGAAGTTTAAGGCTGCAGAGATCTGGGAACCTTAACTGTTCGCTTCCGGAAGGCTGGGGGGGGGGGGGATCTGGGGGCCTTAACTGTTTGCCTCTGGTTGGCTTGGGTCTGACGGGGGCTCAGGGGGGGGGGTTTGGGAGCTTAGGGGGCTTAGTGCTTAGGGGGTTTCGGGAGCGTCGAGGGCTTTAGGGTTTACGGCTGTTCCCAAATCTGACTGCTCTGTTTCAGGGTTTAGGGTTTAGGGAGGGTTTATAAGGCTGTTCCCGATCTGACTGCTCTGCGAAATGATTTAGGGTTTAGGGCTTTATAAGGTTGTTCCGTTTAGGGATGTCAGGGTTTAGGGTTTAGGGATTTTAGGGATGTTGGGGTTTACAGGGTTGTTCCCAAATCTAAGGTTTAGGGTTTAAGGTTTCGGGTTCTAGGGTTTAGGGAGTTTAGGGTTTGGTGGGCTTAGGGGGCTTTGGGGGCTTCGGGGGCGTCCTGGGCTTTAGGGTTTAAGGTTGTTTCCAAATCTGACTGCTCTGCGAAATGATTTAGGCTTAGGGATTTCAGGGTTTCAGGTTTAGGGATTTTCGGGTCGTTCCCAAGTCTGACTGTTCTGTGAGGAAATTTAAGGTTTCGGGATTTCAGGGTTTTGTAAGGCTGTTCCCAAATCTGACTGCCCTGCGAAATGATTTCGGGTTTAAGTTTCTTCCCAAATCTGACTGCTCTGCAAAATGATTTAGGGTTTAGGGATGTCAGGGTTTAGGGTTTAGGGTTAGGGTTTAAAGTCGTTCCAAAACTGCTCTGCGAAATGATTTAAGGTTAAAGTATTTTAGGGTTCAGGGTTTAGAGTTTGAAGGTTGACTGTTTGCTTCTGGAGGGCTGGGGGGGGTTGGGGTTGAAGTGTAAGGCTGCAAAGATCTGGGGGCCTCAACTGTTCGCTTCCAGAGGGCTAGGGGGGTGGGGGTTTGAAGTTTAAAGCTGCAGAGATCTGAGGGCCTTAGCTGTTTGCTTCTGGGGGCTGGTCACGGGGGGGGAGGTTGAAGTTTAAGGCTGCAGAGATCTGGGGGCCTTAACTGTTTGCTTCCGGAAGGCTGGGGGGTCAAACAAGCCCAAAGAAGGGACACCAAAATAGAGGCCGAGCTTTGCTTGTCCGACAAGGCCTAAAATAAAGAAAGCGCAGCCCCCCCTCATTTGCAAACGCAATGCACGCATCATGGGTTTGGCAAACTTGCGGCTTAAAAAAAGCGGGGGGGGGTTCGGGCGGGGGGGTGCAGCCCCCCCACTTGCAAGCACAATGCTCGCATCACGTGGGTTCACATGCTTTGAAGCAAACTAGACCGGCTTGAAAAACAAGCGGGGGGTTTGGGGGCAACCCCCCCCCCCACTTGCAAACACAATGCTCGCATCATGGGTTGGGGGGGGGGCCATCCTTGGCATTTTCCAGCGGTTTAGGTTTGGGTTTAGGGTGAACGGTTTAGGGTTCCGGGTTTAGGTTTTAGATTCCCATGGTTCTGCTGGTGGCCTCTGCCCGTGGTCGTCCCGGGTCCGTCCCTGGGGGAGGGGCTTTTTTTGGTTCCGTAGCCGAGGGGGCTTTCCCTTTTTGTTCCGTAACCGCCCCGGCCCGCTCACTCACTGCACTGCTGGTGGCCTCTGCCTGTGGTCCTCGTTGGGTCCCTGGGGCGCGTTTGTTTTTTGCCGTTGCATAGCCTTCCTCCCCTCCCGGTCCCAGTCCCGGGTACGTCCCGATGCGACATAGCAAAAGAAAATACGGGTGGCAATTTAGCCAAAAAAACGCGCCGCCATAAGGTACCTCTAATTTCGGAAACCACTGAAAAAAGGGCCTCAATAATTAGAATAGGGTTTTTGGGGGGTGATCACAGTAGAATTTCAGAGGGACTATAAGGGAAGACTCTTAGTAATTTATTCCGACCCCAAAACCACCAGGCTACAGAGCTGAACATAATCATTTTGTTTTCGCCGGCGCGCATTCACCGTTCAGCTTTTGACACCCAAGGAGGGTTTGACGGGGGCTCAGGGGGCGGTTTGAGAGCTTCGCGGGCTGAGGGCGCTGGGGGGGGGGGGGGCTTAGGGGGCTTCGGGGCTTAAAGTTGTTCCCAAACCTGACTGCTCTGCAAATTGATTTACGGTTAGGGATTTCAGGGTTTACGGTGTAGGGATTTTAGGGCTTATAAGTAATCGGACTGCTCTGCGAAATGATTTAGGGTTTAGGGATTCTAGGGTTTAGGCCCAAAAAGCAAGGATGCTAGTTAAGCACGCTCGGTCCCCAAAAAGCGGTGCTAGTTAAACATGGAACAGTGGTCTGCTTCAGTGAGTGAGTTAACTTTTTAAACCCCAGGCTTAGACTTGTGCTCGACAGGAACCTTGAAGAGCTGCTCTATTGTTTTAAAGCCTTGCAACCCCAACGTTTCTCCAAATCGAATCGGTCCCTGAAAAAACACTTTTTCCCTCTGCGAGACCTGCTTTTTCAGAGACCGTTTCAAAAGTTAGGCGAACCGGGCTTTGTCAACCCCAACATCACTCCAAATCAAAACGGTCCCTGAAAAAACACTTTTCGCTCAGTGAAAAATGCAAAATAAGGGTTCGTTTCGAGTTAAGAGGAATTCGGAGTGCGAGGATTCGAGGGCTGATTTCAAACAGTACAGCCCATGAAACCTAATCATCCGCACGATTGTCCTGTTTACACTTTTCTATAGGCGAAAATTGCAAAAACAATAACCGAATGGAATATGGAAGCGGTTCATGTGTCGCCCTCCACGCAATTGTCTGGGTAGAACCGGTTTGGGACAAGTCGGCGTTGGACAGTTGAGAAAAGGACCCCCAGACAAAAAGCAATGTCCCCAGACATTGCGAATTGTCTAGGGGGAACCGGTTTTACCCAGACAGTTATAAGGGGAAATCGGCCTTACACCAAGACCGTCTTCCCGAAAGCCGATTTTAACATTACAATTGTCTGGGTAAAACCGGTTCTCCCTAGATAATTCGTAATGTCTGGGCACCTTGTGAATTGTCTAGGGGGATTTCTGCGAACTGTCCCGCGGCCTTTTTTTCGAACCGCGGCTGCTCCGGATTTGTCTTCCATTCGGGCATTGTTTTTGCAATTTTCGCCTATAGGAAAGTGTAAACAGGACGCTCGTTCGGACGACTAGGTGCGTGGACTATATGTACTGTTTGAAATAAACCCTCGAATCCTCGCACCTCGACTTCCTGTTAACTCGAAACGAACCCTTTCATGCACTTTTCACTGAGCGAAAAGCGCTTTTTCAGGGACCGTTTTGATTTGGAGTGACGTTGGGGTTCAGGGTTTAGGGCTTAGGTTTAGGGCTTAAGGCTTAGGGTTTGGGGCTCAGGGCTTCTTAGGGTTTAGGGTTTAGGGCTTCTTAGGGCCCTTCTTAAGGTTTAGGGCTTAGGGTCTAGGGTTTAGGGCTTGTTGTTTTAGGCTTCAGGGTTCTTAGGGTCTTAGGGTTTAGGGCTTCTTAGGGTTTAGGGTTTAGGGCTTCTTAGGGCTTCTTAGGGTTTAGGGTTTAGGGTTTAGGGTTTAGGGCTTCTTAGGATTTAGGGTTTACGGCTTGTTAGGGTTTAGGGTTTAGGGCTTAGGGTTTCTTAGGGTTTAGTGTTTAGGGCTTAGGGTTTGTTAGGGTTTAGGGTTTTCAAGGTTTAGGATTTCTGAGGGTTCAGGCTATAGGGCTTAGGGACCCTAAACCCTAAACCCTAAACCCCAAACCCCAAACCCGAAACCCTAAACCCTAAACCCTAAACCCTAAACCCTAAACCCTAAACCCTAAACCCTAAACCAGCAACCAACCCTAAACCCTAAAGCCTAAGAAGCCTGAGGGTTCAGAGGCGGGGTTTAGGGTTTGTAGTTTGGGGTTTAGGGTTTAGGGTTTCAAGGTTTAGGGTTAAGGTCCGGGCAGAAAGGGCAGCAGTCGAGTCCCTTGTGAAAAAGGGTTTACGGTGCAGGGTTGAGGTTTTAGGGTTTGGGTTTAGGATTTTGGCTCTAAGGTTTGGGGTCGGGGGTTTAGGGTTGAGGGCTGGGGTGTTGGGTTTTGGGGTTGAGGGTTCAATGTTGGGGTTTGGGGTTTCCGGTTTAAGTTTTAGGGTTGAGGGTCGATGTTTGGAGTTCACCTTCAGAGCTGGGGCTTAGGGTTGCAGGTTTAAAGTTTTGGGGTTGAAATGAATCCTCAATTGGGGGTCATATACCCTAGGAAGTCCACTCAGGGTGGGTTGCTATTACGGCGACTCTTACTCTTACTATTTCGATTACTATTTCTTGCTACTATTACCTTTACTCTTCTTGTTCTTGTTACGATTACGATTACTGTTACGGCATTAGTAGCAGTAATTGTAGTTGTAACGGTAATAATAGTAGTAACAATAGTGAAATCATATTGATAATCGCATTAGAAGTAGTTATGGTGCTGGTAATAGCAATAGTGGAAAACTGCAAAAATGAGCGAGTCGGGACAGGCAGGTTGTGGGGGAAGGGGTCGCTTAGCAAAATTTTTGTGGAATCACTTGGCACGTTTTTTGTGCTTGCGCAGGGCGTGCGCTCCCCCCCCCCCCCTGCCCCCCCTCTTGTCCACGGCAATCTAAACCCTAAACCCCTAAACCGTGGGCGCCGTTGGGGTTGAGGAGGTCTTCAGGGTTTGGGGTCTAAAACCCTAAAAACCCTAAGCCCTAAACCCTAAAACACCCTAAGAAGCCCTAAACCCTGAACCCTAAGAAGCCCCAAACCGACCCTAAACCCAATCCCTAACCCCTAGACCCGTGCTTCACTCTGGAGGACGACTCGTCCCGCAAGCGATTCCAGATGAAGAAAAAAAGCCCAAAACCCTGAGAAACACCAAAACCCTAACAAACCCAAACCCTCAAAACCCTATGCCCTAATCCCTAAAAACGCCCTATGCCGCGCCCGAAACCCCAAACCCTAAGAAGCCCTAAGAAGCCCTAAGAAGCCCTAAGCCCAAAACCCTAAGCCCTAAGAAGCCAAAAGCCCTAAACCGTGCGCCCTAAACGCTAAGAAGCCCTAAACCCTAAGAGCCCGAAACCCTGAGCACCCTAAACCCTAAGAAACCCTAAACCCTAAACCCTAAGAAGTTCGACCAAATTGTAAGCGCTCTTCATGAGTTTCTAAGGGTGGTTTTTCTGCCAAAGAGACTGTTTTTTGCATTCTTTTCAATGTTGAAAACTACATACCGCATTTTTGATCTTGAAAGGTAGATCTGGCTCAATCAAGCAAACACCAGAGGCGAAATTTTCCAGGTGCTCTCACTTTCTCGGGCCTGCTTTGTTTTGTTTGACAATCAAGCCCGGAAGTGTAACCAGTTTTGCACTTTCGGCTAGCCGAAAATTACGGAAAAGTATGCCGGTTTTCAGCCTTGGGCTTGCTTGCGACCATTGTAAGCAAAGATCGGCCTCTGTTTGGACGGGGCCTGTATGCATGCCTTGTTGGACAAGCAATTTCAATACTCGGCCTTAAATTTTGTGGGGTCCACTGTCATTTACATATACGTATTAACTATTGAAATATTATTTATTTTTGCACTTTTGGATGGGTGAAAATTGCAAAAATGAGGTCCGTTTCCAGTCTCAGGCCTGGTGCCCCTTTTGGTGTCCCTGACTAAGTAGAAAAATACTTGTTTTTGCACTTTGGGATGGGTGAAAATTGCAAAAATGAGGTCCGTTTCCAGTCTCAGGCCCGGCGTCTCTTCAGCCTCCGGCCTGCTCCCCTGTATTTTGGCTCATGGATGGGTGAAAATTGCAAAAAAAATTCCGTTTGTGGTTTATTACTATCAAAATACCTGTTTTTATAGTTTTGGATGGGTGAAAATTGCAAAAATGAGGTCCGTTTCCAGTCTCAGGCCTGGTGCCCCTTTTGGTGTCCCTGGTTAAAGTTAAGTAGAATAAAATTTACCGATTTTGACACTTATGGATGGGAGAAACTTGAAAATGAGGTCCGTTTCCAGTCTTAGGCCTGGCGCCCTTCAGCCTCCGGCCTGGCTCCCTGTATTTTGGCGTCCCTGATTAGGTATAAAAATATTGTTTTTATACTTTTGGATGGGTGAAAATTGCAAAAATGAGGTCCGTTTCCAGTCTAATATAATATAACTATAACATAATACGATATACTATAATAAAATATAATTATATATAAACAGATGTGTATATACATATATACATATATACATATATACATATATACTTATATACCTATATACATATCTACATATACATATATATATACATATACATATATACATTTATGCATATATGCATGTATACATACATGCATACATACATGCATACATACATACATACATACATACATATATACATATATACATATATACGTATATACATATATACATATATACATATATACATATATATGTATATATGTATGTATGTATGTATGTATGTTAGTATTTTCCATAAATCGGTTTGTTCGCTGCAACATTTGGAAACAACGTTTGGTTGCTTGGTTGCTTTATATCGGTTTGCTTCAGCAAAATGAAAAAAATTAAAAAATTAACGCTATTTAACCCTAAGAAACCTAAACCCCAAACCCCAAACACGCTGAAGCCGAACCTTACACATTGGCTTCCTCCCAGATACCAGGAAGCCCTCAACCCTCAACCCTCAACCCTCAACCCTCAACCCTCAACCCTAAACCCTAAACCTTAATCGAAAACCCGAAGCCCTATACCCTAAACCCAAAGAACCCTAACCCCCAACCCCTAAACCCTAAGCGCCTGAACCCCTCAACCCCTAAACCCTAAACCCAAAACCCACGACCCTAAACCCTCAACCCGAAACACCCCCAAAACAAACCCTAAACCCTAAACCCTAAACCTTAAACCCTAAACCCTAATTAAACCCTAAACCCTAAACACCCTAAAGTCCAACCTTACACCCTAAACCCTAAACCCTAATTAAACCCTAAACCCTAAACACCCTAAAGTCCAACCTTACACATTGGCTTCCTCCCAGATAGCAGGGAGCCCTAAACCCTAAACACTAAACCCTAGACCCTAAACCCTAAACCCTAAACCTTAAACCCAAAAAGCCCTAAACCCTAGACCATAAACCCTATACCCTAAAACCTAAAAAAAACCCTGCGAAACCCCCGAAACCTGAGACCCTAAACCGTACTTAAACCCTAAACCCTAAACACTAAACACCCTAAAGTCCAACCTTACACCCTAAGCCCTAAACCAAACCCTAAACCCTAAACCCTACTTAAACCCTAAACCCTGAACCCTAAACAACCTAAAGCCCAACCTTATACCCTAAACCCTAAACCCTAAAAAAAAACCTAAACCTGACCCTAAACCCTAAAAACCCTAAACCCTAAAAACCCTAACCCCCAACCCCTAAACCCTAAACGCTTAAACCCCTAAACCCCTAAACCCCTGAACCCCTAAACCCTAAACCCACGACCCTCGACCCGAAACCCCCCCAAAACAAACCCTAAACCCTAAACCCTAAACCTTGAACCCTAAACCATAAACCCTGAACCCTAATTAAACCCTAAACCCTAAACACCCTAAAGCCCCACCTTACACCCTAAACCCCAAACGTTAAAAACACAACCCTAAACCCCAAAACCCTAGACCCTAAACCCTAAAACCCTAAACACCCTAAACCCTAAACCCTGAACCCTACTTAAACCCTAAACCCTATACCCTAAACACCCTAAAGCCCAAACTTCACATCCAAACCCTAAACCCTAAAACATACAACTAAACCCTAAAACCCTATACCCTAAGCCCTAAATCCCTAAACCCTAAAAACCCTAAACCCTAAACCTAAAACCCTATACCCTAAACCCTACAAACCCTAACCCCCAAACCCACCCCAAAACCCCTAAACCCTAAACCTAAAACCCACGACCCTAAACCCTAAACCCTAAACAAACCCTAACCCACGACCCTAAACCCTAAACCCTAAACCCTAAACCCTAAACCCTAAACCCTAAACCCTAAACCCTAAACCCCCCAAAACAAACCCTGACCCCTACCCCTACAAAAACCCTAAACCCTAAACCCTAACCCCTAAACCCTAAACCCCAAACCCCTAAACCCTAAGCCTAAACACCAAACCCGGAAAAAGACGCAGATTACGCTTCAAAAAAAAGACGCAGATAACCCTCTGTGGAAGCCAAAAGTGTGATGCCCTGCAGGAAAACCACCCTAAAAAACACGCAGATATCCCAGAACAAAAAGACGCAGACAACCCAAAACTAAAGACGCAGATAACCTTAAAAAAGAAAGACGCGGATAACATCTGCTCCTGCAAAAGACGGCCAGACTGTGCTAGGGAGAGGGGTTTGGCTTTGAAGTTTGATTTCAGGGTTTTGGGGCTAGGTCTAGGGTTCTGTGGTCAGGAGTGGTTTAGGTTGTTTGTTCTTGAAATTGGGAGGGTGCCTGAGGATTCCCTAATCTCGAAACCCTGAACTTTCAACCCCAAAGTGCCCTAAACCCTGGTGTGCCTGTTAAGGCTCCGAAAAGAAACCCTTAAGGCTTGGAAAAGCAACCCTAAACTTTGAAACCCTGACAAAGTGGTATCCTAGATACCTTTTGCTGGTATCCTAGTTGTCTTGCTGGGACCTTTTGAGTGTTGCCGAGTGCCCTAAGGAGTCGTGGCCGGCCGCCTTCAAGCGCGATTCCTAGTTTCGTCCCATCGCCCCGTGGCCTCCAGCTCTCGTCTGTGCTGCACGCCTTCCTCTAGCCGACCCGACATGGCCGCATGCTTCTCATCTGCTTGGCCTTCAAGGCAGAGCACCGGGAGAGCAGGGGCGCAGTCGACAGAAGCTGCACCGAGTGAATCCGGGAGGGAGGGGTGGGACGCATGACGAAGCACACTTTTCCGAATCTACAACTTCGGTGTCTTCCCTTCCTTTCAATCAAGCGGCGCTGGATGTCGCTGGTCTTGGCCACTACCTGGCACTGATCCAGAACAGACCGCGTCAACGGTTCATGTGATTGAGATGCTGGAGTGTAGGCATTCGGGTGCCTTCTTAATTGTATTGCCCTTAGGTGGTCTCGGCAGAGGGCAATTACCGCCACCCGCTCATACCTGGATCGCGAACATTGATTTTTCCTGCAGTCAACGCAACTTCCACCTTATGTCCTGCCAACCTCTTTATTCATGCGATGACTGCATTGCATGACCAGCGGACTGTAGGCCACAGCTTCCATGACACCCGCACACTCAATCTGGCAGCTTCCGCCCGCTCATCCATCGACATGATCTCGGACCGGAGCCGCGACAAGTCCTGCTCTAAACGGCAGCCAGCTGCAGAAAGTCTGCTGAGCATCCCTCTTGAGCTTTGCAGATGTGGATCGCGCCGCTCTACTTTTCTTCTCTGAAGTTTCTTCACGTGCCAGCTTTGAAGATCACTGCGCTTCGAATTTTCAAGCAATCCTCGTCAACTCTGCGACGTCTGCTGTCCACCTGTTCTGAGCACGTGACACGCAATGCGCTAGTGCTGAAACAGTTCGCATCTTAGCTGCCTCGTACTTCAGTGCAACCAAGGCAGTGTCGCTGAGCAACGCATTTGAAGGAGAGTCGCCCAGGGCAATTGGGCAAGAAGCGACTATGAATTGTCGCCGCAGAAAGCCGGCCCCAACCGCCCGAACTCACAACAAAGCAGTCAGCAACTGTCGAATCGGGCATCCTGTAGGCCATAAGATTCCTGTCAGTAGCTACTGCTATGACCATCTTCAGAGCCCCACGAAGCCTCGAAACGTAGTGAGGAAGCCATGTCTCTCACCTTGCCCAACACGCAGGCTTCTCCAAGGATTCGGGTTGAGTTGATCGTCCACTGGCAGCATCAGAACAGGGGAACTGGGGCCAAGCGCGGTTCTGATGGAAGCGTCAATGTCATCGTTCCTTGAAAGCATGAATAACCCAACGAAATCACAGCGTGCTGCACAATTTTTCCATATTTTTCCTGCACCTTCCGCCCTCACTCAGTAAACAGCGTGCAGCTTTGTCCGGTGTTCCAAACTCTGCTGCCGACACCAAATTTAATCTGCCACGGCTCATGTCATTCCAGCTCACTATGTCCGTCTTGGCGTCCAGCTTGACCTGCGCCGAAATCAGGCACAAGCTGGGCAAAGCTTGGACAACACGTCAGTCTCCCTAGAAGTCCACAAGCTCACAAATCCATGCATGGACCGAGAGCCAAAGTTTTGGCAGTTGCAGAAATCTAGCGCGCTCGCTTCGAGCAGCCTGCATCTGTTGGCTCACTTCGTTGATGTCGACACCAATTTGCTGGCAGCGCTCGTGTGCCTGCATGTGCCATCGCAGAAAGCACGTGCCCGGCGAGTAACGAAACAAACAACACGTAAGCTGCAACCGCAATACAGTGTTTCGAGTTGCTTGTGGCTGTACATCAAAAGTGGACGAACACGCGCTTATTTAAAGTCATCGGGCTCTGCCAGGGGGATGAGAACTATGATAAGTGTGTCCTACAATGGACGACCTTGACTTGTTGACTTGTTAACTTGTTAACCTGCGGCCAGTAAAATCATCTCTCGATCTGCCACCAGCTTGGATGATCTACTAGTAAACTAGTTAGTACTGCCAATGGGGGCCCCTATATGCCCCTATCATAGCCTCCTGCAGGCTTTGCGAGACGTCCTCCATCCAGGCGTCGTGCGCTTTCAGTGCCTCAGGACAGAGAAAGACTCACCTTGGAGGATGCCACTCACAGGATCTGCTCACCCACTGCTCCTCGGTTTAGGGTTTAGGGTTTAGGGTTTAAGGGTTTAGGGTTTAGGGTTTAGGGACCGCTCCTCCTGCATGTCTCCCATATCCAAGCGCATGGTAGAGATCTCGGCAGTGACCGTTGCCTGCTTGCAGGAACGCTGTTGGTCCCCCTTATTTTCCGAAGGGCTCCTTCTTCTGCATTTTTCTTGTCAGGATTTGGCTTCGATCAACATTGCAGTTCATCTGCATTTCTGGAAGTTGTATCCCGACCGACAGTCCCTCCAGCGGGCTTCCCTTTGGGATATCTTGGGGCCTCCGCCTGCAGCCTTTGTTCAGTCGTTTTGCTTAACTCACAATTTTGTCTGGTGCTCTTAGTGGTGGACTCGAGGTAGGGAGCATTCTTTGCCAGCCCGCGTCCCCGCAGAAAAGCGACACAGCTTTGTTTGGAACTGAGTTTGGCGATCGCGGCTACGTGAGTTTCAGAGAGCAATGCCTGCAACCTCACCTCCGTGGACCTAACAAAGGCAGAATATGTCTCGTCTGACCATACTTATAGGCTTGTTCCAAGTCATGAAGCATTTTTCACAGGCAAGGACAGGCAGAGAGGAGATGCAATGCAACGGCATGAGATTGTGTCATCCATCGGATTGCTGCATTTGCAGGGCAATTCCAAGAGCAAAGCACGCGACACATGCTGGATAACGTTCTTGACAATTCAAATAACTACTGCACATTCAAACCAAGATGTGTCTGAAGCCCGCAAATCCTCGACTCGCTGGCGAGAGGTGATGATGGAGTGGGTCGAGTCGACCTCAAGGGTAGTAAAACTCCTCTCAGTGGACTGAGGTCGGGCTGTCGTGAGTTTATCAGTTGTAGGAAACCAGTTTTGCAAAAGCCAGTGCGAAGGACCATAATGCCATAGAGAAGAGTAGCTCTGGCGCGCATCTCATCCAAATCGACATTGACCGCGTCCATGGCGGCTGTGAAGTCCTGCAGTGCGCTTTCATCTTCACAAGTTGGGCAGGCATCGCACGCCTGGCAAGCTTTATGCATTTACACAGGCTAGAGCTCAACCCGGTCCTCCATGTCTCGCTCACACGCCAACACAATTCGCTTCACGTGGTCGGTGTCTCGCTTGGCACCAGCCAGCAAGTCCTGACACATCGCAAGACGTGCGCAGCTGAGACTTTGGGTGGTGAGACGTGTGCCAGAGCGACGCGCCTTTAGCTCACCAACATCGTACTTCACAGCCTCGGCAAATGAAGTGCAATGGCAGGAGTGAACGGCTGGCAGCCGTCGATTTGCAGCACCAGGATCCTGGCATCAATGTCGCGGGCGATGCTCTCCACGCCGGGGAGCTCCTCGCCCTCGGGCCTCCAACTCAGCTGGTCCCTTGCGTTCACCCCCCCCCCCCCCCCCACCCTTTTGTTGGCGTGGTTTTCTGATGAACAAAGCATCTTCCGCTTCGTGTGCCAGGCTAGTGGGTGGTTTTGCACAGGGATGTAAAATGACTTTGTTGGGGATGTCTCTCTTCGGTCCGCCTGCGGGAGCCCAGGAAGGACACCTTCTTGTCCACGTCTTGGGTCAACGTCTGCAATGGCTCGAACTGGTGGGGGGGGGTTTGGGGCCTGCATTGTCATGATTGTCATGAGCACCCCAAGCTCCCCCTTCGCAACACTTTATGCTCAAAAGCACAAAGTATCAATGAGCTGCAGAGTACCCCCTCGTCATCCCAGAAAGTCGGCGCAGAGCCTGCCTGGATCTGAGAGGCGACTTGTGACTCAAAATCCGAAATCCTTCGCGCAGCGTTGCAGGATTCTACGGTAAGATTCCGTCTGGCGCTTCTATGGGTGAACTTGCTTGAAGACTCAGTTGCATAACATGAATGCGCAACTGGGAAACAATAGGGCCCAGAGATGATATCGGAACTCTCCGAGGAAGAGAGGCCGGGGAGAATATTGACAAGCTAGAATTATTGAAGAAGCTTCTAGAGAATACCCAAGCTTTTTGCCGCTCACCACTTTGCCGTCTTTAGACAGTTGCAATTAAACACACAACAACACATGGGACAACACCCAGGTTGAAGAACACAAGCAACAAACAGTTCTGAGACCCTGCGTCCTGTTGGTCAACTTCTTCAACAGTTGACTGTCTGATGCCTGGCACGCCACTGTTTATTTCAAAGGAAGGCATGTCAAGATGGTCGCAGACCTCAATGCCGCCGATGCTGCTAAGGTACTACAGAAGACATAAGATCGTCATGAAAGCCAGTCACTGCACAAGAGGAAAACACCGTCATCCTGCATATAGGATAGGACCTGCTGGGATCTAACCGCAGAGTTTATGCGACAAAGTGCCATGACCCTTTTTCGGAAAGTTTCGTCTATCAGGCAATCTTCGTCTGGATCCAAGAAACTCCAGTTGGTAGTGGCATCACTTCATCCACGGCCAGAAGGAATTTCTGGAAACGAAGCGTATGCAGCCATTTGCTGGTATTCAGCAGGCTGCATGCCACTTTGGGAAGTGCACACTTCGACTGCATGGAGACACGCGCAATCACTCGCAGCATCACGTGCTGGCAACTTCGGTTGGGGCAGCAATTTCGGCCATGGCCGGAGCATGACAAAGCTCTGGCGCAGCATGCCTTGGAGACAGGATTGACGGCACACTCCTAGAGGATTTCTCCAAGGCTCTATAAGGCTTTCCTTGTCCTTTGTTGAAGGCAAGCGGCACCCTCGCTGCTGCCTCCGCACGTGCCAGGGCCTGTCGGCCGAATCGCTCCGCGACGTCGATGCGGATTTCCGCCTCGAGCTGCGCGCGTTCGATCCTGGAGAGCGATGACATGCTGGCATAAGTAGAATTGAACATAGTTGGCTTGGCACTCAGTGCTGTGCCGACTCAACCTGTCCTCTGCTGGGCTTCGGTCTGACAATGCGCCAGCGCTCGCTGGACCTCTGCTATCTGCGCAGCGCTCTGCGCCCGCGCAGCCTCCGCATCAAGCAAGAACGCGACGGCTGATGACTGTCTTTCCCAGCCTGCCTGCGTCCTGTCATCAGCATTTGCCTCTGCCTTCTTGGTGATGCCTCATGGATTCGTTGGATGGTGGCACCCCCACAAGGCGAGCCACAACAACCACAGCATGCTGTGAACGAGATGCATGACACATAAGGCAGGTTAAGCTGGTGTTGCAGGAGCTGTCCAAACGCCATGACACAACAACAGAGAGCACCCCGGGCATATGTGCTCCACCTACTCCGCCTTTTGAGAGCCATTTGCCCATTCTGCGGCTCCGAGCCCCTCTATGTGTCACAGACTTGCATGAGCGCAGTACACGCATACACTTTTGCCCCAGAAGTCCCTGAACACCATAAAAACAACATACGTGAACACAAGCAACAGGCTCGTTGCGTGAAACCTGCCCTAAACCCTAAACTCTAAACCCTAAACCCTAAACCCTAAACCCTGAACCCGAATGGGCTGTACGGGAGGAGTGAGCTTCGAGTGCAAGGCACGCTCCGCGCGCAGCTGCGCGTCGACGGTGAGGCGCTGACACTCCGCCGCTGCCTGTGCAGCCTCCGCCTTCGCTTCTTCCTAGTTTAGGGCTTAGGGTAGTAGATCCCTGGAGTGGACCCCAACATGTTGTGAGTCCAGCATTGAAGTTTAATCTTCGTAGAAGAGGACATGATTCGCTCAATGCAGCGTGGTCTGTTCACTATTTATTCGGTGAGCATGGCCTTATATTGGTCAGCCGCTAATCATCCACAATGCTTGCACATGCATCGAAAGCATCCATGTCCAGAGATGACGTCTTCTAAATTGCCACCCGCCCGCTTCATAAACTAAGCCTTCATGAACCACTTAGCAGTTTAGACTGAAGGCTTGCATTCTGGACGTTATCGGGAAAACGAGTCAACTGACAGGGCACCTGAGCCTGTACTAAGAAAACAGCCCGTTACATGAAGCTTTGACCCAATCAGAACCCAAGTATGGGCCTATACTCTCGTATACAGCATCAACAGTAATCTACACCCCGAACTCCCCAAATCTACGGAACAGTCACAAAGCGACAGTGGCGTGCCTTTGCGCGGTCGAGGGCTTCCTGCATGGCGCGGCAGCGCCGATCCGTGTCCCGCTGCAGCAGGTCCATGCGCTCTGCCATGTCTTGCAGCGCCGCCTCTGAAGGGAACCCTTGAGTACTTCCTGTCGCTAGAGGTTAACAAAAACTTCCAAGCCGCCAAGCTCACCAAACTCTTCGACCTTGCTCTCAAAAGTACCACCGGACCTTCAAACTACTGCTGCAAGACTCTGGGATATTGACCGAACTGGGGTCATCTGATGTCTCCTCCGATCGGCTCGTAAGCCGCAAGCACCTCCCCCCACTTGCATCTCAAGGGGCCTCTTTGGCTTGGCGCTCGCAGGCCACCATCTCCTCGCCACGGCGGCGCTCAGCCTGCAGCGATGCGCGCGCGCGTGTGTGTGTGTGTGTGTGTGTGCATATGTCCATGTATACATGCATATGTATATGTTTATATGTGTATATATGTATACATGTATATGTCCAGCTTGTTGTGATTAACTCACTTTTTACTGTATGTCGCTGTGCCTGTTTTAATGGTTAGCGGTGATGTTGTACCTGGTCTGGGGGGGCGAGCCCCTATTATAAGTCCAGTTGGCCGGAGGACACTGTGACTGCTTGGGGGTATACAGAATGGGGTCCACAATTAAGTGCTATCATTCGGGTGTCGTAAGCCAATTTCGTGCAGCGCGGCTTGAGAATCAATTGCCCGTCCTCCCTAGTAAACTCATATACACTCCTCCCGATTAAAATCATAAATCCCCGGGCCGTTTAAGCAGAGCCAAACCCGGGTTTGGGAACACACAAAAACCAGTACAACATTACTGCGTGCGTCGTACGCAAGAGTTGCACTTTCCTAAGAAAATGTGCTTTAATTTGACGTGCTCCACAAGCAGGGTTAAAATGACAGGCCAAGCGACGACGTAGAGTTTGATGGCTGCACTTTGTTATGCTTCTACACCTATATACAATTTCTACGAAGCTACAAAGGCACAGGTGCGCCGATGTCTCATCAACCCTAATCCCTAAACCCTAAACCCTAAACCCTAAACCCTAAACCCTAAACCCCGTCACTTGCATGTTACAAAGCAGGTTCCCGAGCCTCCGCTTGTCGTTGCGCGGCTTCGGCGCGAGCCTCCCATGACTGACTGGCTGCAACCAGAATGAGCTGTATCTACAAGGGTTTAGGGTTTAGGGTTTAGGGTCTACAGTCTACGGTTTAGGGTCACGGTTTAGGGAATTAATATAACACGATACAACAGGTGCTGCGACAAACAACCCGGCCCTGTTCTCTTCTCGCAACGAGTGAGCGACCAGGACCAATGCCGACTGGAGACCCGGATGGCTTTATCTACAGAATCTGCAGTCAGCGCTGGACAGACAGCGCTTGCCGCGTTGGAGAGAACAGGTGAAACGGATTCGTGGCAACGGCCATAGGTCGGTAGGAGGGCCATGTTACCGTCAAGGCAACCTTAGACTGCTACGCCCGAGGCAGCATCCCAAAGGTAACTCGACCTGGCGCGGCGAGCGTGGGGAGCTTGGCAAGGACTCAGCCTCCCTGGGCCCCCTTGGGCTCCCATCTTCGCGTTGCCACAAAAGCGCATCCAAATCAATATGTACATCTAGTGCTGGGAGCTTGGGAAGGTCTGCGTCCGAATTGCCCAGGATCAGGGTCCGAGTCTTTGGTCGGTAGACATCGGGATGGCCATCCATGGAGTCCGAGTTCTGCATGGAGTCCATGGAAATGCCCAAGGCAGCCGCGATGCCAGGAAGACCGCCACCGCCCTGCCAGAGTCGGAGCAAGCTGGCAATCTGAGGCTTTACATCCAAGGGCACCAAAGCCAAAGGCCGGAAAGCGCAGAGCACGTCTGGATCCACGAGAAGTGCCCGACAAATGGAGAAGACTTGTGAGGAGCCTGGGCCCAGGCTTAGCGGCTCACGGTCTTCTTCCAAGCCGACGGCATTGACCAGCGCCTTACAAACCTCGCGCGGGGCACCCGTAAAGCTGAGCTGCTCCAACGTCGATGGCCCAGTTCCGAAGGCAACAGGCACGGTCGGGAGCATTTTCAGTGTCAGGCCTGGTGGGACCAAGACCGACGGCATTTTCAACGACGGCTCGAGATCCTCTCCTGCAGGACCTGTCGGGAGGATGACCTGCGCGGCTAAGCCCAAGAAGCTGCGCAGGACGCGCTCGTTTCGGCCCGATACGTGTACTGCTCGCCCGAGTGGCAGGCAGCAACCTTTGCGCAGCCGGAGCTCTGAGAAGGTCGAGCCCACCTTGAAGTGCTCGGGCCGCAAGAAGCAGAGGTTGTCCTCAAACCGTAAGAATCCTGGCATGGTGCCGGGGCGACTCCCATAGCTCTCAAGTGTCGCCAAGCGCACGGCCTCTTGGCGCTGCGATCTTTGGCAGGTCTGATTCAAGAGTGCTGCCACATCTCTGAGAGAAACGATGGCCTGCTGCATGTTCACGAAGGTATTGCTCAGTCTGCCGATGTACTTTCCAACACTCAAATACACCTTGCAAAGAGCATAAAAGGTACCAACTTCCATGGCACCAATGCCATACGTCTGGTACTCAGCCAGTGCAAAGGAGCCAAAAGCCAGCATCAAGCAATAGGCGACGCCCTGAATCCAGTGTGTAATCCAAGCTGTGTCATTCATGGCATCGCGTGCATCCCAGTGAGCAGGTACAAATGTAGAATTCTGAGATTGAACCCGAGCTTCGATCTTTGCTTTCTCCGGCTGCAATAGGCCCGTGAACTGCCTCCAGCTCGTGAAAACCCAAACGCAGGATTTGAACCACCCGCATTCCTGTTTCTTTCTTGCCAGCACGGCCACCCAGATGATTTTCATTCTGATCCATACACCGAAGAAGCCAGCCGCAATCATTGCCAGTACGCCAGTGATGTACCAGGTGGTTTGAACCCCAACGAATGTAGAGGCTCCGTCCTCTGCCTGGTCCACATAGCTCCACACTGCCAGACCCGTCACCAACAGCACCGAAAGGAGGAGTGCAAAACAACTTTGCGCCAGAACGAAGACTTGGAAGTATGCTTTGTTTGTGATCACGTCCACATCGTATATCGCAGCATACAGCCAATCTGCGTCGGAAGCTTCCCAGTACTCGTTGCGCTCCAAGTGCATGAACTTGCGGATCATCTCTGACCGGTGCGCTTGGCGGATGCCACCGGTGCGACCACGGTTTCGCGTTTGAACAACGTCAGCCCAGCGATTCAGGCCAAGGGAAACCAGCTGAATCAAGACGAGACATAAGCATTCGACGTAGCCCAAGGTAGAGTTCAAGCCGATCAAGCGCCCAATGGCATGGTCCACCAAGGTCTTCTGCACAAGGGTGGATACAAGTACAGAATGCACAGGCAGAAAGACCATGGCGATCATTGTCTTGGTCCACTTCTCACCTCTCCTGTTCCGGTCGGCTTTGATGAAGTATCTCATCAAGCTGATGCCCTGGCCTGTTCGCAAGTGCGCAGGGATGTTGGCTGGCCACGTGTCCTCATCCAAGACCCAAATGGTCGCTTTGGCTGGGGCCGCTTTCCGCGCGGCGACCCCGGCCCGCCCGCTCTTCAAGCTCCCGATTCGTGCCTGGAACCAATAGGAATTCTGCCAGCAGTCCTTGTGGTAGACCACAGGAACTCGGAGCACTGCCTCATGTTGCCCCTTCGCAAAGATCACGACGTGGCGTCGCCCACTGAAGTCCTTGCCGACCTGTGCGCCGCCTTCCATAGCTTCCACGATGACTTCCACCTTGAGCTCAAACTCCAATCTAGCTCTCCGTTGCAGGAATAGAACAGCTTCTTCTGAGCGCTGGAAGCATGGGAAGGTGTGGTGGGCGAAGCTCACTAGGCTGCAGTCCCCAGCGTCCAGCTCTTCTGGAGGTGCCCGCCACTGCTTTGCTTCCGCCAGCCAAAGATCAGCTTGCTTCCAGAACTCCTTGGCTCTCCGTTTCGATCTCTGTGCCAGTCCCTCCCAATAGTCCGGCTTCAAGGATTTTGCGGACATCTGGGATGCCGCGGATGCCTGGGAGGCACTGCGCCGTGGCCTCTCCGGGCTGCCAGGGCTGCCCGGGCTCGAAGGGCCACTTGCCGGGCTTGTTGGGCTATCCAAGTTCTTCCGCAGCTTAAGCTCCACATCACTACGCCATACAGCCCCATTCTTGTCCAAGATCCGCCGCCACTCTTTGAAACTCAACGTGGTTGACAGCCAGGGGTTCTCCAGACATGCCATTGTCCCGACTGCAAGTACCAGCAAGACAGCTAATGAGGGGAAGGGATACCAAGAATCCAAGGTGTCGGCAAAAAAGGGCACTTCTCGAGGTTTCGCCCACTTGGACCACACGGCCTCATTGGCAAGAACCCAGTCACAAGCTACGCGGAACACGTCGTGGTCATCAGGTCTCTCTGAGGCCACAAGTGCTGCCATCATCTCCTCCAAGCCAGCACCCTCCAGCCCAAATCTTCCTGACCCCTGCAAGCCCTGCCGCTGCTGCGGCAGGCTAAACTGACTGAAGAACTTGGCAGCTACCGAGTCGCTGTTTGCGTCCAATGACAGGAACTTCCTCATTTCTTGCTCCGGGAAATCACAGGACCAGAGCCCCGCATCAAGGAGGTGCGTTCCGCAATTTTCCCTGGGCAACGTCACGCGCAGAACTGGTATCTGCAGCAGCTGCAAGCGCGCGTATAGCTGGGAAGGATGCCACATGTGCACGATGCCGGGGACGCCGGTGGACAGTGCTTCAAGTGCCAGCCGTGAGTACTGGCTTGGGCTGACATAGCGGAGTCCGAAAACGAAACCGTGGCTCCGAGCGATCTCCTCATTGAACCTTTCATCCACGCCTGGCATGGCAAGCACGGCTGGCAGCACCTCGCCTCCATGCCCATCAGGACACCAATGAACTTCGTTGCAAGTGCTGCAGCTTCGTGCACAGTCCAAGCAGCAGCAATGCGCATGACAACTCACATTCGACGTGTTGCGGATGGCCTGCCAAAGGGGCACATTGCTGGGGTACCGGACATCATAGGCGCGATAGAACTCGGGAGGGAGAGCATAGCTCTCATTGCGACCAAACGCCTCAGAAACCCACCAACCACTGTAGCCATGGTAGCCTGTGGGGCCAGCATCGATCATCTCTATGCTCCCAGATTGCTGAGATGACTCGATCCTGGTGATCCAAACTTCCATGTTCGCATATCCGAAAGTCTCTCCTTTTCGCAGAAGGGCATGGGCCACCTCGTCAGGAGCATAAACCTTGGAGAGCCGCTCGTAAAGTCCCTGTGGGCTCTCTGCTGGGTTGAAAGTGACACGGTACCCAATCAACTCCCTTAGAAGTATGGCAGTGATAACTGTTGCAAGTCGATGAGAACTCCAGGGGTGAACCTCCAAAATCCACTGGCGGCCCAGTGAATCAAAGATGGCTTCTCTGTCTTCCGGCAGGCAGCGCTGCGAGTCGAAGACTGCTTGCAGACCCGCACCGCTCGAGAACGACATCGGGGCCACATTGCAGGGAACATGTCTTTGCAGTGGAAGTGCCTTTATCTTGCTCTCTCCCTCCTCCTCTTGTCGCTGTTGAAGCTTGTCTAATGAAAACCCACTAGAAATGCACTAACGCAGGGAATGTGCAGGGAGTGGCTGCCAGCATGTCAGTACAGAGTATCTGTAGCTAGTCAAATTACTGTCGAATCCCAAGCATAGAAAACAAACAACTGGCAGCTGCGGCAAGTTCTTCTACAGCCAGCAAGCACCCTGCCACAACTGGAACAATCATATGGTGCAGTGCATTGGCTGCTGTGGAACGAGCCAGAGATGCAGAGGTCACACTGAGCGCCTCGGCGGCTTTGGCCTCCTTGCAAGCTTCGCGCTCACGCCTGCCCATGAAAAACTTCGTAACATGGATGCTGGGCTGTCATGTGCATAGCTATTTCGTCCTGCCTTCATCGTGGATCACAGCAACTTGATGCTCTCAAATGGTGGCCATACGCCCCTATCCCCCCCTCCCCTTCCCGTGCACCTCTCGGCTTCATCGACCTCGAGCCTGGCCTGGGCCAGCCTGGGAGCAAAGTCGGTTCAGGGTTAGGGTTCAGGGTTTCGACTCTCACACTCGCACAAGGACGGCAAGGTTCAGGGTTTAGGGTTTAAGGCTTTTAAGGTTCAGGGTTGACGCTACTGGACGTTGCTTCAGTCGCTGTCTTGGCCAGGTGACGCTCGATCGGTCTGCACACGCAGCTCGACCTCTGCAATGTCGGCCTGGCGAGGGCCAAAAGTAAGCAAAGGCGCTTGCGGCATGGGCATTCAGTTCTGGCGAACTTGCCCCGCCTTTGCCTGGATCTGCCTGAGCTGTGCCTCTGCATCTTTCTGCGCGAGGGCAAGCCGGGCCTCGCCAGCCAGCTAGCGACATGATGAAGATTGATTAATTTCTGATAGTTTATGGTGAGTCTGGGCCACTAATCATCACTAGTTCGCGCCCTGGAGACGTAGGGAATACAGCTGGCACAGCTCAGAAGCCTACGTCTACTCTTCTACCCACTCCGCACGAGCTGCCTCAAATCGGCGCTCTGCTTCTTCCAGCAGCAGCGACATCGCGATCCTGGTGCGAGACGAAGGACTAAGCATGTGCAAATGACTCGACCAGCATTTCATTCCGGCACTCTATCAGAGCGGCTAGAGGAATGGATGAGCACCTGTTTTGCAAATGCAATATGGCAATAATCAATGCCAGAGGCCAAGCTGCGAGAAGAAAGCCCGTTTCTGAAGCTCTTGTAGAGCTCTGGGCGCGCAGGACTGCTCGAAAGGCTACTGGTAACGCGACGGTGAAACCTCTTGAAAATCGAGCTCTGATCCGCAGAGAGCTCTATCTACTACTGGTATTAACCGTGGCCAGGATACTGGCCTTGGGGGGGCGCTGTCTTTGCAAAACCCTGCGCCACTGCCTCCAAAAGACTTAATGTCCCGGCGATGGATGCTAGTAGTTCGAGCAAATGCCACTAAATGAAGCCTTTCGGTCAACAAGTTCCACCCAGTAGCCATTCGGATCATAGGCAAAAGCAATGCCTCGCATGTTGCCATCCTGGGGCCTCTTCTTGAACTGGACGCCTTGTGCCTCCATCTTGTCGCACGACTCCTGACAACATGAACCAGGCCGGGTTTGGGGCTTGGGCCAACTTTGCCTTACCAGGTTTGCCCGCAAGGAAAGACGAAATACAAGTAGGTGGGTAGTGTCAGACCCTGTGAGACTCAAAAACACTCCGGCCACGGCATTCTCAGGGCTTCGACTGGGCATGCAGAAACTCAATGTCTCCACATTTGCATTGTCTGTTGTGTTTCGGGCCGCCTGCAGATTGTCCATAAGGAAGCCGATGTGGCCAAATCCCTGAGGCTGAGCATTCCCATCGTGAACCTGGCAGCACTAGTTGATTGGGACATGTTCGGAGCTGCGCCTCTCTGCGGCATGACATCGAACCATTCCCAGGCCTTGAAATCCGGGTCTTTCTCGGTGCCGTGGTTCCACGTGAGTTCCAGGCACTGGTTCCTTCACTGCAGCAACAAAACGGGCAGAAAGTCAGAGAGACAAAAGAAAGAGACTGCACCCTCCAGCAATCATCAGAATCGTTACAGTAGACGAAGTCCACACGTTTCCAAGGCTCCAGGCGATCTTTGTCAGAGTGTTGGGAACCTCCGGATTC
Source organism: Symbiodinium natans (assembly GCA_905221605.1). Classification (NCBI taxonomy): domain Eukaryota; class Dinophyceae; order Suessiales; family Symbiodiniaceae; genus Symbiodinium; species Symbiodinium natans. The sequence continues at coordinate 185,110 of CAJNDS010001112.1, forward strand.
AAGCCATCGGCATGCTTGTTCTCAGGATCGAGTGCAAGACATTCGTCGAGTTCTGCCGGGGTGAGCGACGCCAGGAAGTATCTCAGCGCAGCATAGCCCAGCAACAAAGCAAAGACGAAGCTCTCGAGTTTTCTGCAGACACCCCGTGCTTGAAGTCAGAGAGGGAGAGAGGGAGAGCGAAAAAAACAAAAAAAAACGAGAGCTTACTTCACTCCTTGCCTCATCTCTGAGGTCCACAATCGTCATGAACAGCGTCCCCCAGACCCCGCATAGTAACACGCAAACATACGCGAAAAGGCCCCTATTGATCAGGCGCAACTGCCCGGCCCATTGCTGCACGACTGCCGAGCATGAGCTCCTCTGATCTGCCGAGGCGCAAGGAAAACTTCCACTGGGGAAAGTCCATCTTTCGCAGGAGCGTCATTCCCAGGTGCTTGGTGTAAAACTCTACACTGGCAGGGCCGTCTTTCCTGAGTTGCAGTGCCCGTGAACAACTTTCCCAACTGCAGAGGCATGCTTATCGATGCTTCTCGGACTGCCACGAAGGTGCACGCGAAGCATAGTCTGGGAGAGGTTGTAATACTCTTTCCATCCCAACTTCTCACGTCGAACCTGGAAGTGGGGCGTCTGGGGCATCTTCAGTGTGTTGTAGCGTGGCGTGCACTCGGGCCAAATCATTGGTTCGAGGGACAATCTCCACCCAGTATCCATCAGGATCCAGTGCAAAGGCCAAGCCCTTCATTCGGCCTTCATCCGGCTTCTTCTGGAACTTCCTGGGCATGGTTTAGAAGTTTAGCAAATGTTGTGAGGCTGAGAAGGGGAGATGGGACATCTAGGGGAGAGTGCATCTAGAAGAGGAGCACCCATGCACAAAGCAAACAGCGGCAGGACAGCACAAATCAGCACAAGCAACACTCATGTCTGTTCTCTTTTGTTTGTAAAAGTGCACCTCATAGGCACACCTCATGGGTGCCAGACGGCTTTGTTGCCCCATCAACATATGCAGCAGTGCAAAAAGCACCGATTCTCAGTGGCACTGCATCCAAGGAATTGTGCTGCCTAAAACCCGAGTCGAAGAGGGGCGGTTCTGTCGGTTCCAGTACTGCACTGGAACGTTTTGTGAGCTCCTCGACCAGCCATGTCACACCCGGCAGTGTTTCGGGCTTCCTCGAAGTTTAGCACATTTTCCGCCAAACGACACCCTGTTGACAAAAACAAATCACGCGGGATGCCTGCCCCCATCGAAGCATGAGGTAATTACATCGAACTCGGGTATCTGAACCAACTGCCGCCGAATGAGCTCAGCAGTCTGGCTTCTTTTTCTCGGGAAGCTACGGCTACGGGCGTCGATGACATCTCTTGCATGCTGCTTTGTAGGTCATTTACTTTCAAGCCCCTCGATCCAGCATTTGTGCACAGAAGGAATGAATGCAAGGATTCGCTTCAGTGGCATCGCTGTCAAGACAGGCTGGCACTGGCACTGAAAGCCGATCTTGGGGAAGGCGGACTTCCGTACAGGCACAATCTTGGCTCCCTTTACAAAGGCACTCCTCATCTGATGGGCACTTCTACATTCTGACACTCATGGCAGCTACGAGCCCCAGAGTGCTGTCAGGTTTTGGGGAGGAAGCTACAGCTGACATGACGTCAACCTAGTCTGGGACTACAATACCTGGCTTCCAGCTATGAGGCCATGCCGGTCAAGTACTCACTCTTACTCATGCGGTATACTGTGGCTACAACCCCGCTGCTGTCGTCGTGGCCACCCCACAAGTTCAACGATATCTTGATGCCAAGCTTCACCCCGTTCTTTTCCAAGCGCTCACAGGCTTCATACCTTCACGGGCAGGCCCTGCTAGACCGCTATGTCTAGCTTAGGGATGCACTCGATTACAATGGTGGTTTCTAGCAGGCTTGACTACACCAAGCTTTTTTCCCAACACATCCACGTTGCACATCATCGCAATTGAAGGCGACATGCCCGAACCCACGCGCTGCCTCTGTTGCACTTGGCTTCAAGCTTTCGTACATCGAGGATAGCAGGGTCACCACACTCAGTCACACGCAGGGTGATTCTCTTGCCCTAATCTTGGATATGTGTCTTTTTGTTTAAATTCGTCTTACAGTCAATAGGGCGGCTCGCAAAGGTAGTTCGTCTTACAGCGAGCAACGGGCTCATCGGCATAATTTGCACCCTCGCCATCTCGACCTGCAATGCAAAAAGTGCTCAGCCTTGCTGAAAACAAACAGTGAGTGTGTCAATTCTTACTTAACCATATAGAAAACAAACAGTGAGTGTACTAATTCTTAAGTAACCACATCGATAGAGCGTGGCATCTATGACAGCAGCCCGGCCTACGTTGCCATTCCATACCTTGAAGTTGTCGTCCATCTCCGCCCCGTGATTGTGCGTCAGCTCCAGGGTCGAGCCTGGTCATAGCAGGGTTTAGGGGTTAGGGTTTAGGGTTTATGGTTTAGGGTTTAGGGTAGCCTTGCAGTGAAGACGCACATGCTTCTGTACAAGCAGCTCACAAGCATGCCATGCAGCAAATCTTGCGACTGCTACCTTGGGAAGTGGCCTGACATGGTCCAACAGTATTTCTCATTCTCCAATGTAGTCTTCTCCAGGCTGCACTCCGGGACGATCTGCCCTTCTCTTGGGCGTTCCAGGAAGTACACTGTGAACTTCCACTGTGGAAACCTGGGTGTTTGTGAGACCCATGCAAGCAAAAGCATGAAAATCCGCAGCCTGAATCCTCACGGGCAAAATCAAGGGCGTGCTGTAGGCAACCCAGGCCGCTCAATCCAGTGGATCAGCTTCATGCCAAAGTTTTCCTCGTAGAATGGGACGGACTTCTTGGGATCCTGTCGAATCAGGAACACACTTCGCAAAGAGCGCCTCGTATGCACCGGGCAGGAGGTGTAAAACCCCTTTCTGTTAAGGGTATTGCGGCATGGGGCCGAAGATTGTGAACCGGCCAGTGGCTGAGCTGACCGTGTGTTTGCTGTCTGCCGTTCAAGAGCCTGGGAAACATCCCTCTGGAAAGTGTGGCTGTGTTGGCAAGCGGGAATGAACCGGCAGAAGTCATATGGGGGTTTGCGATAATATGGGACCCCTAATACAGACCCCCAGATAGTAGGATCCCCTTATACTTCTATTTTGAGGATCCCAATAAGGTACCCCTGGCACCGTAAACCCAATATTCTACCGTGTGTCTGTGTCCACCTTTTGCTGTGGGACTATTTTCCTTTGCAGGTCGATGTCGGCCCTGTGCCAGAGACAGATGCTGGGCATTGTGCCTCACGGTGCTTAACTCCAGGACAGATGGTTGGTTGCGGGGGCGCGTTTGTCTCTTGAAATATAAAACCTACAAAATCTCGTTGACCCCTCAACCTTTGGAGGATCAGCTTGTCTACAGACTTAGCCTCCCGCCTTGATTCGCAACATAGTCTGCTGGAATCGAGCATGGTAGGGACCGGAGCCCATGTAGGGCATGGGCTCCACCTCCTCTATGTGCCACCAGGTGCCAAGCACCTTTCAAAGGACGCAATGAACTGTCTATGGCTCTCTTGTCCTTCGGTGACGGGCTGCCCGCCTTCACTGCATGGCCGTTAGTCTGCGTCACGGTCCCCATGGTGCCAGTCGCTTTGATGCGTACATTGTCGTTGAGAGAATAGCCCGCCATGGCTCCGGTCGGGAGTGGCTGTGTAGAGCCTACGCCTCGAGCCAACGCTACAACCAGAATTTCAGAAGGCATACTGCGATTGCATGCAAGCATGCATCACTTCCTTTGGCGTGCATTTCCTACAGCGTGGTAAACTTTTGCGCACAGGATCTCTCCCGTCCAAGACACCGACGTGCGTGCACGGAACTGCGCAGTCTAAGGAGCTGCGGCGCAGAATCAAAGTCAAGATCTTCCCACCTCCTCCATCGACTTCTGAGGCTGTGCAATATCTTGAGCCCGAGTGGCCCATCAACCAACGAGCATCCACGCTCTGCAGTTCAATGCGATTCACTGTGGGATCGCATGGCAAAACGACTCCTCACAACCCAAACTGGACAAAACAGCAAGAGGCACGCAGAAGTCAAATTCAAACATCGCCCGTGCCAGAACTCCCACCTTGGCGGAGCCCAATCGGCCTCCGGACGCATCAGCACCTTTCCATACATGTCTGCCGCTAAGTCGTTCAAGGCAGTTAGCAGCCTCGAGCTGTTCAGTGGAACTACTGGGCCCGGGACCTGCTGATTGATAATGTTCCCAGTCACGTCTTTGGACTTGTTCCAAGTTGCCGATCGGCGATGAAAAAGACACACAGGCGACAACTCATCCCCCTACAGAATTCAAATGCTTGTTCCATCTTGTTCACTGGAGCTCTGGCAGGTCCAGAGACTTCTTGAGTAGCTTGAGGCCATCATTATCTCTAAGCCTCGAGATGCGATGGGGCACAGAACAAGCCCAAACTTCAAGCATACATGAAACTAAACTCAGAATTCCTTTCATCTGAAAGTAGAGAGAGCTCAATAAAAGGAGCACTCCCGAAAAACTCCCAGGTCCAAGCCCAAGTGAGGAGCCCTGGTGTCAGAAAAAAAGGCGGCGCCGCTACTCGACAGAACATTGTATTGGCTACAGAGCCGGGCTGACTCTGACCGACAAGATCTACAAAGCATCGCAGGTTCCAGTAAGAGATTCTCGGTGGCACACTGATGCGGTGCAACCCCGTCTGCCAAGGTTCCTGCTGCTTCCGTCCGTCAAATCTGACAGGACCCTCGTCTCAAGCTTCTTGAACTGGTCCCGCAAATCCGCCTTCGCAGAGCAAAGCGAAGGCACAGCCCTGGAAACCCCTTCCGTCAACCACTTGTATGGGGGGTTTACGATAATAGGGGACCCCTATATTGGGGGATCCCCAAATCGCAAGATCCCCTTACAATCAGGACCCCAATAAGGTAGCCCTATCATGTCGTAAACCCCCATATAATGCTGCGTTAATCTGCAACATCAGTCTTGAGAACGTGGCAGCCCAGCCCAAGATCGAGCGTCAACCCTGGCACAAAGCCAAAATAACTCGATCATCATGCCCACCTTTGGAACCTAGCATAACCCCGTCTTTGCCAAGCCTTGCTCACAAGTCAACCCGAATTTCAGGTTTAGGGTTGAGGGTTCAGGGTTTAGTCCCGAGAAGCGGAGCTTCTGACTCTGGAACTACCGACCAGGCAAGTAACGAAAACTCAATCCACATCACTCGAGTTCAGTTCTCCAAGAACCCCCTGTGAATGTACAGAAAACTAGCAAGAGCTTCCCCGTAAACCCTAAACACCCTATAAAACCCGCATAGAATCTATAAAAATCCAACAAACACTATAAACCCTGCAAAACCCAATCAGACCCTATTCTAAAACACCATAAACCCTCCAAACCCTCAACCACAAACCCTTAACCGTCACAAACCCTAAACCCTTTCAAACCCCGCAAAAACCCTATGTAAAAACCCATTAGCAAAAAACTACAAAAACCCCTACAAAGCCCTATAAACCCCTGTTAAGCCCGTCACGCCTCGGCTTTGGCCGAGGCAGCCTTCAACCGCTCCTCCTGGCTTTGGGCCTCTGCCGAGGCCGCGTCCGAGGCGAAGCTCCTGGGCCACAGCCCCAAGAATCCCCCAAAACATCCTGGGCGACTGGGTTTTCTGTAGATACGACTATTATTCGTACCTATTCTTATTGCATTGTCTATATATATATATATATGAATATGTGTATGCTTTAGTGTATGGTTATGGTTATGAGTTTGCTTTGTATATTTGTTCCAAGCATATGGACTCCTAGACACATTGCGGCGCAGCTTACAGGAGTGGAAGGCATGATATGCAGGATGTGGCCAGAATGATGCCGCCAAGGGGCTTTAGATCTTTCAAAACCTGCGCGGGTGCGGGAACTTCATCCGAAAAGAAGACACAACATTACGGGCTCAAGAATTAGAATGCTCCGGTCGAGGACACTGTCGCAGATTTCTGCTTCCTGTGTCATTGAGCCATCGCCTGTGACAAGTCCGACGAAGACGCTTCGTTCAGCGTGGCAAACATTGAGTTGGTGTCCTGCTTCGACAAGCACCGACATGCAGTCTTCAGCCTGTAGTCTGTTAGAGCGCACTCTGCGTAGAACTCTTTCTATGCATGGAAAACCTCTCTAACCTGCTGCAAGCACTATGCTAAATATTCTACAGGTGGAAAACACTGCTGCTCCTTGAAGGTATCACCTCAGACACACAGCGTGTCTGTCTAGCATGCTTTCCAGGCATGTCGTGTTGCTACAGTGGCCAAATTGGCCTTTGAGAAAAGCGCACGTCCATAACAAGCGGTTTCTGCCAAGTTTCCCATTTGCTGACACTCCGTGGAAACATCGTCGAGACCTTGGCCGAGAACAGCTGCATTCGGAAAGCAGCTTCAGAGAAGGCACTCGAGGACGCTTTTCCTTTTTTTGACTCCAACGCTGTGCGGGTGCAGAGCCGTCAGCCATGTGTGGCCTCTCGTCGTGTAGCCATGCGCAGCCTCCGTGTCATTCAGATGTTCAGGTCAGGAGCCGCAGCCTCCGCTGTCCAAGCGGGAGTATACTCCCGCAGTCCAGCGGATCGCGATCGGCAAGCCCAGGTGGGAGGCAACCCAAGAACGTCGGAGAACCAGCAAAAACTGGTGCAAGCACAGGATCGAGGCTGTCGATGCTCCGGGTGGCTCATGCGACAGCTAGTAAATCAGACCACGGCAGACATCGCTTCCACAAAGACAGGGCTGATGCCTGGCTGCTCCATCCGCACCCTGCACTGCCTCTGGCGACATGCCGTAGTCGTAGCGGAGCTCCTCCCAAGCCCATCACACGAGGAAGCACAGGGTCGTACAAGTTCCGAAATGCGGGGGAATTGCATGTCATTCCCTGGCACTCTAAGAGCCTGAAGACAAAAACCACGTAGTGCACTGCATCTGCATCCGCAGGCTCCTCACCCTGGGTCACGGCGCGGTTGGTAAAGAGTGCAACATGAGGTAAGCGCGCATCGGCTGGCTCCTGAAGACCACCAGGCGCGTGCGCACGTCCCGCGACATGCGCCAAAACAATGTGCAAGAAAACAACCGGATCTCAAGGTCATCATCTGCCCGTCCTCGCGCTCGAAGGTATAGACATAGATCGGCGTGACATTTGCAGCGCTGGAAGGGCCACATGCGTGGTTTAGAAAACGAGCCACGCCACCCCTCTCATAGGCGTCGATGACGAAAACCTTGGATTGAGGCTGCAAAACAGGAAGCAACAAAAACGCATGCCAATGGCCAATGGCGATTGTGCTCTGACATAAGTGAGACTGAGGAGGGGGCTGGCTCTTGCATGCCGTCACACGGTGGAACCTGCAAGTAGATGACATAACAAACGCTTGATGCTGAACTCGTGCTGACACCGCATGATTATAAGCAAACAGCGTGATTGTGCATCCCCTTCCCCTCCACCCGGCGCCTCAAGTCCAAGCCTGGCACACTGCTTGGGCGTGGTGAGGTTGAAGAGGTAGGCGTCCCGGCCGGGGGTGGCACATCGGCTATCGGCCTCTCTGTCCGTGAGGATGTCTCCTGGTTCTGGCACCGCCAAAAGCACTAAACGGGCTCTGAAGTGCTGAGCACATCTGAGGACACAACCTGTATATTCGCAGACGAACTCGCCCACTGCCAGGTTCTCCATTGTAAAGGCGCCCCATCCCATATCTGCATGCAACCTTGCATTCGCATCGTGGGCGCCATGGGGCATGAAAGCCACACCAAGCCTGCTGTTACATTGCAGTGGGAGGAAGGGTTTCAGATGGCTTCAGTGCCTCCGAGGCTCCACCGCACTTGTAACCAGGGCCTGCGGCCACCTTGTCGCACAACTCGGCAGTCTCCGGCCTGACGCTTCCACACTCTGCTCTGAGAATCTCTGAGACAAGTCTTCCGGTGCCTCGAAGATTGCCAAGGGCAGCGGCAAGCCTGGGAAGCAAAGAGCTGACTGCAGATGGACCAGGAACCTGGAATGAGTTCAAGACAAGGGAATGGTAAGACTCTGGTAGAATACGTCTCAGGGCCGTGCCTTGGTCCATCGCGGCCAGCCTTCCGTCCCGCGTGTATGGCGAAGCACCTTCAAAGTCCAAGGCTTCAACTTCAACAACCAAGCTGCCCTCTCACTGTCCGACGGCTGGGTGATTTTTAGGGTTTAGGGTCTAGGGTTTAGGGTTGACCATTTAGGATGTGACTAGTACTGCCACGTGCCTCGTGGCTTCAGCGACCATAGGGGAGCATCGTCCAAGGCTGGGTGAAGGCTCATTTCGCTGATCTCGAACCTTAGTCTTGATCACAAAGAGAGTAGAGCTGAATGAGCCCACAAGGTGCACACATGCACACACAGGGAGAGAATCCAGCAGATGACATACCCATCTTTTGAGGACATCACTTGGGAGGCTCGGCTCCTTCGTTGCCAAGCCTCAGCACAGGCTCTACAGGGCAACTTGAAAACTTTCGGTCTACACTCACTGCTACAGGCCCTGTGGCCCCACGGCCACTGTAGCTCCTTCAGGCTCATTCCACACGAAACTCCGAAACGCCTCTGAACCTTGTACGACCCGTTGCAAGCGATCTAGGATTCGGGCAGCTCCCAGTGCTGGGTGCTCTCTGCCAGCAAGCGTCCTGTTGCGCGGCCCCACATTTAGCGATGACTAGGCATGAGCTCAAGCCTGAAAAAGCAAACCCGAGCTTCCGCTCTCCAGAATAGCTATGATGCTGGAGGCAGGGTCGCGCGTCCTTCGAGCCTGTGCTCGCTCTGGCGGCGGCAACAGAATGCAAACCATTCAGCCCAAGGCATCGAAAACAGCAGCGCGTGTCTCAGCAAAGAGGCCTAGATCATCTTCTGGTGATATCATCTGCTATTAAATTAGATCTGCGATGAGGCACATTCTGGACATTTGCGTGTTTGTGGCTGCCGCTTTCGACAATTGGGACAATTGAGCCTCGAATGGCGGCTTCAAGTGCGGCACAGCAGACAACGCGCACACCCAAAAGAAGCAACACCGCAGATACTTTATGGTCGTCCTTTCGAGTTAACTGTAACCTTTCCTGCAGCCGCCGATTGGATCTCACGCATGAAATTCCTCTGAGCCACCCAGTCGCGCGCACGTCTTCGTCAGCAGCGTCAGAACTGAGTGAGTCTGTTTGTGGCAAGCCTGCAGGCGTGAATAAAAGATTGAGTCGATGTTTGCCTGTGTGTTGTTGCGTAGTGTTGTGTGGGTTTTTTTGCAGTTGTGTGGGGTTGTTTGCGGTTGTGTGCGGGGTTGCATGGCATCTGGTGTGTGTGTGAGAGAGTGAGAGTGAGTGAGTGAGTGAGTGAGAGAGTGAGCGAGTGTGTCTGTGTGTGTGCGCGTGCGCGTGCGCGCGTGCGCGTGCGCGCGTGCGCGTGCGCGCGTGCGCGTGCGCGCGTGCGCGTGCGCGCGTGCGCGTGGCGCCGTCCGCGTGCGCGCGTGGCGTGCGCGCGTGCCGCGTGCGCGCGGTGCGTCGTGGGCATGCGGCGTGCGCGTGCGCGAGCGTGCCGTGCGCGCGTGCGCGTCGCGTGCGCGTGTGTGTGTGTGTGTGTGTGTGTGTTGTGGTGTGTGTGTGTGTGTGTCCTGTGTGTGTGTGTGGGTGTGTGGTGTGGTGTGTGTGGGTGTGTTGTGTGTGTGCGCGTGTGCGTGTGAGTGTGCGTGCGCATGCGACGTGCGCTGCACCTGCGCGTTGGGCGTGGTGTGCGTGCCGCGGTGTGCGTGGTGCGCGTGCGCGCGTGTGCGCGTCCGCGCGTCTGCTCATGTTGCGCGTCTGCGCGGCTGCGCGTCTGCGCATGTGCGCGTCTGGCGCGTCTGCGCACTGGCGCGTCTGCTGTCTGGTGGTGCGCGTGTTGCGCGGTGCGGGTGGTGTGTGTGGTGTGTGTTGTGTGTGTGTGTGTGTGTGCGTGGTGCGTGTGGCGTGTGCGTGTGCGTGGTGCGTGTGCTTTTGCGTGTGCGTGGGTGTTCGTGCGCGTGTCGCGTGCGCGTGCGCGTGGCGTGCGCGGACGGCCCCCCCCCCCCCCCCCCCCCCCCGTGCGCGTGCGCGTGCGCTGCGCGTGCCGCGTGCGCGCAGCGCCGCAGCGCAGCGTGCGTGCGTGCGTGCCGTCGCGCGCCACCAGCGCGTGCGTGCGGTGCGTTCGGTCACGTGCGTGTGTGTCTTTGTGTCTTCCGGTGTGTGTCTGTGTGTGTGTGTGTCTGTGTGTCTGTTGTTGTGTGTGTCTTGGGTGTGGGTTTCTGTGTGGTGTCCGTATGTGTGGGGGTTGTGGTCCCCTCCCCTGTTGTGTGTGTCCGTGTGTCGGTGTGTCTGTGTGTCTGTGTGTCTGTGTGTCTGTGTGTCTGTGTGTCTGTGTGTCTGTGTGTCTGTGTGTCTGTGTGTCGGTGTGTCGGTGTGTCTGTGTGTCGGTGTGTCGGTGTGTCGGTGTGTCTGTGTGTCTGTGTGTCTGTGTGTCTGTGTGTCTGTGTGTCTGTGTGTCTGTGTGTCTGTGTGTCTGTGTGTCTGTGTGTCTGTGTGCTGTGTGTCTGTGTGTCTGTGTGTCTGTGTGTCTGTGTGTCTGTGTGTCTGTGTGTCTGTGTGTCTGTGTGTCTGTGTGTTGCTGTGTGCTGGTGTGTGTGGTGCGGGTGCGGGTGAGGGGGTGAGGGGTTGTTGGGTGGGCGTGTGTGTGTGTGTGTGTGTGTGTGGGCGTGTGCGTGTGCGTGTGCGTGTGCATGACATGTTGTCTGTTTTTCTTGTTCCCAGGAAAGCACCAAGCGCCGCGCCTTTCGCGGACCTTTCGCGCCCTTTCGCGGAGACATAAAATTATCATAAAGTTTTCGTCGATGATATAGTCGACAGGGAAGCTGGGTGCGTTTTCCAGGCCCCAAAACGCACTTTGCCCTCTCACCCCAAGAAGGGGAATCAATGTGCTGGTTTCAATGCTTGTGGACAAGTGGTCGACAAAACCAAATACAAGCTCCAGTGTGCGTTTTCCAGGACCCTCAAAACGCACTTTGCTCTCTCATCCCAAGAAGGGGAATCAATGTGCTGCTTTCAGTGCTTCTGGACAAACGGTCCGCCCCTAAAGGCACCCATAGTGCCATTATCCTGCCCCTTAACCCTCAAGCCCCAATGCGAGTGCGTTTACGGACCGCGCCTAAACGCACCCATTGTGTAGGTTTCAGCCTATTTGGGGTTCATACTGATAGAATATCCTGCCCCTTAACCCTCAAGCCCCAATGCGAGTGCGTTTAGGGACCGCGCCTAAACGCACCCATTGTGCAGGTTTCAGCCTATTTGGGGTTCATACTGATAGAATATCCTGGCCCTTAACCCTCAAACCCTCATTCAGCCTAGTTCGTACTTGTGGACTCTCATGCCCCTGAACACCTCAAACCCCAATGCGAGTGCGTTTAGGGATCGCCCCTAAACGCACCCATAGTGCAGTAACGCACTCGCTTGAGGTTTGAGGTGTTCAGGGGCATGAGGGTCCATTAGTACGAACCCCGAATAGGCTGAAACCTGCACTACGGGTGCGTTTGCACGCGGTCCCTAAACGCACTCGCTTGAGGGTTGAGGTGTTCAGGGGCATGAGAGTCCACTAGTACGAACCCCAAATAGGCTGAAACCTGCACCACGGGTGCGTTTGCACGGGCGTGAAAGTCCATCAGTACGAACCCCAAATAGGCTGAAACCCACGCGGTCCCTAAACGCACTCGTTTCGGGTTTGAGGGTTAAGGGGCATGATATTCTATCAACCAGATTTAATGGAAGTTGGAAGCACGGCTGGCCAATACCTTTCCAGGACCTGTCGCCCAATCGCGTTCCTTTCGCGGACCTTTCGCGGGCCTTTCGCGCTTTTCAGCGCGCGCTTCCTCTCAGAACCAGCGTGAAATCAGGGAGCACTTTCGCGGTCAGTCGCGGAGATCTTGCTCTCCAACACGTGCGTGCCATCAACCATCCAAGCCTGCGTTTCTGCACTCGACAAGAATCAGTGTGCATTTTTAAAGCCTTTCAAAATGCACTTTGCCCTATGATCCCTCCGCAGCCCCATTGCAACCACCACCGGCCGCCACTGCGGAAGAAACAAAGCGAATGCTTTCAAGCATCAGGCATAAAACCCCCAACGCCCCATATGGGTGCGTTTAGACACAGCCCTGAAACGCACTCGTCGGGGAGCAAAACAAAGTATGTATGAACCCCAAATAGCCTGAAACCTACACAATGGGTGCGTTTAGGCGCGGTCCCTAAACGCACTCGCATTGGGGCTTGAGAGTTTGAGGGTTATAAGGGCAGGATATCTTATCAGTATGAACCCCAAATAGGCAGAAACCTGCACTGGGTGCGTATAGGGGCGGTCCCTAAACGCACTCGCATTGGGGCTTGAGGGTTGAGGCGGTTGAGGGGCAGGAGCATCTACCAGTATGAACCCCAAATAAGCTGAAACCTGCACCACAGGTGCGTTTAGGGGCGGTCCCTAAACGCACTCCCATTGGGGCTTGAGGGTTAAGGCGCGGTCCCTAAACGCACTCGCATTGGGGCTTGAGGGTTAAGGGGCAGGATATTCTATCAGTATGAACCCCAAATAGGCTGAAACCTGCCCAATGGGTGCGTTTAGAGGCGGTCCCTAAACGCACTCGCATTGGGGTTTGAGGCTTAAGGGACAGGATATTCTATCACTATGAACCCCAAATAAGCTGAAACCTGCACCACGGGTGCGTTTAGAGGCGGTCCCTAAACGCACTCGCTTGGGGTTTGAGGGTTAAGGGGCATGATATTCTATCAACCAGATTATCCCTTTCGCGGCGCCTTCCGCCGCGCTTTCGCGGGCCTTTCGCGGATACGAAAAAACAAGCATAAAATATTCGCCATTAAAAAAAGACAGGGGTTTGCGGATAACCCCCAATGTGCTCGTGCGCGTGCGGGCGCGGGCGCGCATGTGGGCGGGCGTGTGGGCGCGCGTGTGCGCGCGCGTGTGGGCGCGCGTGTGGGCGCGCTTGTGGGCGCGCGTGTGGGCGCGCGTGTGGGCGCGCGCGCGCGCGTGGGTGTGTGTGTGTGTGTGTGTGTGTGTGTGCGTGTGTGTGCGCGCATGCGTGCATGTGTGCATGTGTGCATGCGTGCATGCGTGCATGTGTGCATGTGTGCATGTGTGCATGTGTGCATGTGTGCATGTGTGCACGTCTGCATGTGTGCATGTGTGCATGTGTGTGTGTGTGTCTGATTGTGTGTGCGTGTGTGCATGCGTGCATGCGTGCATGTTTTCATGTGTGCATGTGTGCATGTGTGCATGTGTGTGTGTGTGCATGTGTGCATGTGTGCATGTGTGCATGTGTGCATGTGTGCATGTGTGCATGTGTGCATGTGTGCATGTGTGCATGTGTGCATGTGTGCATGTGTGCATGTGTGCATGTGTGCATGTGTGCATGTGTGCATGTGGTGTGCATGTGTGTGTCTGTGTGTGTGTATGGGTGTGTGTGTGTGGGGGGGGGGGGGTTGCGTGGGGTTGCGTGGGGTTGCGTGGGGTTGTGTGGGGTTGTGTGGCGTTGCGTGGCGTTGTGTGGCGTTGTGTGGCGTTGTGTGGCGTTGCGTGGCGTTGTGTGGCGTTGTATGGATTTGTGTGTGGATTTGTGTGTGGATTTGTGTGTTGTGTTGTGTGTTGTGTGTTGTGTGTTGTGTCTCGTGTGTTGCGTGTTGTGTGTCTGTGTCGTGTGTCGTGTGTCGTGTGTTGTGTGTTGTCTCTTGTGTCTTGTGTGTTGTGTGCTGTGCGTTTTGTTGTCTGATGTGGTGTGTGGCGTGTTTATATGTGTTGTGTTGCGTTGCGTTGCGTTGCGGTGCGTTGTGTTGTGTGTTGTGTGTGCGTGTGTTGTGTTGAGATTTGTGCGTTGCGTGTTGCGTGTTGCGTGTTATGTGTTGTGTGTTGTGTGTTGTGTGTTCTGTCGTGAATCGTGTGTCGTGTGTCGTGTGGCGTGTCGCGTCGTAACTTGTCTTGTCTTGTGTTGTGATGTGTTGTGTGCGGTGTGGTGTTGTGATGTCGTGTGATGTCTGTAGTGATGTCGCGTGATGTGTTGTGATGTCTTGCGTTGTCTTGTTTTGCCTTGTCTTGTCTTATGGTGTCGTGTCTTGTGTTGCGGAGTCGTGTCGTGTCTTGTCTTGTCTTGTCGTGTCCTGTCCTGTCTTGTTTTGTGGTGTTGTCTCTGTGTGTTGTGTTGCGCTTTGTGTTGTGGTTTGGGTGTTGTTTTCTGTTGTGTTTTGTGTGTTGTTTTCTGTTGTGTTTTGTGTTGTGCTGCGGGTTGTGTGTTTGTGTGTTGTGCTTCGTGTGGTGTTTGGTGCTTCGGGTCTTGTGCCGTGTGTGTCTTGTGTTTTTGTGTCTTGGGTTGTGTTGTATGTGTGCCTGCGTGTGTGCGTGTGTGCGTGTGTGCGTGTGTGCGTGTGTGCGTGTGTGCGTGTGTGCGTGTGTGCGTGTGTGCGTGTGTGCGTGTGTGCGTGTGTGCGTTCCTACATGTGTGCGTTCCTGCGTGTGTGCGTGCGTTCCTGCGTGCGTGCGTGCGTGCGTGCGTGCGTGCGTGCGTGCCTGCGTGCGTGCGTGCGTGCGTGGGTGGGTGGGTGGGTGGGTGGTGTGTGTGTGTGTGTGTGTGTGGTGTTGGTGTGTGTGTGTGTGTGTGTGTGTCTGTGTCTGTGTCTGTGTCTGTGTCTGTGTCTGTGTCTGTATCTATGTCTGTGTCTGTGTCTGTGTCTATGTCTGTGTGCCTGTGTCTGTGTGTGTGTGTATGTGTGTGTGTCTGTGTGTGTGTGCGCGTGGGTTTGTGTGTGCCTGCGTGCGTGCGTGCGTGCGTGCGTGCGTGTATGTGTGTGTGTCTGTGTGTGTGTGTGTGCGCGTGGGTTTGTGTGTTGCCTGCGTGCGTGCGTGCGTGCGTGCGTCGTCCGTGCGTGCGCTGCCGTGCGTGCGTGCGTTGGTGGGTGGGTGTGGGTGTGTGTGGTTTGTGTGGTGTGCGTGTTTGCGTGTGTGTGCGTGTGTGCGGTGTGCGGCGTGCGTAGCGTGCGTGCGTGCGTGCGCTGCGTGCTGCGTGCGTGTGTGCGTGTGGTGCGTGTGGCGTGTGTGCGTGTGTGCGTGTGTGCGTGTGTGCGTGTGTGGCGTGTGTGCGTGTGTGCGTGTGTGGCGTGTGTGCGTGTGTGCGTGTGTTGCGTTTTGTGCGTGTGTGCGTGCGTGTTGCGTGTGTGCTGTGTGGCGTGTGTGCGTGTGTGCGTGTGTGCGTGTGTGCGTGTGTGCGTGTGTTGCGTGTGCGTGTGTGTGCGTGTGTGCGTGCGTGCGTGGGTGCGTGTGTGCGTGGGTGTGTGTGTGTGTGTGTGTGTGTGTGTGTGTGTGTGTGTGTGTGTGTGTGTGTGTGTGTGTGTGCGTGCGTGCGTGTGTGTGTGTGTGTGTGTGTGTGTGTCTGTGTGTATGGTGTGAGCATGTGCGTGCACACTTGCATGTACGTGCGTGCGTGCATGTGTGTGCGTGCATGTGTGTGCGTGCATGTGCGTGCGTGCATGTGCGTGCGTGCATCTGCGTGCGTGCGTGCGTGGGTGCGTTGGTGTGTGTGTGTGTGTATGTATCCCTGTCTGTCTGTCTGTCTGTCTGTCTGTCTTTTTGTCGGTCTGTCTGTCTGTCTGTCGTTTTGTCTTTTTGTCTGTCTGTCTGTCTGTTGTCTGTCTGTCTTTTTGTCTGTCTGTCTTTTTGTCTGTCTGTCTATCTTGTCTGTCTGTCTCTCAGTGTGTGAGGGGGTTGCTTGTATGTTGGGAGTGAGTGACTGAGTGAGTGAGTCAGTGAGCGACAGTTTGGGGCGTTTTGGGGCGCATGCCTGCACAGATATCTTGCAGAAACTGGGGAGCGGTTGGCTTGTGGCAGCGTTTGGGTCGATGCAAGCCATTAGATCTGCAGCATCCAAACAATCTCTGCAAGCTCTGCACCCCCGAGACCTGCATCGTCTCAACAATCATTTTCTGATTTGCCAGCATGGCCTTGGTACAACATGCAGGCCTCCAGCGGAGGCAAGAAGAAGACACGCTAACAAATGGAGTAGTCTGTTGTCGCAAGCCAAATACGTCCTCAAGCAACCCATTCACCACACATGCCGTCCAAGATCATTCAAGCAGCTACACAGCCACAACACACTACGCAAGAATATCATGTAGCATTCGAGACAGTAAGGCTGCCTGTATAAAGCGCTGTAATCTGGGCCCAAGGTGCGGTGCCCACGTCAAGCAGCTGCTCAGCAGCGCCCAACCGTCGGCCTGAGATGCTTTTCGAAATTGATCGTTGAATGGTTTCAATCCACCCCCCATAACCCGCGAGGGGGTTGTCCCGAGGGGCACGCTCCACTAGGTCAGTTGGAGTGAAACAGGTGCTTTGTGGTGGGCTACTGAACCAAACACCCTAAAGAGTAAGAAACGGAAACTTTCCCGCCCATCGACCACGGACGCTTGCCTCTCTCTGTCACCCTATCTCTCTGTCACCCTATCTCTCTGTCACCTTATCTCTCTGTTTCTTCTTCTTCTGTCTTCTACCCAGCGTAGAGGGGTTTCGGGGGACCCCGGCCGCGACGGCCCGCTGCTTGGTTCCTCCAGTAAGTGACACTCCACACTCGTTTTGCATTTTGAGACCTGTCTCTCTCCCTCTCGCTCGCGTCTTCTACCTAGCGACGCAAGAGCTTACCTCATCCAGAGTGAGAACGGCCCTTTTCGTTTGGGCTCTGGGGTGCTTAAGCAACTCACACTGAAGCGATGACTCGGCGACGTCCATCTGATTGGCACTTCGGGTCTGAACTGTTGCCCCCCCAGGATGAACCCCCTTTCTTCTTTATTTACTTCTTTCTTTCATTCGTTGTTTCTTTCTTTCTTTCCTTCTTTCTTTCTTGATTCTTCATGTATTTCTTTATTTCTTTCAATATTTCTTGCTTGTTTCGTTCTTTATTTGTTTCTTTATTTATTTACTTCTCTTTCTTTCTAGCTGTACTTATTTCTTTATTTCTTTCTTGCTTTCTTTATTTATTTCTTTTCTTGTTCTTTCAATCTGTCTTGCTTATGCATTTCGCTCTGTGTTTGCTCTTTCTTTCTTTCAATATTTCTTGCTTATTTCTTTCCATATTTATTTCTTTATGTCTTTCCTTCTTTCTTTCTAGCTGTATTTATTTCTTTATTTCTGTCTTGCGTTCTTTATGTATTTCTTTTTCTTGTTCTTTCAATCTTTCTTGCTTATGTATTTCATTATTTCTTTTTTCTTTCTTTCTTGCTTCCTTTATTTCTTTCCTTTTCTTTCCTTCTCTTTCCTTTCTTTGCTTTTCGTTCCTTTTCTTGCCTTTTCTTGCCCGTTCTTTCTTTTTCCTTCTTTCCTTCTTTGTTTCTTTCCTTCGTTTTATCCTTTTCCTTCCTTTTCAGTCTTTTTCTTTTTTCTTTCTCCTTCGAGGTGCTTAGGGCTTAGGGGCAAGCCCTCCTCCGCAATAAGCCCCCCGCTTCTGGCATCGCCCCCTCGATCTACTTCTACTTCCTCTTCCTCTTCCTCTTCCTCTTCTTCTTCTTCTTGTTCTTGTTCTTGCTCTTCTTCTTCTTCTTGCTCTTCTTCTTCTTCTTGCTCTTCTTCTTCTTCTTCTTCTTCCTCTTCTTCTCTTCTTCCTCGTCTTGTTCTTCAGGGGGCCCGTGCGCAAGGCGCGCCCGCTGTTCACTGTCCCCGCTTTCAACCAGTGCATCCTCTCACGGGTGCCTCCACGTTGTGCAGAGGGTTGAACTTGTCTCTCCGTCTCTTTGTCTCTGTGCCTCTCTACTGTCTCACTCACTCCGCAGGGGAAGTGACACACCCCACAGCACCATCTCGCATGGACCCCGGTGTAGTGTGCATGTTGGCTCTAAGCATCCAAGCCACCACCGCCCAAGCTAAATCTGCCGCAAATGCTCAGGCTCGAAACATCGCGGCTGCCGCACGATGAAACAGCTTGCTCAGCTGCCAGTGCCAGCATATCCGGAGAGACGTGGGGCATTGGCAATCCACCATGTCTCTTAAAAAAACCAGGATCCCTCGCACTAACCTTTTTCAGAGCCATGGCTTTGGCATGTCAATGGGTACTGCACAACGCTGCGAGAAGTGAGCTCCAGGCAAAGCAGCCCAGCGGCTGCCAAAAACACAGGTCTGAGCATATACAGGTGTCTGCCGAACACGCCCGGCATCATGAACCGAACCGCGACCCACAGGCCTACCCTTGTGGATCAGCCCTAGCGCTGCCCTGAGCTCGCAGAGACCGTTAACAATGTCAACCTCTGCTGGGTGACTTGGAGTGCAACGAGCTGGACGGCACCTCAACCAATCCAGTCTTCGGGACGCGGAATTATCGACTGGGCATGGCGTCTGTGCCCTTGACGCAACATTCCCATACTAGATACCATCTCAAACACCAGCAGCGTCATTCAACAGAACGCCAGCACAACGCCACCCCATCCAGTGTCACAGACATGGCCAGACAGCAAAAGTTCTGCAAACCTCGTGGCCCCTCCAGCCGAAGCGCCCGGGGTCGCAGCCCAGGTCTGGTGACATGTCAGAAACCACTCCGGAACCAGCTTTCCACTGCCCAAGGTGAGCATGCTGACTATCAGAATTAGTAGTGATGTTTGTTTAGGAACCTTGATTATTGCGTATCATGAGCATAGATTACTACTGTTATCGATTGTTTTGTTCTCATCGTAAATGCTACTAATTCTTGTCATTTCTTGTTATTTATTGTTGTTCATCACTTTGTTTTGTGGTTCATTACCGTTGTTGAAACATTGTGTTATGTTGAACTCTCTCACTATGCCTTAGGTGTTCATCGTCATGCGTTGTTGTTACGCTTATCATGCTACATGTAGTGATGTGTACGGTGTGTATACATGTGCCTTGAAACTAGTACAATTCAAGGAGCGAAAGTTGGCCGGCAGTCGCTTAGAGTAAGTGGGAAGTCCTAATGCTTTGAGGACATCCAGCTGGAATTCACAAGACCAAGCGGCTAGCTAACTGAGATGCGAACATAGGTACAGACATAGATACATGAGTGATACATGTGTGCTTGCCTCTCTGAAACTTCCCAAATACTCATGGAAAAAAGCGGTGTCGTGGCTTTCCATTGAAAGCTTGCGTGAAACGGCCGCATCGTAGTTAAAGAAACTTGGAGGTCAATCCCAGCATTCTTCGACAAGCCCAACATCTGTACACCAGGAAGAGGAAGTGGCAGTCTGTCCCTGCTCAGGTTTGAAGCATCACTTTGCCAGGGTCGGGAAGTCGACTCCTCCTAGCCAGGAAGGCACAACTTGGTGGGTTTTGTTTCAGCCTCCTTTTTACACAGGAAGCCTCCATTGAAAATTAATTTAAAAAAACAGATTTATAGCAACTCCCAGTTGCACCCTTGGCCTGCCCAAGATGCTGCCCGCAATGGTCGGCACCATGGCACGTGTCCTTACAAGCAGCGTTTTGACATCTGGGCTTAGGGTTTAGGGTTTAGGGTCAGAGTGTTTTGTGGCTTCACCTGACACCTGGTACTGGTAGATGTGGTGATGATCAACCAGCACCAGCTTGATCCATTCGTGAATCCCAGACACGATAACAATGACGGACCACGGCGAGAGCAAGTGGTAGAGTCCTGGCCGGAAGGAGACTCATTTCTACGCATTGCCCCTTCATCTGACTTCGCGAGGCTTGACCTGATTCAGCTATCTCACCATGCTTTACAAGACTGCGCCCTTTCAGCCAAAAAAAACCGGAAACCCAACACCTGAAACCCTAACCCCTAAACCCTGCTCCTCGCCCAGGCCCGGAAGCAGCTCCTGCTGTCCAGCCCAACACAAGCGAGGAAGGTGGTGTTGGATCTTAAGCTACCCCTTCAGATGCATGTCGAAGTGGTGCGGAGGCTCTACCTTGAAAACTACTCTTGCTACATATATATATATGTAATAATGATAATAATGAAAATAATGACAATAAGAATAAAAAGATGATAATAATAATAATACTGATAATAATGAACTCACACAACACTGGGATGCTCCACGCCTTCGTCCTCATCCTCAGCTCTCTTGCTGCTCCATGCCGGCGCAAGCTATCATGCAACCACGGTAGACGGCTCTTCGATAAACCCCTAATCCCTAAACCCTAAACCCTGAACCCTAAACCCTAAACCCTAAACCCCACACCTTCACCAATGCTTCCAGCCAGTCATGACTGCCACCGGGTCGCCCTTTGATGTGCTCCTTGGCTCGACTTTCAACGGACTGAGATGAGGAAGGCTCGTAAGACCAAACATGACGAGACAAGACCTAGCTACTATTTGCTGAAGAACCCCTCCAAAACATGTTCTTCCTTATGAGGGTAACATAGGATTCTTATTTTTCCTTTTTTTGGGAGGAGGGGGCGTTCTGAAGCAAATCCTAGAAAATATGTTGCCCTGCGTTGCATGGGACATTCGATCTGCGGGGGCTGCGCGGCATGCATCCGAGAGGCTCTCGTCGTGATACCGGAGCAGATCAGGAACAGGTGGTATCCCCACAGGCCGACGACGCACAAGGCTGCTGTTCCTGTGCAGAGACTGCACGAATCAAAAAGTAATCGCAATGACCCCGCCTGTCTACCTCAAAAGACGAGGACTATGACTTGGCCTTCCAGTCAAAACTTTTGTGTCTTTCGCCCGTGGGGCTTTGCCGTACATATGGCCATGAGCGTAGCCTGTAGATTTAAGCACAAAGGGGACACAAGGGCTGTGCTTCGCGGATTCGAAGGTTCCCGGATTCGTGGATTCGAGTTTCGCCCCAGGACACGTAGGGTTCTCTCAAGAAAAGCCACCAACCACGTGGGAGCAGGCACAAAGAGGTCTGATCTTGGACCCGGAGTCGGTCAACACGAGAACACATGGACCACCTGGTGACCACCTACATTGAGTTCTGACATCCCTGCCGCCCGGTGCGAGGCAAGAATCGGGCAAAGCAGTTCAAAGTAACAAAACAACGTTGCCGTCTTCAAGTCGAGCCGATCTCTTTAGGAGCCGCCATACGGATCAGTGGGAGTTGACGTGGGCTTTGACAAAGGGAGAGTGGACAGAAAGACTGATTAGAACGGACGATAATGCATGCATGTGTGTGTTGTGAGGGCAAGCACGAACCGGGTAAGAGAGCGAGTTCGGAAAGGTTGAGTGAGTTTAGTGATTGAGCGCGCGAAGTGACTGAGGCGAGAGTGAGTGAATGAACGGGCGAGCAAGGTGAGTTAAGGTGACTTGGGTGACGTTGGTAAGGGAGCTTTGCATTCTCGACGACAACTTCATCGGGGGCTCACGTTGTTTGCCAAGATCCCGAGCTCTCCCAAAGCCACCCAAGAGGTAAATAGCCAAATCAGACGGCAATTGCGTTCTCCCACAATATCCAGCGCAGATCTTTAAGGAATGCCCATTCCATGGACTTCGACGCTCGTATCGAGGACCGATTCGATTGACAACCACTTTGAGCCATGCATATTAACGGGACCTGGGCCGCCTGGCGTCAGAAATCATCGGAGGATAAGAGGAGAGAGAAGGCCGGGGGGCGGCAGGAGAGCGAAGAGGAGCTGCACACCCTGAAGTGGGGAACAAAACCGCAAGCAGTGACCTTGAACTGATAATAAGTACGACGATGACTGCCCTGGATCTTGGACTGTCAAGGTTTACATCTCCCATGGTTCAACAGGTGCACGGTGCCCCTATTCTCTGTCGAAACCTTCGGCTGGTTGGGAAGCCTCCCGCAGCCGCCAGAGTGATGAGAAACCCTCGGAGAACGGCATCAGAGTTCACCTGCAGCTCGCAGGATGCGACAAGTACGAGACCGCATGCCAGGCAACACCACATCGTTCGGCTCCCCTTGGCCAAGGGGCTGTGTAGCCCTCCTGATCCGTCCCGCTCTGCCCGGGGCCTGCTGCTTTCAACACTCTGGTGGTTCCTTCGAAAAACAGCGGGCTGCGTTAATTCTACTTGACCTCGGGCCCGCACCAATCCCAGTGCCGACCAGGAGGAACCACAGGAGGGATGGGATGACAACCAGGGCCAGCATGCAAACCGAACCTCGCCACAAGCTGGCATCTGAAGCGTGGAGTTGTGTCCTCTGCCGCACACCTCCAACTCTGCGTGCGGGCTCTGCCGCATGTGCTGAAACAGGACAAAGACATGCTTATATATATATATATGTGTGTATATGTATAAATTCACACGATAATATGTGTATATGTACATGTATATATATAAATAATATATATATTTGTGTTTCTATTGTATGCTTAATTCGGCATTGCCCTATGTAAGCGCAGTCCAGCGAACAACAACTTGCAGCCACATTTGTGTCGCGGACAACTCCAGCTTGTGATTGCCTTCCTTTTGCCAGCACGTACATGGTCAAGACTCGTGCCTTCCCTTATTGTGCAAATCTACTTGGCCCTAAACCTCTGTTCAATGCCCACTCCATGTTCTCCACACACAGAAAACTTCGAGACCAGTCTCGTTTGGTTCGGGCACATGACACAGGGCTATATTTGGGGCCCCTCATTTTCGGAAAGCCCATAGAAGCCCCATACAACGACCAGAACCCTCCGTGACCAGGCCACTGGTGAACCCAAAGAAGAACAGATAGTTTCTCTGGCCAACCTGGGCGTTCGCATTGCCAGACTCACGATCGGCAAGTGGCGGCAAGGCAAGAAGATCCCCAACCCACAGAACTTGAAGCACGGCTGCCGCACTGACCACAAAACGTGGTAGACTGCCAGGAATGCAACGGTGCTTCTTTTTGCCCAAGGTGCGCAATTGTTGATGAAGGGGCAGTGGTGGTCAAAGCGCATCACACAGTTGTCGCAGTCGGAGCAATGCGACGCTCGTGGCGGTCGCACGATGCGGCATGTGCTACACCACCTGCATTCGAGAGGGTCTGAGACGACGCTACTGATGCTATTGCAGTGCACACGGCAGAATCCAGTCACACATCTCAAAGCTCCTGACGTTGCAGCCAGCTCATACACAAACCTTGATTCGCCTGTAGCCCTGTTTCCGTAGATCTGGTGGAATGCTGACGCGTTCCGTGTTGTCCCGGAGCTCACCCCGCTCAGTGACCTCAACGCACGGTGTGAGGGCGGCCGGGCATGCATTGCACTAAGGTTTAGGGGTTATAGGGTTTAGGGTTTAGGGATTAGGGTTTAGACTCTCACGCTGGCGAAATGTGGGCGAGGACTCTGGGTTGAGGGTTCAGGGTTTAGGGTTTAGGGAGTTGCACAATCGGCACACTGAACCCCAGGTCAAGGCGCGGTCTCTCCGAGCACGTTGTAGCCAAGCTGTTCGGACAGCTTCTCAGCGCAGCCGGTGGCCAAGATCACCTGTGCAGGCGCGTGGGCTTTGGATGATTTCTTCAGAAGTCAGAATCAGAAGTATCAGAGTAAGGAATACTTTGTAAGGATTCACAGGATTTACAGCTTCCCCTCCATGGAAAATGGAGCCCAGATGTGCTCGCAGCCTCACGGCGAGGAATGATGCCAGGATCCGCCAGGCACGCAGACAGCAAGCAGCCCACAGTCATGAGGAAGAAGAACAAGGCCGTCATGGGAAGAATCGGATGCACTTCCTGGCACTCCATTCAAAGCAGTGAGCTTAACCATCACTACATTGCACACTGTGGCACTGCGTCATCGCTAGGTTTGCCAAGATGCGCTCCAGTAGTAAGGCAGCGCCACCACAAAGTAAAGAATTGAGGGCACCAAAATACAGGCCTGCAAGAGGTCACTGCAATCATCCGCAATCGCGGATTCTGACAAAGAATCTGTTGAACATATGTTGAAAGAATGTGCGCCGGATCCAGAAACCAGGGACTTGCCCTGCTCTTGGTCAATACCAACTTGCCGCCTTGTAGTCCGGTTAACTTCTGATTTGAGACAAGAAGCCCAGGAGAAGCAATTTGCAGGGCCCATTGCAGTGCACCAGGGTCGGTTGATGAAATCACAGCCTGCACACAGAAGACAGGTGTCGCCAAATTTGAAGCGTGCATGGTGTGTAGATGGGCACCATCCGCTCCCATAGTTCAACCTTCTACCAATGCGTCGACAGCGACGTATAGAACAACTTACTTACCATTATCCAACCAAGCCTAACAGGTAACAAGCACAGTATAGCGCGCCATGACTTTGCTCCTTGCCATGGTGCACCCCCACACCCACCGTGTTCCCAAACAAGCTTGTGCCCAAAACCCACGACGCCTCAGGCGACTTAATGTCTCAACCTTCGGCGTTCCTGGATATGTGCAGCCAGCATGTAGCGGTGGCCAGCACGACTCCGAGCACAAACTGATCCTCATAAGGACGACGATCAGCAAAAAAAAACTCGCCTTCGAGTGCCGAGGCCAGGCTCTCGCATCGCTGCTGCCGATTGCTGCGATGCTCACCAACACCTTTGGGCTCACTGGGGATGACTGTATTCAAGGTTCTTCCACCCTGCTTACAACCCTGCTTGCAACCTGCCCTCAGACCTGACCTTGCATTTCCCCAAGTCCGACTCTGGTCCCCGGGTTGAATGTCATACGTCTCTGGCCGGGAGTGTTGACACAGATCGCGCGTCGGTGCGTCTGCTACGCGAGAAGTACACAAGTTGCTGTACAGGGTGACGGGTGGGCCCACTAAAGCCTGACAGTTGTTCCAAAAAAGGCCGGTGTCTGCCCAATTTTGATGACCTGGAGAAATCGTAGTTAAGGAGGATAACAAAAGGGATGCATTCATCTTCTATCATCCTATTCAGCTTATAGGCTCCTTTTGCAGCAGATAATGAATTGAAAAACAGACAAACCAATGTTCATCCAGCCCGCAAGTCACCCAGAAAGCGGCATGCCAAGGAACAGTTCTCGCGCAAGCACTGCGCTGCCGAGCACTCGTGGCCAGGACTCCCTGTCATACAATATCCTCAGGTGTCTGTCTTGCACTCTTTCTGGGTACGTGTGTCGATGTGGTCCTCGGAGATTAAGGTGGCAATCGCACAAGTGGTCTTGACGATTGCTTTCGTTGCAGTAATTCCAAACAAGATCCCAAGTAGCATCGGCATCTTTAGCCAAGGCTCCTGCACAGCAGAATCTGTTGCCCGCTGGCCATACCTGCAACGCGGAAACAGTTCTCAGCAGTGCTCAGACTGCTCTCAGCCTCCCTGAGCTGTTACAGCGGACGTAGGCTCCATACTAATATATATGTATATGTATACCCTGTAAGGAAATATATATATATATACATATTATATATATATATATATGTGTATATACCCTTTAAGGGATTATATAGACCCAAGATGTGCCTTGTACAGCCGCGAGTGTCCCGTCACCGGAGGTGCCGGCGGAGGTGGTGGAGGAGGTGGCGGACCCCCGACCTGCCGGGCAAAAAGTCGAAAATGAGCCCGTAAGCCCCTAAGGCCCTATGAGCCGTACGATCCCTAAACCCTAAACCCTAAACCCTAAACCCTAAACCTTAAACCCTAAACCCTAAACCCTTGTGGTGGCTCCTCCAGGTCGCTCACGGCCAGGCACTGGATGCCACGCTTGTTGGCGGCAAGGCTAGACGCGCACCTCACAAGGATTCAGCCATAAAAGCATTAAAAGTGTTTTGAATAGTACGAACTGTACGAATAGTATTAATTGTATTCATAATATTAACAGTATGAATACTATAATAGTATTAATAGTTAATAGTATTAGTAGTATTAATAGTATCAATAGTATTAATAGCATTAATAGTACTAATAGTATTAATAGTATGAATAGTACGAATAGTATGAATCGTATGAATAGTGTGAATAGTGTGAATAGTATGAATAGTATGAATGGTATGAATAATATGAATAGTATGAATAGTATGAATAGTAGTAGTATTACAGTAATAGTATGAATAGTATGAATAGTATTAATAGTATTAATCGTGTCAATAGTATTAATAGTATTAATAGTGTCCGGCATTTCTGACGGGCTGGGGCCCGCAGACTTACGGAAACTACACATCGCCCGTGCAGACACGGCTCTCATCATCGAGCAGCTTCCTCGGCCGTTGGCTACCCACATTCATGCAGAAACAACATGCCGACATGAGGCTCACAGAAGAAGGCCCCAAACCCGAGGAACCCAGACACAGTCGAATCTTCTGGCACCACATGTACAGATGACAGGCTCCGCCTAACGCCCGCAGCGTGTTCGACCAGACCAGCGCCATCCCACACTGATACTTATATTCGTGACGCACGCTCTGACCCTCAAAAGTCCTAAAACTTTGCGAATGCAGCCAGGCTCAGCGCTTGCTCCTCGCTGCCAGCCTCCGGCAAAGAGCTCGACCCCACCACGACAAGCGCATCGCCCACGCGGAGGTCCGGCTGCACCTGGTCCTGCGATTTAAGTGCTACTGAATGTGGGGAAAACATGGTGGGGATATATCGTGCACTGTCTACCCCATGTTATTTACGTGTATGTTTTAGAAATCTTGTATCTACATCTATACATAAATATGTGTGTAATAGTGCAATATCAGGGATCTGGTGCGTGTCGCTTCCGTGAGTCTGAAGCTTGACTAGTTTGTCCCTGTTCACTCTTCCTGGAACTCGAGGTCCTCACTGATACTGGTCACGACTAGGCCAATGCCCCGATGCCATGTGCACTGGAGGCCTGCACATTCTGCCACTGGGCTCGAGACTCTCCCGGCATTCTTCAGACAGACTTCCGTGAGTATTTACCGGTATGCCGAAAACAGACGGTCTCGAAGAAGATCAGCTAGAACTGCGTCATGGTCGGAAAATACTGTCAACCTTAACTTTAACATCAGTCACGCCCCAAGCCGACGAAGTGGGACTAGGTGTTGGCTAGATGCCCCATGCTTCGATGCAGCAGGCTACATATTTGACACAAGCTTGCTGAAGGCTAAAGCTTGCCCTCCCTCGCCTGGCTGTCCAAAGCTGTTGAGAAGCAAACGCACTACCTTGGACCCCGAGGACTTGGGCGGCCGGGGATTGCTACAACAACGGCAGTCGATTCCAATCTTGCCAGGAAGCTCTCTTCGGAGGCAAGGCCTGATAAGCGACAAAGAATTGCAAGAAGTCCGACGAACGGTGGAACCGTTGCAACTGCGACAATCTGAGGGGGCTGCAGAGGAGCCTGGCAATTCTGAAGGAGTAGGCAGACCTGAGAAAGCCGATGGAAGCTAGAGGAAAGGATCAGAAACAAGCTCCTTTCAAGATTCAGCAACGTGGCGGGTGGCTTTGAGGTCATCAACACAGAAAGGCGCAGACAAGTACGAACTATTGCCAACAGCAACCAGGACTGTCCAAGGCTTTTCTTGGATGCCGGCCGGCATCCGCGGTATCCGCGCCGTCATCCATCGGAAATTCTACTGTGCACCTTGTACGATGCTACTATGACAAATGCTGGTGCCCAAGCTCATGCTGGCAACACACGTGGGCTTCGCTTTAGAGTTGCTCCTTGGCCTTCGTTAGGGTCCAAGGTGTTGAAGATCCCGACACCTCGAGTGCTCTCAGTTTATGGGCCCTTGTTTAATCCAGAGCAGCGATTAAAACACATCCCTTTCTCCTTAGGGCCTTAGCCTACCTCAAAAAGGGGGCCATTCAGATATGTGACCATGTACACCCTGCATGAACTTGGGGGTATCGAGCCGACAATAATTTGCAGCCGACCGGGCAGCGCACACTTCACTTTCCGGTGCTGTGTACGGAACTGCATGGGACCTACAGCAAGGTTCCTTCAAGGCACTATGCAGGGCCCCTGATTCTCATCTGGCGAATCAGAGGTCTAGACTCGACAGCTCCCGCACTAGCTATCGTAATCCGTGAGAACCCTCGCCCGTAACTCGGCAGCCCCCCAGCTTTGCCGGGATGCCCTGAAATTCTATTGCCGTCAGAAGTAACGAGCTTGAAGCTCGGTAAACTGTGCAAATTGTCAACCCCAAAATGATGCCAACCCTCTGATGTTGCAGGCCCTCAGGGCTCCGGTTGGACAGAGGCCCCGAATGAAAGCTGCTTTGCCACCCACCTAGCTGACTGTAATCCGAGCTTGAAAAAATGCGATTTGACGTGCGACGGCAAGCGCTCCTTTTGTTGAATGCCGCTTGGGGTGCCATGGGGGTCCTGACAAAAGACTTCGGGCCCTTCGGGCCCTTTGGGCCCGACGGCAGACACCAAGAAGGGTCAACATTGTGGCAGGTTCCAGATGTTGATGCGGAGTTAGGCAGGGTAATGAATGAGTGAGGTTGTTGACTTAGGGCGCCGCGACATAAGACACGCTTAGTCGCTTAGCAGGTTCTGCTTCGCTTCGCACATGCTCAGGCGATGGGGCATCATGCAGTGCTGGGCACTGCCTGCCTTGACTTCTGCCACAGCCTGAGCTACACAACGTCGAAGAATAGGAGCTTGTAGACACATCACACAACATCTGCAATGCCCTCAGCTAGCCAACGCCACGCCAACTCGTCTGTTGGCAACATGCTTGCCTAGTGCTATGGGATGCAGTCAAGCCACGTTTCTGCGAATGGCTTGAGCCAACTTGTGGCACGCGTGAGACATTTCCTGTGCGATTTCTTCAATATTCGCAAGACGCTCGCGGGAAGGGGGCAGGGACCCAATGCTCATGGATCTTCATGAATCTTCATAATCTGTATACACAATGTATACACATGTAAGCAGCCTCACTGACTGACAGAAAGAGAGAGAGAGAGAGAGAGAGAAAGAAAGAAAGAGAGAAAGAGAGAGGAAGAGAGAGGAAGAGGGAACGAGAGAACTTGTGCTCGCAGCTTCGTACCAAAGTCTTATGGAAACAGGCCTCAATCCGGCGAACCCCTGGGACTGATCAGCTTGCACTAGGCTAGACGTCTTAACTCCAGGCTTCCCACGGAGGGGGCTGAATACAGGAAAGAGGACGGTAGTCAGTAGCCAGGGTGCTCTCTACCGAGAGCCCTACGCATGAATTGCACGCAGACCCCAAACAGCGTAAGACCACATAGCATTCCAAAGGCACCCTGAGAGCACACGTTGAGACTGAAAGACGCTGAGAGCACGACCACTCAAAGAGCACTCACAGATGACCCCAAAAAGAACTATAAGATACCAGAAACATGCGCGCGCGCGACCGAGGCGAGAGTGCGAATCGGAAAGCCCACGGAAAGCAAAGCGCACCTTTTCGCGCCGCGAAACTACGGTGCATTGTCTTATATACATATATATATATATATTATACCACATACATATATATATATATATATGTATATATAAATATGTACACATGTACTCTTTTAGGACTTGCAGCTGAAGCTCCGGGCCCCATAGTCGACGAGCCACTCGGGCATCAGCGATGAGGCATGCACGTAAACCTCAGAAAGCCGGCCGTAACTTCACAAACTGTGGAGTACAGCGACACCCGCTCCTGAGCATACGAAGGGAAACTATGCGACAGCACATGTCACCAGCCAACTCCCACCCAAAGCACTGAGGACCCATCGCGGAAGACCACGCGGCACTGCCCTGCGTTCTGCCGGCACGGCACAACTTGCCAGAAACCAGAAGCCTGGAAAATGTGTGGCTCACAGCACCGCGGATATTTTGCCGGAATTGCAGTTCGGCAGCTGGAGTCCAGTATTATCCGCATTGAAACCGTGTTAAACAAAAGCAGAGCCGGCCTCTCGAAGCACAAGGCCTGCGGCATCGGGATCTATATCGAAGCTGATGCGGCCGCGCCTTTGGTCCACATGATGCACCTAAGCAGCGCCACGTTTGTGAGGAGAGTATAGGAGAATACAGCTGGACCAAACGAGCGACCGCTGTCGCACGACTGAACCTTTGAGCTCCCGACCGTCGGAATCTGGAACCAGAACCGCCTCAATACTGCTTGACCGGTGGGCATGTGTAGAAAGAGATCATGTTCCCCTAAAACCCTAAAACCCCCTTATATACAGAACCCAAGGGTGGTCTAAGACCCTAAACCCCAAAACCTTCAAAGCCCTAAAACCCCAAAGCCCTCAATCTCAGTGCAGAAAAGCCTCGTGATCCTGTAGGTGCACTTGGCCATAAGTGTTGCGTCTCCGGCTGGCGAAGTGGAGTTCACTTCCTTAGTTGCTGAGTTCATAAGCCCCCAAAAAGTGTACACTGTCAGTTCTATAGGGGATTATAGGTTCCCAAAAAGTGTAAAATAAGCCCACAAAAAGTGCACACTTTCAGTTCTATAGGGGATTAATTAGAGTATCAAAAAAATGTAACGTGCACTCACTCAGCTACTAAGATTCTGCAGCACGGATGGCCGACATCATGTCCGGATACTGCCTCGAACGCGCAGCTCCATGGAATAGTTGACTGGCTGCACGAACTGGAGGGTTTACGAAAATAGGGGTACCTTCTTGGAGGTCCTTATTACAAGGGATCCTACTTTTTGGTTAACGTGCTGTATTTTCCCTGGGTACGGGCTCTGCGCGACACGTCGTTCGCACTGGCAGGCGTGGTACGGAGCAGAACAGCTGTTTTTAGGGGGTTCCCAAAACTATTCTTTTGGGACAGCATGGTTGGGAGTGTTTAATGAAGCATGTGAAGCCAGCTTTTCTTTTTGGGACAGCATGTTTGAGATGTTTTAGTGGAAGGTAAACGCTTGTGACAGATTTTCTTGTTCCACATCCTTGTGCAGTATGTTGTGCAAAGAGGCGAAAACGCTGTAAATACCAGTGCTTGGGGCATAAAAGGCTGTAAATACCAGAATTTTGGGCATGGTCGCGAAAGGCATGGACGCTTGCGACAGATTTTCTTGTTCCACATCCTTCTTCATTGATCCTTTCGTTGTTTTGGCGGATCGCGTTTCAACAAGTCCACCATCGGATTCAGGTCTTCAACCGCAACACCCTAAACACCACAATGCGAGACAATGCGATGTCATGATTCCAAGATGGCTCTTGCATGCTCTTACAGTAAGTCACTGGCTGGAAATTGCTCAAGCAGCGAAGGACCACGTGATCTGGAGCTCGGACATTGATCCGCACCAGACCCCATCCTGCGGATTTTTGGCAACTCTTCCATTTCCATGTGTAGGGTTCAGGGTTCAGGGTTTAGGGGCTTAGGGGTTTAGGGTTTAGGGTTTACTGCTCCAGCAACAGCCATGATATACAACAAGTTGCACAACCACTCGGCATCCAGAAACACTGCCATTGCTGCATCACGGCTGTGTGACTCTGATTTTTGGACTCGAAGCAGTTTGTCTCGGAGCCGGGTCAGGGAAATAGAGTGGGCCCACGGATCAACTGAGAAGCATTAAGACAACAGCACTCAACACTCAGACTTGAAAGCTGACGATAGCCAAACATCTAAACATCCAGGTGTGTTGCGGCAGCAAGCCTCGCTTGCCAAGCTGCCTTGGCATCAGCCATGAACTCAAGAAGGAAAGGCAGGGTGCTGAATCTCAACGTCGGGAAGCCCCACCCTAAAATGCTGCTCACGAATTATTCGCAATTTTTTTGTGCGGGTTTGAGGAGTTGGCCGTAGCATCAGCCAGGTTGCGCCTGCTTCTGGACACGGCCAGCGTCCGCAAGTACTTCATGCTCTTGGGCAGTAAGGTCCCACAAGTGCCTGGCGCACAAGCTGTGCTCACAGATCTCTAGCATGTCTGGTCATTGGCAGTCATGTCTCATCATCTATTGTGACCAGAGCTCAGACTTAAGACATATTTCCGCAAGATGAGGGTCATTCTAAACAAACCGAGCAACTCACACATGCTCTTTGAAGAACAGAACTGTAGCACGGGCCCCGGTAACACGAAAGGTAGACGTGGATGCCGACGTCTCTGCCTCGGGAAGTTCTTTGCCTCCAGCCAAGCATCGCCCCTGTCAGATCACATGCATGGGGAGAGCGTTTGGACCACAGCATGCGTGCATCACGACGTTTTCCATGATACTTCCGTCTTGATTTCAAGCATTTTTTGCCCGCCAGCTTGGCCGGACTCAGTCGCCACTCTGCCGGGACATTCATCGAAGCAGCTTCATGCTTTAAGCCGCATGCCACATTCCGTGACATCCTGCTTTGGGGTCTTCTAATGGGTGCTGCCTGATCCAGCAGAAGACTTTTACGCGCTTGCGGGCGTAGAACAGAATCACGTCAAGTCTTGCAAAGGTCGCACAAGACATGACCCGAAGCTGAACTGCGTATATGGGTACTTCCTGGCCTATAAAGTAGCGGCAGGAGAGAGACGCAGAGCTTGTTGCACCACCCACTTGCAGCGCACGCATGAGGCAAGTATATGCAAGTCCTTACGCCCCATGCAGTTGCATAGACGAACGTAGGTCTGTACACCCGACAATCCCGCGCTCGATTGATCTGCAAAAGGCAACAACAATTCCAAGATAGACGCAGGCAATTCCAATTTCAGGCACTCAAGCCAGATCATGCCCACTGCACAAGCCACACAGACAGCTCATCAGCTGCAAGCAACGTTGCTCCCAGCGCCGGGGCCTCATGTTTTGGGCAGACGCCCGACGAATTCGCCGGGCTCGCCGAAGCACAAGCGGGGAGGTCGCTATGGTGGCCTTTGCTGGCGCACATTGTTGACATGCCTTTTGTCTAGTAAGGCTTGTGGTGCTCGAAGACGACCACAGCGACCAAAGAGTATCGAACTCAAAGCGAAACCCAATCTGTTGAGTGACCGAGGCCAGACAGGACCAAACATGTCAGAACACCTCTTTCATCCAAGCCGAATGCTCTGCTCAGCTACCGGTCACACCGAGCTGGTGCATCTAAGTTGCAGCAGCCCACGCTGTGTGGTGAACAGCAGCGCGACCTCAAACAACAGATAACCACAGCTTTCCTTGCTCTAACCTAGCTCTCCGCTAAAAGTGCTGGGAAGATTTCAGGTGGCTTAAGGCTTAAGACAGTTTCTGATCAGACCACCCGACAGAGAAGTGGAACCGGGTGAACTGAGTTGAGTCAGGGGTACACACCTAGAGTAGTGGTATGCAGCCAGGATGCTGAATGAGTTGGCATTCGCTCGTGCAGCAACACGCTGCGCGGCCCAAGCACCACTGCTTCCTCTGCATGAGCTCACCAATTTCCGATTAGAGCAGATCAGGGGCAGAAAGTATGTGTGTTGGTTTTTGGAACTGGGGGGGGGGGGGGGGAGGAAGGCGCATGAGTCAACTCCACTACAACGCCTCGGCAAACATGGAGGTTCTCCAGCGCCGTGGAAGGGGCCAGCATGATTCCCAGGCGCTCAAAGCCCAGGCAAGGTGCTAACAAGATGTTGACCTTAATTTTAACATGCTGGCGTAACGAATGAAGGCACTGTGCTGCCAGCTCCGGGTTTACTGTCACTAGTACACTAGTTGATACTAGTTGATACTAGTTGCACCTAGTTGCACCTAGTTGCACCTAGTTGCACACAGTCGCACTACAGTAGTTCTCCTGCAACTGACTTGCACCCATTCTCACCTGCTTCGCGCTGCTGGGCCCTGGCACACTACCGTTCCACCGTCATCGCCCAACTGACAGCACTGCTGGTCTTAGAGAGACCAAGTGACAAGTGAAGTGAAACGGTGTCACTGTTGGAGTCGTATTGCTCCTTCCCGAGTCGTTCTCTCGAAACACGCGCGTTCGTCGGAGATGCGATCGGTGTGCGATCACCCTCCGGGGCTCCACTTTCCGCGTCCGCACCCTGGGGATTTCCCGGTTGCGCCATCAGGCACACTCTGCGGGCGTTTCAGGGCCTACGTGGCGCAGGTGGTGGAGGTGAAACTGTGACATATTCTACTTACCTGGGAGGAGGCCCAAGTCAAGATTTCAAGTCTTAGGCTGATTTGGGCGAACGTTGGGCTTCGACTCTCACACTCGCACAAGACAGGAAGGGCTTCACTCGGTTCTTCAGGTCCTAGGTACCAAAATACGGCCGCTTGCTCCACCAGCAACCACAAGTCTCAAATGATTTATGGGTGCATGCGTAGTGTAGGATCCGCTGTTTGGGCCCTCAAGAAACGCTGAGATTTGAGCTTCCTCCCTTGCTTCACCTATGCGATGTTTCTGTGCAGGGTCTCCGTTGTACCTTCGACCGGGACTTCGTCCGTGGCCACTAATTACTTCCGCCAAGGGATCACCCCGTAGGATTTTCAGACACGTCTTTTTATCGGCAAGATGCGAGAAATATCTGCCCTTGTCGGTCCGGAAATACAGCACTTCTTTACTTCTTTGCAGGACAGTCCAGCTTGTGGACGTGGCGGTGTGAAGCAGAGAGAACCTTGGGTCTGATTCCGGGAGCACCTTCAAAATTCGCTTGCAGAGAACCTTACGAACTGCATGACCCATGGCTCATCCGACATCGTTCTGCGTTAAAAGAATGGCTCGGGTGGAAGAGGTTCATCAGCATCTCGGAATTTCAGAACTGATTCTGTTCTCTTTGCTGGACCTCTGCAGTGCCTCCTCCATCGTGATGGCCCTTTGTCCATACTCGGAATTCATCCGCTTGCGGTCACAAACTTAAGACATTTAGACTCAAGGCTGCAGCGGCAATCGAAGGACTTGGCCGATAGTTTTGTGAATGCCTTGGATAAGAAAACCAAGAACACCACACCAGATCACCAGGTCCTTGACCTCACCTTCGACGCCACAGGTCAACACAGCGCGGAAATTAGCCAGCACTCCGTGCCGAGGGCGCTGCTCGAGTTCTGCGGGAGTCAATGGCTGTTGGCTACGGCTTAAAGACCACACGTAGCTCAAGAGAAACCCTGCGCGCAGCTCTTTTTAGTGATTCTAGTGGCTAGCAGAAATCAGTGAGAAGAAATTTTGCCAAGCCTTTCGCCAATGTTTCCAATAGCGTCCCCTCAGTCCTGGCCCACATCAGTGGGCTTTTCTAGACTCGTGAGACCAGGGATGCGGAAGTGCCTGCAGCAAGCAGCGCCGTACTAATTAACAGGGGCCTACTTCTCCAAGCTCAAGCTGCACCACCCTAAACCCTAAACCCTAAACCCTAAACTCTAAACCCTATTTGCGACAACACCTCTGGGCTCCTCTCGGCGCGCTTGATCAGCGCCGGCCTTGAGCTAGCCGTGCTCCGCCACCAAAAGGCTCCGGTGATTTACTCCTCTGACATGGAGCACATGGGATCATGGGGCTCCACAAGACGCTTTTTGTTGAGGGCTTCCTTGCAGCATGACGGAATCCCAAGACGTACCCTGCCTGCCACACCCCTTTTGAAAGCGCGGAATTTGAGCTGTAAGCCAAACCCCATAAACCCTAAACTCCAAACACTAAACCCTAAACCCTACACCCTAAACTGCGTTGCACGGCAGCGACCTGCTTCGCAGGGGCGTCGGGCGTTTTTGCACCCGCTGCGGCCTGGGACCCACTTGGACTCCCTTCTGAAGAAATACCCTTTTGCAGCAGGGTTTAGGGTTTAGGGCTTAGGTTTAGGGTTTAGGGCCGAAGCCCTACACCCCTAAATCCTACCCTTCACCCCCTTTGTAGTCTATAGAATATGCTCCCATGAGTTCTACTCCTCCTCTCAGAACCAGAAACATCTTATCAGTAATCAGGGGGTATAAGTTGGGATGTTCCCCCTTATACTAACACTCCTTAATAGAGATGATACTATAGCGATGATAATAGGGGAAACATAATCCCTATTAAGGACTGTTAGTATAAGGGGGAACATCCCAAGGTGTAAGGGTTTAGACTAGAGTTGAGGGTTTAGGGTGGCGGTGGCGGGGGGGGGGGAGTTTACACTGACTTTCTGTTCTCCGGAGCTCCGCTCAAATTTCGACTCTGGGACCCGAGCACACCAGTGCCCGCTATTGTGCAACACTCTGGCCTTGGCTCGCGGTTTAGGGTTTGGGGTTTTGTTTTAGGGTTTAGGGTTTAGGGTATAGGGTTTATAGGGTTTAGGGTTTAGGGTTAGGGTTTAGGGTTTACTCGCTCACACTCGGGCATGCCAGGCGAGGTACAATCTGTTCCAGAGGATTTTTTGCCATCCGCCTAGCTGACTCAGAGCTGCAGGGAACAACACACATTATACTGCTTCAGTAAAAATCCATGACTGGCCCTCTCACCTCTCTCTTCCTCATGCTGTCTACTTTGTTCCAGCTTCCCCCTCCCTCAGGCACGACATCCAGACACCAACACAACACTTACCAAATTCTCCACAAAGTGTTCGCCAAGGTGAGGCTTAAAGGCAGGACAAGGAAAGAGACTGCCTCACAGGGAAAAGACATTCCACTAACGTGCAGGCCTGTGCCTTTGAATCACCAACCAAACCACCGATTGACAGCCATCCCAAAGGATCCCACACCATCAAACACAAAAACATGAACCACGGATCCCAGCAATGTACAAACCTCCACCGGCACATAGGGTTTACGGTTTAGGGTTTAGGGGGTTCCGAAAATAGGGGACCCGAAATATAGACCCCCCAAATAGTAAGTAAGATTCCCTTATAACAAAGACCCCGACAAGGCACCCCTAATTTCGGAAACCCCCAAATCCCGCAGACTCAGAGAGCAAAGTCCCAGGGTCTGACCCTGTCTGAGATGACAGGAACACAGTGCACTCCAGAAAGTTGGAACATGGTTTAAGGATGATTTAGAGCTGGGATTCCCTTCAGTATACCTTTTGGGGTATGCGGATAAGGATGCTCCATCTTTATGGGTTTACAGTTTTACAGGATGTCCCCAAACAAGGCACAAGGATCTGGAAAATGGTCGGGCCACCATTCCAGACCAACCCCCCTAGTCCGGCACAGGTATCCCGAAATCGGAGTAAGCTTCGAGCAGCAGCCCAGGCGTGTCACCGCGGGGCATGCGCAACGGATGCTCGGCGGATCCTACCAAAATCACTCACTCGAACTGGGTTGCCGTGGAAAAAACTTGGGATGCGCAGCGGCACAGCAGAAGCAAACCACACAGAACCCACGCACTCCTGGTGACTGCGGCTTCACCTGCAGCCAAAAAGCACAACACAGCTTATGCATATGGGTGGTTGTCAAAATTCTGATCCCTTTTGGGGTACCCTAAATAGTAGGTGCCGTATTATAATCGGGATCCAAAAAGGGACCATAATTTTGCCAACCACCCATGTCTCTGTGGCCCGCCCTCTTCTTTGACGAAGTGCGAGGACAAAAAACTAAAGATAGCTGTGAAGTCGCGTGAAGTCACCGTGTCTCATCTAATTTCCAGCGAGCCCTCTAACTCTCAGGCTGCCAAAAACGTGCCACATAATTCATGTCACATGATGCCACATGAGCCTACCACATGTGCAAGGAGAGACTTTCGGCTCGTGGCCAGCACAAGCCGTATTTTACTGCCTGACGGCCCTTAAAGGGCCCCAACAGAAAGAAAAAACCACTTAACAATCATCACACAATCAATAACAAGCCTAGCAAGCAGGGCAGCGAAAGAACGCAGGGACCTCCGGAGCGGCAAAAGCATTCGCCCTTAGTTGTGTGAAGTATTCAATCTAAAGCAAAGCACCTCACTCAATGGCCGTCCAATCTCGGAGTTCAAGTTGTGCATGCTCGCAATGTGTGTGCTTCCCATGGCCAAGTGCCCCACTCAAGTGCCGGCCTGCCACAGCATACTGCAAAAGCTGATGAAGTGGGAATCGAACGCTGAGCTTGCCCATGCCCAAAATATAGCCGAAAGCTTCTCACAACAGATCAGGCTTGGTCTGCGCTACCATCACCTCGCCTCCCCAGAGAGGCCAGACTGTCCTTAGTGAATTGCACCGCCGCCGGTTTGATCAACCGTGTTCTGTTAGATACGGTAACTACGTCACTCTACGTCTGCAACATCTTGTCGGGACTTGGTGGTTGCTGAGAGGTGGGCCCCATTCACGCCTGCAAGAACTTGAATGCCGAGCATCAACAGAAAGAGCTGAAAGACTCAAAAAGCAACAGCGCATGCGCTGGGCAAACGCAGGAACGGGCTTTGTGCCATACCCTCATTGCATGCTTTCAGCCCTCTGCCCTCCGTCTTCAACCTTAACTGTCAGCTTGCGGAGCACACCCCAATCGGCCTGAACTTTGGCAGCGGCAGTTGCTGATTATCAAGCCTTGGCAGCTGAACAAATTTTAGGAAACCTCCTGCTGACAAGATTGCATTGAGACAGCACTTGTGTGCAGGGTTGGCCAGGCGGATCGGACTTAATTCTGAAGGGCGCAACGCACGTCCGACCGTCACAAGACATGCGCTACTCAATAGGGTTGTTGAGGCACTAAGCCTGCGAGGAAGTCTTCAGAATGCCGATACTCTACAGCTGATACAACTACGGCAGCTATGGCCCATGGTTGCAAGGCTCTTGAACAAAGCCTGTAAGACGCAAAAGCACTCAATATACCACTCTTGCTCATTGAATGCTTGGCGCCCAACGCTCCAATTGGAGCTCAATCCGTTCCAATCGCTCCAAAACCTTGTCAGAGAACCAGGCGACACAAAATCGGCGCACATGCAGAAACAGGAAGATTTTCTATGATTGTATCCTGGAGAACGCCACTTCCTGTTGTTCTTCTGAAGTGCTCCCGGGGATTTCGGAGATACTTCCACGATGCAACCGCCGGCACCGGTGGCTAAGGAAAGGGCAGCAGCATCAGCAACAGGTCTCGGTGGAGTTTGGAAGTTCAGTGGATCCTTGGACCCATGCCTGTCAGCATCTTCTGTCAGCGGGTGCACTCATAGACTTGCCAAAAGTCAGTGCGCATTCTGCCCGTCACTGCATCAGGCTCGCCTTGTCAAGCGTCCCCGGCCGGCTGCGCTGCTCACACTTTGGGCGATCTCCTCGCCAGAAGACGGCTATGCAACTCGTGATGGGTGAACCGTCTTGAGCATGCGTGACCATGTGGTTCAGGACTCAGGAAGCATGACTTTACACTAAGGGTGAACTTCGAAAAAGCCAGGCCTTCACCATGTAATCCTCAGCTGCAAGACAGATGAGCAGTTCACCATGCATTGCTTTCACACCTGTTTCCTTTTCCTTCCGTGTCAAATTCCGAGAGGTTAAGAAACCACAGCCTGCAAAAGCAACCTTGATCCGGCTTGTGCCTAGAGTTGCGCACCTCTTGTTCCTGGTGTCTAGATCCGAAAACTCCTTCTACGCCAGGCGGCAATCTTCTGCTCAGAAGTGAGGGCCAACTCTCCGAGGGCGCCAGGAGACTGGCCAACAGATGAATGTAGCCATAATCACTCAGCCGCTGCGCAGCACCAAAGGCAAAGATACGACCACTTGCAGCTTACAAGCCGAAGCTCCTATGATCGGCGAAAGCTGGGACTTCTTGTGGGGACATGTGCAAAGAATGCCCTGCACCCTGCCTGTTCCTCCTCCAGCATGCGCTCGGTCCAAGCTTCGGACACTCGCCTGGGCAGAATTTTGCGTGAAGCAGTGCAGCAAGTGCTGCTTCCGGCACTCCCTTCATCTCTAACCGGGGGAACTGAGGTCGTGAGCTCCCTTATCCGGTAATCCCTGTGAGGAACGATTGGGAATAGTGACTGTGGGGCACTTTCTGTTTTCTGCCCTAAACCCTAAACCCTAAACCCTAAACCCTAAACCCTAAATCCTAAACCCTTTACCCTCGTTCGGAAGACATGGGCCACTTTCGGGTGCCAAGGCACAACTTGTCCATGATCTGCTCGGCTTTCTGCGGAGTGAGCTCCT
Organism: Symbiodinium natans; assembly: GCA_905221605.1. Lineage (NCBI taxonomy): Eukaryota > Dinophyceae > Suessiales > Symbiodiniaceae > Symbiodinium > Symbiodinium natans. Next base: position 224,820 of record CAJNDS010001112.1, read on the forward strand.
CCAACCCCAGGCCCATCTCGGTTTAGGGTTTAGGGTTTAGGGTTTGGGGTTTGGGGTTTAGGGTTTGGGGTTTAGGGTTTAGGGTTTAGGGGAGGGGCAGTGAGCACAATAGGTTGCGGCAGAATGTGCAGGAGGCTGAAGACGCGCTCCCATCCACAAAACACACGACGGCCCCTCTTCACAGTACAGCAGCAGCATCGCCAAACCCTGATACTCATGGGTTCCTGGCTTCTAATCAGAACCGGAGAGCTCAACGAAACCCCCCTCATGCAGCAGCAGTCTCCTTATACATAGATATATATATATATACATATAATACTCATTCAGGCGCTATTAAAACCTACTTCCCTATTTGGCCACTATGGCTGTCCGGGAGCCTAGCCCAAAACTGTCACGACCAGGCAAGCGTTCCAACGTAGCCAGCGATCCCTATGCTCCTCAAGACCAATCTTGCGGGCCGTCTCGAAGACGTCATGGATCCAACCTCAGGAGGACATCGGAGATTGCTTCCATCACACTTTGTTTGCCAAACGCGATGAATATTGCCCTGGCGGCCTTGCCACCAAAAAGAGCTTACTAAGCTGTATATACTGCAAGAACGAAACTCTACTTCAGGCTCAGACGGTTTTGAGGATCTCGTTCCTCCGCTGTGAGCTCCACTCTGTAGATCTTGGCAACTGCAAAAAGGGCCTGAGAGCGGCATCGTCTTGCATTAGCTCTCTTCATCTTGGTGCTGGATAAGAGCACAAAGAGAGTGATTCCCATTGCTGATCCAAAGCATATCTGAAAGGTCAAAACACAGACCGGCAAATCATGCAGACCATCTCCAGCACATGCTGCATGATAGGGCCGCCACCATCAATGCTGCCGCTTTCCTAAATCGCATCTGCTCCTGCATCACCAATTCTCTCTGAGCAACTCTGAATCTCCGGGACTGACACTTCATGTCAAACCCTAAGCCCTAAGCCCTAGACCCTAAACCCTAAACCCTAGTCAAGCTCCAGGACTGACACAGGGACGAGCAAGGCAAAGAGACACCTCCGGGAAGTCTAGGAGGACGTGCGACAGCGAGTCGCGGCTGAGGGACATGATTTCCTCAACAACGTTGAGGGCATGAGGGGGCGACAGGCCTTCTCCCAAACTCGTGCATTTCAGAACTAGAGGTCTTGAAGAATTGCAGGCCAGGAGCTGTGTAGGTGAGAGCCATGGCAGAGCTGTCCTGCAGGCTGCAGCAGGGTGTAAGATGCTGCGGGCTTGTCATGTCTTCACCCCATGTCTGCAGCACATTGCACCCCCCAATCATCCTGGCGGAGCATGGCCATGCGGATGAGCATGTCCTGGCAAGGTCTCTTCGTTCTGCGGCAAGTGACTGAAAGGCGGCCGAGGAAAGTCTGCATGGGTTTCGCCCTGCGTGTAATGAGCTTGCACAGAACCGAAGACTGAGAACACCAAGTGCAGGCGCCTCGCCCCAGTACCCCCAAGGTACTAAAATTCGACCAAGACGTCCCACGGCTCCACGCTCAACCACATTCAGCCTCAGCAGGTCCAGGGTTAGCTGCAAAGCGAACGTCTGAACTGCACACATCTACACAGGAGCTTTGGTGCTTTGTACTGAGTTGGTCCTGGCTCTTGCCTGAGGTCTGAACTGAACGGGCTTTTCTATGACCTCCCGGCGCTCATAGAACATTGGCACCTCGGCAGTAATGCGACTGCAGATTCAGAGGTGCAGCCGAAGGCACTAGCAGTAGGGGTACTAGCTTGACACGCATGTCACGAATTAAGGCGGCGACGAAGTTCTTCGCACAATCTTCGCGAAATTGGGCTTTGGTTCCTGGCCGCAGCTGCCGAGCACGCGTTTTTTCTGAACCCTCCACTGCTCTACCAGTCAGAGTGTTGGGCCGGAGAACATTGTGGGCCCAAAGAATGCGCATGTCTCCGCCAGCAGCAACGTGGGATTAGTCTTCCATTGCAAGTCGAGACAAAAGCAACGGGCCTTTGAAGAACCAAATGTGGTTGATGTAGTGCGACCTTGGCATCAGAGCCCTGGCGAAAAAAAACACAAGTCACGAGCAAGACAGGAAAGTTTCTTTCAGAGGCGATCAGAAACAGCTCATGCCGAGCCACGCCATCTGTCGCGCCACGGTGCCCCGCAGGTCAGCCCCAAGCCCTTCCCAAGCATCCTGGCATCTCTTCCATGGCGTTTGGGCTTTGGGCTCCGCTTGCTACAACTTCAGGGATCTTTCGGCTCTTTAGAGTTTGGGCGGGGTGAAAAGGGGGGTTGGGGGGCATTGATCTTGCCAGGGTCTATTAGCCTTGAGGCTCTGAGAAGTCTTGGCATCAACGCGTCCAAGTCACGATGTTGCGGAGGTAGTGCATGTGAAAGCGCTGCTCTCCTCAGAGAAGTTGATTTGCGACGCTAACTACAAAACAGACAATTTCTGCTTCACCCATCTCAATGCACTGCAGCTGGGCGACGAATGAACTCGCGTCCGCGCCAGCGAATGTGCCCAGGCAAATCCTGCTCAAGTAGGCGACTGTACAAGCACAGCAGATGGTCACTGGAGTCACAACCAGCACATGCAAATTTACTTTGCGCTCGCGCTCTCCTGGTCATGAGCCATGGCATTGAAATCATCAATCCTGCGCAACAGGCATGGTAGTCAGACTGGCCTACCAACGCACATGAAGGGACAAATCAAAGTCTAAGAATCTGTGCAAGAAAATGCGCCCTGTTGTCATGTAGGATCCGCGGCACGCCCAGCTTCCCCCAAATGAAGGGGCAAACGGCGGACGTCCCCTACAGGCCTTCTTTCGAACTCGCTCAGTTCGGGGTCCTCGGCTGGCCAATGTCAAGACTGACAAATCAACTCAAGGCTTCCCCATGCACTTACACATTCGAAGAGTCGAATGTCTACTACCCACCGGAGCTCTTCAAATGTTTAGAGTGTGACGCAGCCCAAGGTGCCATCTTGGACATCACGGCGCAAGCAGCGCCGATGATGTAGGCCCAGACGATGGAGCTAATCATCATGCCTGCGACATGCGTCCGTGGGGGGGAGGGCTATGAGTGGCACTTCAGGTTCTTCGGGCCGTGAGTACAGCGCCACTTTCTGTCGAACAGCCGCTAAGAGCAGGGCAGGTGGTGCACACCAAGTATTCTGCCGGAGTGTATGGAAGAACATCTCCGTACCCAACCTGAAGGCGCCGCGGAGCACTAGCTTTGGGTAGAGGAAGTGAGCCCAATATGCTGACCGATAGTAGCAGGCCCACCCTTTCCTACTACTGCGCATGTGAGGGTTTCCATCCGAGGCACGGAGGTCATGGTCATCACCGACCTCAACGGAAGCTCAAGTGCAACATCTCACAGTGTCTCACTTCAATGGGCCCGCTGGGTTTCTGACCAGTACAAGGCCGCTATGTAGACAGTGCCTTGGTCCGCAGCAAGGCAACGGTACACTGGAGAGTAAGGCAAGAACTCACAGTTTGCAAGAAACTCTGCTTCTGGAGGCCCTTCGGAAAAAACCATGCACCTCCTACTATCCTAGACGTCTTGCCCAGTTGCCTAGCTGTTTTCAAGTTATGAGTCTCCCCTTTCCCTCTTCTTGCGTTGAAGGCTGCCATTGTCGCAAGGATTCGTTGGAGAGCTCGCTGCACGACTGGCTGCCCATCTCACCTCAGCTCACTGGACACCCCCGATATAACCAACTAAATACATACATACATACATATATATATATATGTATTCGGCCAATGTGCAAACCTCTTGGCTCAGACTGGTCGGCTAAGCGGCCAAGTGGCCCTATGCGATACTCAAAACAACTGAAGATCTAAGCACGTCAAGCGGCCACCCAGCTGTCTCCAAACCACTGAGAGGGGTTGTGAGCGTCACCTGCCCAAGGGCACCATGGCAAGGCATCTGGGAGTCATGGGCTTGGTCTTATGAAGCGTAAAGACGAGCCTGCACGTTCTTCGAAGAAGTACGTGGCATCAGGATTTGATGCCATGAGACCAAGCGGATCTCCGTCTTGCTGCCTCGATGCCCAGCTCTGTTTTTGGCTCTGTGCTACATCAGTCCTCTTGCCGGGGCATTGCATCTGGCTGTGGCAGCATCAAAGGGAAGCACCGGTGCAGGAAGATGCGCAAACAGAATTAAGAGTACAGTAGAGTAGGTGCAGTCGAGCGGCAGCTCATCCTTGCACTTCCTTGAGGGTGGACACAGAGACTTCCCGTGAACAGGTAAGCACGCCATGCGCGTGTATGTGTTTGTGTACAGATGCCCGTCCTCTGTGTGCCTAGCTGCATATGTTTCATTTTCCCAATTGTGACAATTAAAACGGGTACAGCTTCAGATATTTCCCTCCGTCTTCCTTCGGTTGCCTTACTTCCGAGTCAACTGCAAGAAGTCTCCATGTCGGAGATGGACAAAAAGCAAGGAGGGCTAGCTAGTGTGTTTTCGCGCAAGTGAACACTGTGCCCTTGACTCCGGGGCTTAAGCTGAAGCCTTCCAGGGATGCCAGGAAATCCCCAGCCAAACGGACCACAGACCACCCCAGAAAATATGATTGCGAGTGCTCTTCCTGCCCCAGACAGCAAAACACCATATTGATGGCGTCCCAAAAGTCGCTGCAGGCCGCGGACCCTAATGGGCCGAATGGGCCCCAACTACGTCCAAAGCTCACAGCTCACAATACGGCTGTGTTGCTTTGCTTTGTGAGGCTGAAGCGGAGGCGGGAAGGATCTCTTTCATGATGACTGGGAAGTTGTTGGACAGGTGCGGATATCTCGCATGCATCCGAGCAGCAGCATGCTTCCTTCGAGCAGGCCCAAGAATCCCCAGATGCAGGCCTGGCAGAGCAAGATGAAAAAGCCGCAACCCGCCTAGCAAACTTGTGTGCCACGCTGCAGACCCTGTTTTTGTTGCATGCTTTGGCCTAGGGGCCTAGGGCTTAGACTAGTGCTGTATAGTGCTGTCCTGCTCGTCTGGCTCTGCGTGTCCGCATCACAGACAGGCTGGTGGTCAGGGCTGGCTCATTGCTGCTGGAAAGCTCATGTAGCTGGCAGCCGGTCTCTTCAAGCCGTGGGTGAAAAGGAAACATGCACCCTTTCAATGCAGGCAGCGCGGCCATCCAGTGGCACGAGAGAATGATCAACATGGCAAACTTTATCAAGTACAGACTCCTTGGTTGCGAGCGCGCAGTCGAGTGCGAGAAGTTTGCGGGCGAATATGCCTACGACTCATGGTGGCTGCACGTCTCCGCTGATTCAACTGGCAACTCACAGACCAGATAGGAGCCAGCTGGATCTATCTGCTTTTCCTATTGCACCACATTCACGAGCGAGAGTCGTGCTCTTCAGCGCTATTCGATTTTCCCAGCGCTTCACCATTCGGCTGGCCTGAGCGACATTGCGGCAGCCACTGTGGACCAGTCAAAGCTCCGCTTTCGACATCCGGGATGAATGGGCACAGTTCTCTATCACTCACAACACTCAGAGCCCAGCTTTGAGAATCCGAAGAAGTTTGACGAGCCGGAGAACCTCAGCTGACACTAGGGAAGTGGCCATTGCCTCGCAAGCGAGTTCTCTAGCTTTGCTTCGAAACCGCGGCAAACCTCACAAACGCGAGATGACGCACAGCTACTGTAGATGCCACAAACGAAAGATGACACAGCTACTGTAGATGCCACCGACGAGCCGTGAGACTTCTATTGAGTTCCGATGAGTTCTGATTGCAGGCGGGCAGCCCTGATCGTTCTCAGGATCTTCACGCTCTGTATACCTGGGAGACCGGGGTGAAGCAGCGAGGACCCCACGATCTGCGCTTGGCTTGGACTTTCTTGTGTGCATCAGTGGATTCATTCTGCACCTATATAAATATATATGTATATACAGAGGCAGAGAGAGAGAGAGAGAGAGAGAGAGAGAGAAGAGAGACGCACGCACACAGAGTCACACATACGGGCGCAGTCAGCTTCTGAAAACTCCTTGGCGCAGACAAGGCTGCCGTCAGCGCTCTCCTGGAGCAGGTCCGTGAAGTCATCGTACGGAAGAACCGACGCTAAGTCGATCCTTGGGTGCCCAGTTCTGAGGTTCTGCTAAAGCGAAGCTGCTGAGGGCACATACACAGAAGGCCTACTTATAAGCAGAAACGATATTTGCGATGCCACGCCGGGGTGCAGAAACCAGGTCTTGACGTACAGCACGGCCACTTTCCAGCGGTCCCGCACCCAGATCTTCCCTTGCCTGCCCGCAGAAAGCGCCCTCATAAAGTTGTTGCCTGTATTGCTCACTTTTGCAGTGCCATAGATTGCTGACCTCGACTGGGCTGTGGTCAACTTACCTGCTCCCTTGTGTCCAGACATGCTTGGGGATGGTGTGAGCAGACCGAGGCCTTGTGTTTCGTTCCACCTTCATGAAAAACTGCATGACCTCGGGAGCACACCAGCAGGCCGCAGATGACTGCAGAGCTGCCACGCCTTTTTCCCACGAAGCTGGGCCAGTGCAAGCGAGCTGCCATGTCCTTGATGAACACGACGTCCACCTCAAGAAGACGATATGCAGAATAAGCAACCTACTGCATCGTACTCATGACTGGATCTGCACCTGGACTGGAGCGCCTGCATCGAGTGCTTTACAGGAGCCAAGAAGACTGACATAGTCTGAGGCATCGGCTATTCGATTGATAACCTGATCAGATGTCTGCAAGTCGCCACTAGCAAACGCTACATGAGTGAAGCGCACCAAGTTCTGTGAACTTGGCTTGACAGTGCGGCAGATCAACTGACCTCGTGAAGAGCATTGTGCCGAAGAATTGGATCCAAGCCGCCAGTAGAATGCTGTCACGGTCAGGGATGAATGCGATCTCGTATGGCGTGACCAGCGCAGTGTAGACCAAGCAGAAGACCTCGACTAGCACGGCATGCATCGTCTGATTTGGTAAGTTGCGGAAATGGTGGGAGTGCCGCTAATCCATCGGGAATGGTGTGAAAGGTGATTCTGTCTGGTGAAAGTAGTGGTAATGGTGAGAGCGGTTGATAGTGGGACTGTAGGGGGTATGGTGGAAGTGGGAGCAGAATACAGGGAATAGAGGGAATGGTGATGGACGTGATGGTGATGGTGGTGGTGGGATTGGTGGCAATAACAGCCGTGACAAAGTGCTGCCACCGGATCAGTCGGTATGGTGGCTGGCGCACGGCGGAATGCGACACAGCTGATGTGTTAACAGAGGACACTGTCTGATTTGCAACCTGTTACAGGGGACGTCGGATCGGGCAGTGGGTCTTTTTTTAACTTCTGCAATAAAGGTCGAGTTCGCCATGGGCAAAGACCGGTGCACCTATCATCACTTTGCTTCAGCTCTTGCATAGCCATGCGTAGCCAAGCGACAAGTATGAAGTCCCACAGCCGCATATAAGTTGAATGCGGATCTATCACCTGAGCAAGTTCCCACTCTGGGCTCCGATGACATAATGAACCAGGACTAACCAGGACCCTGGGACGAATCAAAGGCAAGAAGGGAAAAGCGCGCGGAGTATGTTGCTGCGCCAAGCGACGTAAATGCGGGCTTTCAGCGCGTCTCTGAGCAACTCCACCTGCAGAAGGATAAGGAGCAGGTATGGCGAGCAAGGTCAGCCGTGCTTGCGCTGCAAGGCAGAATGTGAGGATGCGAATGTGAAGCAGTCAGTTGTCCCAGCATAGGCGAGTCAGTATGAAAGGCCTGCTCGGCAACTGGGACTTCAGTCCACTGCTTGCCTGCGAGCTTGGCTCCACTGCGCCATTACACAATGACAAATCCAAGGCCAGTTTGAAGGCGCTAACCGCCAACCTCCATTTACATCAAGGGCCGCTGCAGGCCATGGGATTTTTACTTGCTGACTCCCAACATGCACCGCCATCTTGTCACAGACTCATCCCGGGACGTGGCGAAGCTCCAGGCTCGAATATCATCATTATCAGTATGATTACTACTATTGTTAGTACATTGTTACCTTTTCTTTCATATTCTTATGTTCCCCAAACACACGAGACGCCAGGGTGCCGGGAAACTTCGACGCGGCCAGGTCATTGAAGTTCTTAGTTGACGCTCTTGTGTATCATCCACGCCAGGGTTTGGAGGATGCGGCAACATGAAGAACAGGCATCGGAGCGCAGCGCACGCTATCAGAGTCATCCGGGCCCCGCAAGTGCTTGGCCGAGGGTCAATAGCCCTCAATGTCATGGTCTCGAAGCACGAGCCTCCGAAGGATGCAAAACGGAGCATGTCTGAATCATATCAGAACCTATTGATATGCAAAAAACAATGTAACAATATGCTAACAGTCATTCATGATACTCAATAGGTCGGTCTAACTGTCTATCTGCTTGCCGCGTGTTCTCAAATGCGGCTTCGCGACACTTGGAGCAGCACTCAACATCCGGCGAATTCCTCCCGCAATTACACTCAGGCTTATAATGCGGGGCTTTACGAAATTAGGGGTACCTTATTGGGGTCGCAACCGGTTCCTACAGGATCCGCCGAACCGAAACGACGCTAGACGAACCGAACATTCCTGTTATAAGGGGATCCTGCTATTTGGGGGTCCCCATTTTCGTGAAATCCTAATGGGACCATGGTAACCGACCTAAGGTGGGATGTGGGGAGCTGATTCGGATTAGGAGACTGGTTTAATTACTTGCCGGGCACAGTTCGCCCCTTCGGCTGGCGTACCGATCTACAGTGAGATGCAGCATGGATGGCTATGAATGTTGCTCGATGTGCAGAGACAAGTTGGAGTTAGAGCCAACAACGTCCCTACTCTGGGCAAAGCATGTTATAGCGAATGCCTTACCCAAGAACTAGTTGTATCTAGTTGTGGTAAGTAAGTTAGCCACGTCCGGTTGCACACGCTCGTGAATCAAGACAACCCAACACTCCCCCGAGGCGGTCCCCAGAGAATAACCGCGGTTCTCATCTTCCTGCCAGCAGACTTGCCATGAAAGAGCACATGGCCTTTCTGAGTATGATCACTTCATGTTCTCTACCGGTTGACAAACCCTGATGCAGAGAATGCAACACCAGGAGCAGTTGCACACAGCTGCGGCCAACCCTGAAACCTGGATTCTCGAAAAGCTTCGCGCCTGCTTCCTCTGCTCTTGCACAGCCCTGAGACCGACGGAGTCTCCCCCACCAGCTGTCTTTCGCGCGGCCCTGGCTCAACGAGGGATTGCTCTTCCTCACTATTTGACCTCTATTTGGTGAACTCTGTGTGCCCCTCCGTCAGAAAAACATGAAGTCGCTGAATCCCAGCATCTGTTGTTCATCTCTCTTCACGCACGCCGATGCTTCTACCAGAGCGGTTGATAAACCCAGGCTTCTTTGCAAGGCTAGACAGTCAGACCTTACAACTCCTTTCGAAGCCCTGTACAGACACGTCCATTTTATTTATAATTGGGTGTGGAGCAGACAGCCGACAAAGCATTGAAGCATCCTGTGGGGGGGCCTGGCACCGCGTGCATGCCTTGGTCGCGCATACTTTGTGGAGTCGTTGGGCTTAGGGCTTATTCTGACCACCCGTCGTCGGCAACGCTCAAACGAAAGCTCGAACACAGATGCCCGAAACCCGGTCAATTCTGGGCCTAAGGCACCTAAGAGTTATACTCACGGCACTTGTAAGTGAGGTTTTCACCGGTGGTTGTCTTTACCGTTTACATGAGGGTCAGAAGCTACTGAAGATACCTGCCTCATCCCCATCCCCGATGTCGACTCTTGCACCCTCTTGCCGACCCAGGAGCGGCCGCCCCAGCGGTGAGGTGAGGGAGAGAGTGCCTGTGCTTCAGCAAGGAGCCCTAAAATGACTTGAAGAAGTGCAGGGGGGGTGGGCCCAAAACAGCTGCAGAATCTACACTCTCCTGACTGACCCCCGAAGCTCAGGCCACGTTCGTCTCGCAGATTCGAGGTTCTGCAATGGACACCATGGAGGCACGCCAGGCTTTTCATCACGTTCAGCATCAAGGCTCTTGGGATCAAGAACCACTTCGGCTCCATTGCAGGCCCTCGAATCCCGAAGCTTGAAGCCTGTCTGAGGGCGACACCTGCTCTGCTGACCGACTTAGTCTTGTCGTAGGTCATCTTCAGGAAGTCACTGTGACATGATCGGGCCTGCAGCTCTCAGCAATATTCAATAATATTCACAGCACCCACACAGCATCTCGTGAGCTGTTGCGGACTTGTAGGCTGGGAAGTGCATTGGGCTCAGGGAGGGTTGGCATTGGTTCTAAGACGGGCCTGTCCATCACGGCGTAGCTGCGGGCCATTTCCCTACAGCTCAGAGGCGCCCAGGGTTTCTCAAGGAATGCGGTGTTGGCTCGGGTGGGGCGCCATGAGACTATGGCTAGTAGGGTTTGGGATGTTGAGTGACTTGCTGGAAACGTGGAAACGTGGACTTGAAGAGGCTGCTGGGTTGGGGTCTCTTCTTTGGGTCCCAGGCAACCGCCCGGAGCCTCTGGTTACCCCTGTTTTGTGAACCTGGACGGCAAGCAAATTCGATAGGCAGACGTCTCATGACACCTCACATCTTCAGTGCATAGACGTCCCACTAGCTACCACCACCAGCAGCACGTTTCGTTGGAGTGCTGCCTTTTCAGCTCCGCGATTCCTCGGGTGCCATTCGGCAACCCTCTGCGATCCCTTGCTCTTCAGCTGCCCTTTTAAAGGGGCGAAGCTGCTCAGCACTTCTTTAGCGGTAGCTGGCTACGACACTTACAACTTACAACATGCTTAGGGCTTAGCACGCGTGAAAAACCGCAGTGCTCACGGCCTCCGGTGGCCGAGGTCAGGCATCCTCCTCGCTCTCGTCGTCTCCTGCAGAGAGGGGCCATGACGTTCAAGTGCATCAACCTTCGCACTGCAAAAACTGGATGTCCAGAGATTTATCCTGGGAACGGCCTCTACGAGCACCGATGTGAGATGATGTGAGTCAATGCCTTTTCCCTGACCCAGCAAGTGAAGCCACCAGCCACATGCCGGCAGCTCATGCGGCTTTGTCTTTGCACAACTACATACAACTAGGCCGAACGAGGTCTGAACCAAACAAATCTGGAATCATTGAGCTGTGGCCTGCGTCCATGCTGCCGGAGACATCTAAGCCTTTGGCCTCCTGCACCAGCTCCTTCCAAGAGACACATTCGAAGCAGTTGTTCCCCCCATGTCCCCCCCAAGCACAGAGTGCCGATGAGAGCGAGAAGGGCTTGCGCGGGTCGCCTTGCCATAAACCTTTGCGAGCTCGACCATGGACACGGTGCCATCCTACATGTCAGAAGCAGGCAACGCTCACTGCTAGGAAAAAGACCTGACTTCTCAAAGTCTATGAACCAGAACCAGTGCAAGCACCTAGCCCTTCTGAATCCGTACGGCTGGCTGAACATGGCGGGAAGTTATTGCGAAATTCAACAAGCGAGTCGAGGCTGACCTTGCCTCAGGTGAGCTTGAAGATTTCGCTGATCGTAAACTTGGGCTTACAACTAGAGGTTGCCTGCTAAGCTGAATTGCGTAGACATTCGAATCGCCTTGCTAAGAAATCGGCCCCATTCACACATTGTTTTGGGGAGTCAACAAAAATTGACTTCCGGGCGGATGCGAGCCCGGAACTTCCCAGGGGTCTTGGCCCTCAACTCTGATTCCGTCCCAAAAAGTTCGAAACATATTCTTGAGCAAGCGTGCCATGATAATTTGTTGCATCGACAGTATCTGCATCCATTCGCAGCTCACCTTGTTCTTGTCCACGGCATCGAAGGCACTCTGCAACATTTGTTGGTCGCTGGCGGTATTTGCGCCGAACAAGTGCTCAAACTCCTCCAGGGTGGCGCAGATGGCATGGGAATGGGCAGCGGGAAGTTCGTTAAGTGCAGGTGCTGCACCGGGAAGTCGTTTTGAGTAGCATGCATCAGCTTTGGGCAAGCCCACCTCCATGCTGATGCTGCCGTTGGCATCAGCATCTGCGGCCGAGAAGGCTGCGGCGATCTGCAAGACAGGGATGCAAACTTCAGGGCAGCTCACTTGGCGATACGAAGTGAGAACGACCAACGGATTTCTAAACCAGCACCTGGCGCTTGTCAGCGCTCGACGCCGTCACAGAGAGGCGACCTTGATGGCTACCAGACATTCTCAGACTATCACATATTGTCATGCCTGACACCGGGACTTACATGCCTGACATGAGATCTGTTGCTGCAGGCCGCGTCTTGACTAGCTGCTAGTCACAGCACAAGTTCACCCTTGATGAGGCCACAATGTCTGCATCCCAGCCACGCTTCGTACTCATGATGTAGGACACCTCAAGCATCAAAGTGTTGGTGTTGCCCCGAATCTGGCAAGCAACACCCTGATTCCGGGCTTCAGCAACATAAACTCCGACACCAAACTCTGCCCATGGTGCCCAAACTGCGATGCCCTTTACATCCAGGCCTCTTGAACACAAGCCTTAATCAAACTGGAGAGCCCGGTGCTACCAAGCCCGGCCACGCCTGTAAAACTTTTCAGGGTTAAGCGGGTTTGGAAAGCAACCACGCCTAACATACGACTTGGCAGCCCAGCAGAAATGCCCATGCAGACTGAACCTGCCCAAGCACCAAAGCGCTGCCAGGCCTCTCTACTGTCTGAAGTGGAAGTTCAGGGAGGGTCTGCAGGGTCTGTGTGAGGGCATGCCACTTGTGGCGGGGGAGGGTTTTCGGGAAGAACTCATCTGGTTGCCTAGGCCAAGCCGCAAATTCCCCACAGTGAATCTTGCCGTCGCTGTTCTTGTCCATCTGAGCAAAGACCTTCCTTGCGATGTTTGCCGGATCTCGGAGCCACCAAGATTGATGAGGGACACATTCTTGTGCTGTTGGCTAGTCGGGAGTCTGCTTTGCAGCATGCGTTTGTCAGGCGCATTCTGCGGTCCCTCTTCGTCGAGCCGAGGCTCACGACTGCCAGACCGTTGTCCAAGGTCTCGGCAGAGTCCGGGAAGAGAATGCGCCTGAAGGCAGGCGAAGCAGCAACAATCCATGTGATGCATATGCGCATGGATCAACAGCCTCATAGTGACCACATCTACATGCTTGTTTATCATTCTGCGGTGCAAAAAAGCAAGAGAGAGAGAGAGAGAGAGAGTGCGAGAGAGAGCGAGCGAGAGAGAGAGAGAGAGAGATCATGCCTGATATCTGCCAAGCGCAGGAATCCACGTTTGTTCATGTCGGCTTTCTGGAAGATCTGCCAAAGATGTGGCAGGCAGCGGGCGTCTCAAGTTAACGCCAGGTCCAAGCCCCACAAGTGCGCCTGGTTTCCTTCTACCTCAACTAACCAACCCATTATTGACCACCACCACCTCCACCACCATCACGAACGCGACAAAACATGCAAAGCCTCGCATCTCGGAGCCTCGCGCAGCGCCTGGGCGTTGAGCAGCTGCAGGCTCCGGACCACAGCCGGAAGGTCGGGCTCCTCGCCTGGACAGGCACCGCCTAAGGCAGCTTGCGCAGAATGGCGAAGATGCCTGCATGGATGAGTACTTGTAACCATACTAGGGCACTTTAGGGGGCTTATAAGTGGGTTAGAAGTACAGTTATCATTGGTTAGTAAATACCATGAACCTCCAAGTAGGCATCTCCCTCACCCAGAACCCAAGCGAAGACAGGCAAGCATGAACAGGTCAGATGGCCTTTCAGGTCGAACTCGCACTCGGAGAGATCCAGCCCCCCAGGATCCGGGGCAGGCCTTGGGAGTACAAGCCAAGAAGTCTGATGGCCCCCATAGAGCGGCGTAAAGTTTCAGCCACTCAAAAATCCCCTTCCCAGAACCCACATGAAACCTCCAACCTTGATTCCCCTCTTGTTGCCTCACCTGGCGTTGCTTACCGGACCGAGATGATAAACAAACGTCTCCAACGGCGGTTTATACTTTTAGCCAGGAGCCAGATGCCTTCCAGTCCCTGAGCGCCCGCGCTTGTATCTGTCTGCATTTGGATCAGGCTTGCCTTCCAGCAGCTCTTCGTTTTTCTCTCGCATGCTCATCTCCTGCAGCGCACACTTTCCGAGCATTTCGAAGGCCAAGAGCCGATTGACATGGACTCGAAGGTTTCTTGTGTGCTGCTGCGAGGCGGCGCGGTCAGACATGTCTGCAAAGCTGAAGATGAAGTCAACCTGAAGTCCATTTGTAGTTGCAGCGGTTCGTGACAACAGCCGTTCCACAGTCTTCACATGTGCAGGCGACAAGCATGCCTGCTGACTAAGGAGTGTCTGCTCCAGGTCATGTTGATTGCCAGCATTTGTGGAATGGTGTGGTCCCCAGCTCAGGGCCCAGCGAACTCCTCAATTTGAATCCTGCAACTGATCAAAGAAGAAACGTTACCTATATGTAGTCCGCCACAAGTCATGTCCCGCCTCTGATCCTTGTTGGTGTCCATCTTGACGAATAAGCTGCTAACCTTGATTGCGCTTTCGTTGCTTCTCTCCCTGCAAAGGTGGTTGTAACCCTGCAACATGTGCAATTTCTTCAAGACGATGCATGCAGCTTGCTCGACCGTGCTGTTCCGCCAGACCACTAGAACGCTCCATTGTTGGATCTGCCCGTGACCAAGGCTAATGCAGCTCAGGCCACTTCGTCTTCTGATATCGAATTGCAGAGTGCCCTCAGCACCTTTGAGAGCTCCTGCCACCCCAGCATTAAAACACCCTGTTTGTTTGGTGTAAGACTGCAGAGAAATCACCGTGAATCGTCAAAGCTCCAGATGTGCCACCTTTTGCCATGAGCGGGACGAACGGTTGTGACCATGTGACTTCGCCGAGCTACCAGTTTCTTCATTGCAGGTCAGACAAGTCTCCATGCGGCTGATGGAGCCATCCCGGTTCAAGTCGTAGCGGCGAAAGATATCTTTGATCTTTGCCTTGCGTCTTCGGTTGTTGAATTGAAGGCAGTCCAATCGCAGAGCATCATCAGCACAAGAGCTTCCAGGGCTACTCGCGCCAAAAGTGCGCAGGCTGCGCCAGGCAGCTCGGGTCTTTTCTGACAAGTTGCAACCTCTGGTCCTTCGGCGTCCACTGCGCCCGGAGTGCATGCTATGCCATCGAAGCTGACTTCTTCGAGATCTGAGAATTGCAGGCTGCCAAAGTCGGGTCTTCATAGGGTGAAGGCTAGATGTACAAGATGTTTACGATTCCATTCCTGGCAACACTATACCATGCGTTCTTTTTGGACAGGGGGGGGGGCAACTACAAGGAGGCATTATCTTACTCTACGGTGTTGTGTCTACGCATCTTGCCAATCCGTCGTAACGCACGCTGCAGCCAACAAGCTGATCTCTAGCACGCCAATGCCATCAAGATGCTCATAGATGCACAAGGCCCAGGCTCACCAGCGAGGGTGCACTCTCTCGGCCCTCCTATCCGTCGATGTTACGCCAGTTAACCTGCAATGTCTCTGCAAGCGCTGTCTTCTCGTCCACGGAAAGTGCTGGGAAAGATGAAGCACGATGTCACAGCTCTGAATGTGCCCGCCAGCGCATGCATGTTGCTCCCACATCTCTTTGAACCTATGCGAAGCTGCAAATGGATGCTGCATGCACAAAACTGACAATCCTTTCATGCCGGTTTCAGCTCGGAGTTCTTTTGTTTGTTGTGTCGCATTGTTTTTGGGTGCATTGTTTCGCCTCTGTCCTACCGTGTTTGACTGCCTAGCAGCTGCAAATTCCACCGCTTGAAGTACAGGAGTGTTCTTAAGGTTGGAACAGCTCGACTCGACAAGCAGCCGTCTAGTATTGAACTGCTGAATCAGCTCAACGCCTATGTTCTCATATGCTCTCACTCATCCTTGCTGCGACCCTGAATGCTGCCTTTTCTGTCCAGGTCTCGCAGAAGGGCGAGCTTCCGAGAGCAACGCGCCATAAGTCATAAGCATGAAAGGCAGCGCACACAAACTTAACTTCCGGACCGTCAGCTTCTGGAAACACTTAGCACTAGCATGTTTTCCATGCCATCTAAAATGCTAAGGTTTGATAAGTGTGGGAGGGATGGGATTCAGCTAGGACACACAGACACCCTGTGCATGCTGCACGTGCAACCCTGGGGGTTGAATTTGGACATCCGGCTGTGACTTTCACGCATACACAGCTTCTGCATGGCTAGCAGCTAAGATTGGGCAGGACTGTCCACCGAGATAGGGCAGATAAGCTACACATGGCCAGTTCCTGACATTGTGGTCCCTTTTCGGGTACCCCAAATTTCAAGGGCTCCAGTCTAGGGACCCGACAAGGGACCAGGTTTTAGAGGACTGACCATACTACATGCGGGCGCTGCACAGCACCCCTCCGAAGGAGTGCCTGGGCAACGCGCAACTGCACCGAAGAGAAACTCGTGGCACAAAGTTCTGGGACAGCCGATTCGCAAATAGGCTTGCAAGGCGTTGCAAGATCAGGCCTGTCCGTACTCAGGAGGCCAGAAGAATGCCAGCAGCCTGCTCAATCCCACTCGAGGCATTTCGAGGCCAGCGGCTTGCATCGGGTCATGGAGAACTGAAGCTTCCCATGTGTTTCTTTCTCCTCAACAGGATTTGTCTCTTGAATCTGGTGATTTCCCGGCATCGTCCTGTACAAAAGCCGATGTACTTGCGATTTCTGAAAGCGATGCTGGCATCTCAGGGAGGCGTGCCCGGTCTTTGGTGCAGCTGCTTATCTTTTTTGTAATGATGTCTTTGAGGGTTTAGGGTTTAGGGTTTAGGGTTTAGGGTTTCGCCTCTCATGCTAGCTGACACAGGGCTTAGGGTTTAGGGCTTAGGGTTTTAGCCTCCCCCCTCCATGCCAGCACAAAAGCGGCGTGCAGCCAGGTTGTGGGTTCGGCATGCACAGCTGTACCTAAATATATAGTGCTGGTCAGGGACTTGTACTTCCACTTCCGGCCCACGCTTGCGTGTTGACAACCTTGCGAGAAAGACCAGCGCGTGTGCTAAGCCCCATTGCGCTCTCCTGCCTTCCCTCTCTCGGCATGCGTGGCCACTTAGCTCAGCTGTGCTTCAGCGCACGGCAAAGTCGCACTTCAATCGCAGATGACAAGTCTGCTGCCTAATGCAAGTGGTGAGCTTAAGCCTTTAAGCTGAACAGCTACAGCGTGCACTGTATGTCGAGGGCATAGCATGTTCAAGTCTTTTCAATTTGTTATTACTGAGTCGCAGCCGAGGAGGCCACCTGAGACAGTTCTCCTGCAGCCCCCATGGAGTCCCCACGGCGGAAGGCGAGGTACGACTTGCGGAACCTCGCACTGCAGTGTTGAGTGCGGTTGGGCATGGCCAGGGAACGAAGAGCTCACGCCAATGAAGGGGGTCGAACAGTTCGGAAGTCGGCAAGTGCAGGGTAGCTGGCATCTTGAGAAGTCTGCCGACCCTGGGGCGGCGGGTTGGATGAGCGTAGGATCCCTCCCTTACAGCCCCCTGATGGTTCAAAACGGGGAAGGGGGGGGCTGGGTGGCACCCAGGCAACTTTTGCCCGAACTAGCATCTTGTCTTCAATCAACTTTTAATGCTGGGGACTTGCGACCTGCTGGGGACCCCTGCAAGTCTCCTGAGGAATCGTTGGGTCTGGGCCTTTTTCTGTTGGAGGTTCCCCCGAAGACATGTGCTGACGGCTTCTAGGCCTCTTGATTCGGCGGTCTGAGCCGGAGGCTCTTAAACTAGGCACGTGCTGGACAACTGGCATCTCAACAGATCTCAAGACCTAAGCTCATCGCAGTCACCTCTCCAGCTTTCCCCCCCCCCGTTTCGGGCGCCTGTCCATGGTCTCGACGTCAATGCCAAGAACGGCCAGCTTGTCGTCTGACAGGAAAGGCTCCGGGAGCTTGAGGTCGCCAATCTTCACAGCACTTGCATCCACACCTTCAGGTTCAGTCCACTTCCCTGTCTTTCAGAATCTGAAAAAAACTCATGCACAAGAGCATCTCAGATGCAGCGGGTTGTGCTCCCTTTGCTGCTATAGGGCCTCCTTGTGTTGGATGCAACAGCGTTGGGATAAATGCCAGGCCGTCGCGAGTGGCGCGGGAAAGAAGGCGCTCAGCTGGATCCTGCAAGTGGGGCTACACTGCAGCGAAGCGGTACACGCGATTTGTGCCATCTATACGTAAGGCATACAGGCCCGCTACCAGCATAGCAGTCTAACACACTCAAACGCCCCAAGGCTTCCCATACGGATGCCAAGCCTGTTGCACCTCCCGCCACATGCGCTCCACAAACTGCTCTGCAGTACCTCCAGTAGGCTGCGGAGCAGAATTTAAATTCAAAATACAGATGCAAACAGATGTACGGCATTACTATGAAGCTACTTGTAGGTCTTTCAAATTCTTCATGTCAGCGCTTATCCTTCACTTCCAGCTATCCAACCTCCATGGAAAAGCAAGTCGTTGAGTCCTGGCAGCTTTTTCTAGCATGGCCAGCCATGAGCCGATCTTGATGCATGCCCCAGGTTAAACTTAAACTCAAAATATTGGGCAGCATACGATGCCAAGCCGTTCTTTGCTGGACGCACACACGCACTCGTCAAGCTGGGTCCTCGAAGGGTGGGGAGCAAATCAATGGCCAAGCACCTTCAAGTCTTCATTGCTGGAGGGCAAACAAGGGCAAGCACACTGCGCGGTGGCATGCGAACTTCTGAGTCCACCAGGCTGTCTCATACAGCCTGAAGCCGAGAATTGCTTGCCTGGGCTACACCAACGCATCGGCACCTGGATCCATCCGAGCCCAAAGGTACGGGGGCGCAGGCCAGAAGCCTGGACACGAGCGATTGCAAGGCTCGCAGGATGCTGCAACGGATTCAAATGGATTCAAGATGATTCAACTTGTTGCAGTTCTTGCCCAAACTCTTCAGCTCAGATCGATGAATAGCTCGTCCTTTTCGTGTGGAGTGCTAGCAGCTGCAATCCAGCATGCAGCACAGCTGCAGATCTGAACTTTATGCAGACCAGAACTTTCAATTTCTTCGGTGCAGACCTTTAAATTGAAACGAGGGGGGCGTGCGCCGCCCTAGTTTCAGGCCGAGGCTTTCCCATAGGGAGCCTTGTGTTTACTCTCGCGCCTTCTGCTCGCGTTGACCGCCATGGCCATGGAGCAGCAACAGCATGTGCAAAGTTCAGCTCAGGGCACGGCCGGAGGTACTTCCCTTCGGGCACCCTGCCCAGCCCCAAGGACCTGAATGCTGAACAGAACCGTCCAAGCAGCTGTGGCCACCAATAGCCCTGCGGTACCAAGAGGGACTACTTGAGCCTGAAGCGTCAGACAAGCCTCGCCAAGGCTGTCCTGGCTCAGGTCGCAAATCCGTGGAGCCAGCCCATGGATGGCTGAGGATGCGAAGCCACCCACGCCCTCAAGAAAGCTGATGAGATAGCCAAGTGCAAAAATATCAAGCAAGCAGAATGTTGCAGAGAAGCCAGCCACCGCCCGCGCTGCGCGAGGAGCCTTTCCCGACAGTGCAAGGGCAAAGGCTGCCACATGGCCCAGCGGGCAAATGATGGTCATGAGGATAATCATCGTGCGCAAGGCTGCGTCTGACTTTCCCAGCTGGCTGGCACTGTAAGATGCCGGATCGATCAAAGCCCCGGCAAGGCCACCGGTGACAGCATGCAAGTAGTCACAGAACCACCAAACACATATCCCAGCCACCATCAGGGCAGCTGCAAAGCCTTGCAGAGCCACCACTTTGGGAGGTCCCTGGTATGCCCAGTCATTCTCCTTCACCTCCCGCGGCAGCAGCTGCAACAGCAGTAGAATTGCCAGTAGGCTGGAAATCGATGAGATCCACGAGACGTAGGCCCCTGCCTGTAGAAAAAGTCCCATAGACTGCGACAGTCCGAGCGGCAGTGGCACCTCATTGCCCAGGACAAGCATGGTGTTGCTGCTGGTCTCAATCTCCGATAGTGGCAAGCGGCCCAAGACCAGCGCAACAAGCAGCAACCGTCGCCGGTGCTGTGCGAAAAAAGGTGTCATCCACACCAGGATTAGTATGGTGAGGCAAATCGAGGCTCCCCCGAGCGACATGAGGAACCATAAGATCTCACAATACAAGGAGCCACCCAAACCAAACTGAACGCCCGAACCGAAGAAGGTGTACAGGAGCAGGGTGTCATCCTCACAGGGGATGCAGCTCGTGTTGCGCCAGACTGAACATTAAAATACATCAAATTCCAAACCCCGCCATGACCTGGAGCATTGCCTTCAGCAACTTACAATACCTCAACACCTTGTGCAGATAGTTATGCAAAAGCACTCAGTTGCAAACTGTCATGAGCCCGAGTCCTTGAAGATGCTTCCGCTGCTTCCCCGTGTTACATCTAAGCCTGCTGAGGCAGCGGGCAGCCAGAAGGAGCACAAGGCCCTTGAAACCAGGCTCACAGAGATGAGGAGGCTCACAGCCACTGTGCCAGCCTTGCACCAAGCAGTAGGCCAATCCCGCACGCCAAACCAGCATATGCTTGCCAAGGGCAAAGCTGCAGTCGGGGATCGCTGCGCGCACCCATCCTGGTGCAGGAGTTGACCGAAATGAGCACAGAAGGTGGCGGTCAAAGATAGCATCAGCACAGCGAACGCGCTCAGCGCCCAGAGTTGCAGGCTGCTGGCGGGAACGTACCTGTAGCCTAGCGAGTCCCTGTTGACATCCTGGCTGGCATGGAGTGCCTCCGACTTACATTGCTTGAGGGCAGCCTCGCGTGCCCGCTGGTACAAGCGCTCGACGTCCTGTGTTCTTGAGATGCGCTCTCTGACCTGCGCAGCTAGCCTGCAAAGGCGAGGATGCATCTCGCACAATTCCTTCAAAGGCTCCTCTGGCAGGCCACCGCTTGGCCTCACCTGGACATCACCACCGCTATCCCAAGTTGCATTGACTTCCTTCACGTCAAACCTTGCCAAGGGGGCCAAAAGTGCACACGCTGCGCTAGACGGCAGCTGCAGATCCAGCAGGCTCCAGAGGTCCAGCATGACATCTACTTCCATGTCGGCGGCACCGCAAGGCACGATGAAGCTGGCCACGCCATCGCCTCGAAAGTCCCCGGCCACCAGTGATGCGTTCACGCCAAGAGCTGGACGCCACCCACTCTGAGCTGTGGGACACTTCACAGCAGCACTCATGCCCAACCAACTGGGGTGCGCCTGAGACGGGACAAGCACTCGAAGTGTCTGGACCTGATCCATCCCCTCGGCAAGGAGCTGCTTGAGTTTCACTGCAGCATTCAGCGGAAGCTTCAGACTCGGCATGTCGGGCAAGCCCTGATCCAAAACCGACGTGTTTTGTGCGAGAAACCCGTCCAAAAAGTTGTCCAACCAGCTCCTGAAAACGTTGTCGAACACCGGCGGCCAGTTGCTGTAGTTCTGAGGCACCATTGCGCGAATCTTCTGTGATGCCATGGATGCGTCAATACAACCACCAGGCTTCATCTGTGCCTTCAAGGCTTCATTCAGCTTCGCGAGGAGCACTGACGAGCCGGCGGCCCGCTGGATAGCCGCTGGCAGCAGTGGTTCATAAACCTGATTGAAGAGAGACACGACGTTGTTGAGCAGGGCAGAGATGGACGCCTCCAAGGCCCCGGTTGTTTGGGCCTCGTTTCAGGGAACCGACTTGGAACCGTACCTGTTCTCTTTCCGAAACAATACTCTTACGCTATGTTTGCGGGGGCCACGACAGTAACCTGCCTGCCTCAAAGCTCAGCGGCGTAGCAAGCCCCACGAACTCCGCCTCCAGGCTCACGACCCTTGGTGCGGACTGGAAGATGCTCGTAACACATTGCCGAGGTTCAAGGACAAATTGCGCCAGGGTGTGGCGACCTGGCCACTGGTCGGCCAGGACTAGCACTGCGCTGGTAACATCCAGGGAAGGCTGCTGCAGCCCGATGTGCAGCTTCATCTGCTGAAGAACCGACGCCTGCGGCTTCCCAGTGGCTAAGGAAACAGCCTCCAGATTGACTTTCATTTCAACGCCGAGTCCAAGAGCGGCACCCCAGCCAACCTTGAAGCGGAGCTGATCAGGTCCGACAGCTTGCACTGGAGAGAAGGTCGACATCCCATCTGCTCCCTCAATGACTGCTTGCACCAAGAAAACTTCGAGCTTCAACTCCAGGCCAGCATCTGGCTGCTGGATAGTGGTTGTCATCACAGGCTTGGCCGGCCCTGGGATTGTTGTCGGGAGGCCCTTCGATGCCCAGCGTAGTGCCTGGTCCAGACGCTGTGGACCCAAAACATCGTCCAGCAACCAGGACACCCAGTGCAGTAAGTGGTCTTGCGTCCAGTCCACGGTGCCAGCGTTTCCAGCAGTCTGGAACAGGCGGCGTTCCACCCAACTTGCTGGAATCGGCTTGCCTTCGGGCATAGCCTCCAAAGGCCCCAGGGCTGCAACTGCAAGGCCTCCGACCGTCACCTGCAAAGCATTCGCTCCTTTTGCACTTCCTTCATCTCCTTCACTTCCGGCAGGCTGGCTCTGTGGCGCCACATGGGGCCCGCTGCCAAAGCCTGGAGGTAGCATCAGATGGTTAAAGGCCGCCAGCTTCTGAGTGAGTGGCCCAGCTGCTAGCTGCTTGAGCTTGTCACATGCTTGGCGGACAGCTAGTCTCTCGATCAACGCTGACACAGGCGCCGAAAACAGGTTTATGATCCAGTCAATGATGGAGCCTCTCAACGTAAGCTTGAAGGCCAAGCTAGCCGAACAGCTCGCAGCGTCGACAGCCCAAGGCAAGTTCTTCTCAAAGCTGCTTCCTTGAAGAACAACCGAAGCCGAGGAGGCAGAGTTGCTGGAGACTGTGGCTGTCAACACCCCAGAGCCACTAACCACCTTGTAGCCGTTATATGCGAAGTGCCCGGCACACTGAATACCTATACCATCCAAGGTAACGGACAAGCCCACTCCCTGAACAGCTGATTGGATGTCTGTCAGCTGCAAGTTCTGGCAGACCAGCTCCGTGACGTGGAAGGTAATGCCTGCTTTCTCCTGCGTGACATCCTGCAGGTTGAACTTCAGGTCATAGAGCCACTGCGCCAGTGGATCCGAAGCTGGTGGTGGATCTCGCACTCGCTGTGCTGCCACACTTGCCAGAAGCACCATCCCCCTCCATCCTAGCAGCGCACACCAAGACCCACGCCGCATGACGCCCTACACGGGAGGCTCTGCCTGAGAGGGGTTCTCACTCCCGCTTGAGCCCAAAAATATGCAGCTTCTTGCTGCCGCTCAGCAGCTCCCTTTCGACAACCTCATCTCGCCTCCCATATCCTTCGTTTAACCCTTTTTACGGTTTATTGGGTCTATAGTCAAGCAGCCCCCGGTATCCCCCAATCTTCGCTGGGCTGTTTAATTTTCGGGTTCTACATCGGGTTCTACGGAACCAAGGGTTCGGAAGCCGTCGAAATGAAAAGAAGGTTCTTGCCAGGGAGCGTGGTGAAGGCCCTGACCGCTGAGACGCCCTGAATAACACCTTTTCCAGGCCTCGGAGAAATCGAACTGTCAACTGAGACTAGCCACATGGTGAACATTGGCGAAGTACATCGCTCACCGTCTACAGCATCGCATGCGAATCACGTGGTAGGGAAGGCAGGTCTTTCGGGCTCAGTGGGAGCTTGGAACGGGCTCTCAACCCCAATGCCAAGCTCGTAGCACGTTGTCGCCGTCGGAGGGGGCTATCGAGCCAGATGCCACTTGCCGTCCATACCTGCACCGCGGCATCATCATCGTCATCATCATCGTCATCATCATCGTCATCATCATCGTCATCATGATCCAGAACTCTGTATGTCATTCCTCATTCGGCTTGCACCCGAGGCACCAAGCATTTCGTCCCGCCAACATCGTCACATAGGTGTCCTAAGGGCACTGCAGCCAATTACGTCGGAAACTGCTGCAGCAACAGCAGCACAGTTTTACCATGTCTTGTTGCATGCTTGCTTGTGATGATTTTGTTGTTCTTCTCTCTCCATTTACTGATTCGTGTATGTGCCTCACCCCGACGATCGCAATCGATCCAATAGCAACCAAGTCTCAGCCAGGAGCGGACCTGACAGGGTTTCTGGCCTGCGTGACAAGACCTGCAGAGTGAAAACATCAACGAAAGAGGGAGTCAAGAAGTCCAGCAAGACAAGCTGGCCCATCAAGGGCAAAACCGATGTGCTCTTTCAGGCCAAGGGGCATGCGTGATGAATGTCATCTCCTGGTAGAGACACTGGTAGAGAGCTTGCTACTAGTGGCACGTGCAGCACACACACACACACACACCAGAGGTGACAAATACGAAAGGGCGGATGAAGCGCATGAACTGAACTGTATGCGACCGAAGGTGCGGCGCATGCGTTGCTAAAGTAAACGCTATTGGGCGTAGCTCCGTGCTTGCAGAACTCATCCACCTGAAGTAGACCAGGGAGTGCGATGGCGGCTTGACTCAGCTTGACATAAGCCTGACGGTGACACACTGTGACTGCGCTTAACGGACTGTCAACGTCAGCGCATGCTTAACGCGTCATCCTCCAGATCTTGACGTCAGCATCCAATGATCTAACGGCATGCCAATCATCGCCAGCGCACGACCCCAGCTCCGATGGCATACACGTTCTTAAGTCCTGTTCACACCATCAGTTCACATGCACATGCTTGTGCTATCTTGTGCTGGCCCTGCATGTTGCATTAGAACCTGCACTGGAGCAGTCTCGCAGCAGACCCCGAGAAGGATCGGTCATTTGTCTGCGACGGCTTTGAACAGCAACACAGCGCAGGCGACAAACATCAGTGGCTGACAGACTTGATTGGCGCCCCCGAGGTCCTCCCATGACCTCGTGTGTGATGACATCCCGATTGTGCCAAACACCTGTGCGCCAGCAAACTCTTGCTGCAGTTGGTACAAATACGATCAAGCTCTTTCATGGCTACTACGTTCGGTGTGGTGTGGGTGTCTTGAGTCCCAACTACAGTCGAGGCCGAAAACCCACACAATGCCAGGAGCGGAAAGTCTTCAATGCCGGCGACGAACTATCTGCACAACAGGGGGCTCATCTGCGGCTGTTGAAACATGGCGGCCAATGGCGTTCTGAACTCGTCAGCGCCGCACAGCCTGGAAGAGAATGTAGTTTAGGGTTTAGGGTTTAGGGTTCAGGGTTTGGGGTTTGCAGTTTGGGGTTTAGGGCACTACTGTCAACTGCTGTCTTTGGACTGTCTTTAGTCCCTGGAGCTCCTCGCCGTGGCATACTCCCCGTTCCAAATCTCGCGCGCAATGTTTGGCCCACCAAAGTAGAGCAGCCGATCCTTGCCACATGTCCACTGCATGCCAGGCCTATGAGCTCAGGAAATTGCACTCAAGCACTACTGCCTGGCAGGCCTGCACTCTATAGTCGCAAAACTTTGGAAGCGCTTGCGAAATATTGCTCGATCTCCCCGTGCGCTTGCAAATCTTGGCCGAGTATCCAATGGCAGACCGGTACCTCAGTGAATCAGGGCCTGCCTAAGATGGATACCCTATAGGGGTGGGGGGGTGGGGGGTCAGATTCGGGGGATTCTATTTTCATTTGGGGTATGAAGTATGAAGTGGGATCTTTTGGGAAACGAACAGGGGTTTAGGGTTTAGGGTTGAGGGTTGAGGGTTTAGACGTATTCTGCATTGACTGGCGGGTCGTTATCAGATCTCGGCTCTGTTTTGCCACGAGATGCACTGCTGGATCAGGCGCGTGGGCGTCAGGATGTGCGGAGCCGGATCTGCCAAAAACCTCTTAGGGTTTAGGGTTTAGGGTTTAGGTTTTAGCCTTGAAGTGGAGTAAAATCACCGAACAGCAAACCGTTTCGCAAGAAAACCAAGACACTAGTTCCGGGGATTTCGGGCAACCAGTTATCTGTCAGCTAAGAACCCTTAGGGCACCTTTGTGCCGGGTATGTGCGCGTGGCCAGTTTCTTGACATCTGGTTCAGCGCTAAACCCTAAAACCTAAACCCTAAACCTGAAACCGACTCCCCGAATGCCATGCTCACATGCTCACTTGTGCGGGGAGGCTCCACATTCCAGGGGTTTTGGGTGTCAGGTTGGGATGTTCCCCTTTATACTAGCAATCCTTAGTTACACTGGCAGTCCTTAATAGGGATTATAGTACTATATCCCTATTCAGGACTGCTAGCATAAGCCTGACTGTCTGCGTGTGCGGGTTTGGCCTAGCGCCTAGTGTTACAAGCGCACGGTTTCTTCTTCCAGAAACGGGTAACTTACTTCGAATGGTTCTGAAAGTTCAGGAACTTTCACCCTACTTCCATGAAACCATGGAAGCCCAGGCACTCCACACCTTTGGATAGGGAAACCACAAGCGGTGGATCCTCGTGGGACGCAAGCTTCAACGACCCAAACCGCTTGGACCCCCCCCCCCCTGGACCCGGCGCGCGCCAGCGTTTACAACAACACACAGTCGCCATGCCACCCTCTGTCGACTCTCTCTCCTGGTGCAAGGCCATGCTAGGAGATCATAATACTGCTAGCTCGTGGTTGTGAGAGAAGCTCGCCTACAGGGCACCACCTACAGCGCCAAGTGCGTGAAAACCCATTCGCACTGGTCCTTCTGCCGCTCGCCGAGGGCTGCCACTAAAGGGGCCCAAACCTGAAAACCGAAAGGGAAGTCAAAGGCCTAAAGGCTGTCGTGCGGCATGGCTCTGAGTGTGATGAGGGTCGTGTCAATGGGCATTCGCAGCCCAATCCTTTTGGGTCCTAGAGCCCAGCTCAGCAGCCTCGAGGGTGGAGGTGCTGGGCACGCCGTTGATCAAGATGTCCGCCTCTCTGGCTGCATCCTTGTGAGGAGCCCAAAGCACACAGAACTGCACACTGCGGAAGGGTTCTCTGGACAATTGGCGGGCTGGTGCCCGACAGTCCTGCATGTTCAAGCACAGCTCCATCGGCAGCAGCATGGCACCATCCAAAGTGTCGCAGAAGCCGTCCTCCCGTGCTCTCAGACTTCGCAACAAGTCTTCAGCAGGCTTCTTTTTAGATTTTCGTCTCTGCGCCTTCAGCGCCTCTTCGGCTGTGAGAGGAGGGTCGAGCTCCCGTCCAAGCGATGCATCCACATAGCGGAGCAACCTCTCAGCATTCCACATCGCTTCTTTTAAGACTGCCAAGGTGCAACTATCTGGGCTTTCAGGTGCAGAGCACGAGCCTCCCGTTGTCTCGGAGCCTTCGCAGAACCTCGTCATTGGCGTTGATCTGGGCTAACCTGGATTCGCCAGGTGCCATGGGCATAGAGTCTCCGGAAAAAATCCCCAAAAAGATCTTAAAAGTTGACCCCAACATCACAAGTGCGGCATTGCTGACGAGACTCAACTTTGAGGCTTGCTCAGAGGTGAGTCGCTTGCCCGACCGGCGCCACATTCGTACGCGGAGGTGCTGAGGGAAGTCTGCATATTTTCCTCCGGCTCATCATGGCAGTCGGATTCCCGTGGACTCATCAGCTGCCCCTAAACCCTAAACCCTGAACCCTGAACCCTGCTGCAAAAGCCCTACAGTAGCCTTTAAGACAAGGCAGGGTGCGCTTTAACAAACAGGCAAAGACGGCGGCCCAGGCCCCAGCGCCGACACTGACGACCTCGAGGCAGTCCTCTGGATTTTTGTTGGGCTGAACCCCTCGGGGCCGCAACATGGGAAGGTCGGGGTTTAGGGTGTTGGTTTTTATTGTTGCCACCCTTCCAGCACTCGCGCACACCGCGGGGACTACCTCAGAGGGTCCACACTGAACAACTGCTTGAAAAGCGCTACGTCGCAGGCTGAAGTCAAGATGCCCAGACCACCAGGGTTTAGGGTTTAGGGTAAGAAGCCGCATAGCTCGCTCTTGAGGAGCTCTGATGGTGATGCTACATAGCTACAAGAAGCTCATACCTCGCTCTTGAGGCGCTGTGATGGTGGGCGTATGCTACATACTAGTAGCTACTAGATGGCAACAGCAGACCAGTGAGACTGACGGCCAAACCTCGATGCCTCTCTTTACTGGATATGGCTGCCACACGAGGCCGCCTTCCCAGAATGGTCCAACTCGTGGCACAAGCGGCGCAAACACCCCAGGAATCCTTGTCGCTTCTGCCCAGCACGCGCTTCAGGGCCATAAGCTCACCCAGCAGGTCTTCCGCCATGGCCACAAAACGAACTCTAGATCCTGAATAGTCCCAGTCTCAACCCAAGAGACTGAAAGTGCTCTGCGTTTGGTTGCAAAGTGTGATCGCGACTGTGGGCAGAACGGCAGCAAAGTTCAGCAGCACATGGCGCATGACGGAGGCCTTGGGGTTTTACCCGCATGGTGCATGTGAGCCACAGACACAGGGATGCCTGGTCTCCACTTCCAAAGGCCTCGGCTGTCACAAGGCTCAGCTAGCTAGTTCGCCTCGTCTTCTGGCCGAGAGGCATCTAGACTCTAGAACAAGCAGACCAGGATCTGGGCGCCTCCAAATGTTCCAAGAAATTAGCTGCACCCCCCCCCCCCCCCCCCAATTTCGCTCGCTGTGGGCCCCTCCGCAGACCACACAAAACACGAAAGACCGCGAAGCCCCTGTGGCACTGGCCCCCCTGACCCTAACCCCCTTCAAACCCCACAAACGGTGCTGCACGGACTTGACATTGGACTTGGCTTTCCTTCGTCTGCGACGCGCACGCTAAACCCCGCGTTGGGCCGGCCCGGCTGCCGAGGCGGCGTGCGTAAGCGCTTACAATGACGTTGGAAAACAAGAGTAGCACAAGTCACGTTTAAAGGCTAACTTCCTCAGTTCTTGAAAGAGCTGTTTCTGACTCGTGCTTTCTCGTCGTGGACTCTTCAATGGCGTGGTTAAGCTGGTTTCGAGTCTCCTTTTCGAGCGGCTGGAGTCCCGAAGCTGGGAGTGCTCTGATCGCTGAACTCCTGAACCGCAAGTACTTCAGAGCGCCACGGACGGCCTATTGACCTGCTGCATGCTCTGGCAAATTTGGGTGGGCTCAGACTCGACTTGAAGTTCACCCTTAGCCAAAAGCTTCAGGGCGGTACATGCAATCCTGACCAGCATGGCAGACTCCTCATCGTGACTCCACGAGAGTGGACCACCCCCGGCAGCGTCCCCACCTGGTTAGCAGCGAAACGCCCCTAGACCATATGGGAACACTTGCTTAAAGAATACAGACCTTAAAATCCACGAACCAGCACACTGTCTCAGAATCCCAGCAGCCTCGGGATGCAGTACGTCCATCGAGAGGGAAAGGAGGAAGAAACGGGGAGAACAAAAGACCAATACAATACTATGTGAGTATAACTGTGAGAACCTGGCATTGCTCGTGTCCATCTCTTTAGGTTTGACATGTTACAGTCAACCCAGAACTGCCGTCTGAAGATCTTCTTTCTATGTCCGTGTCTCCGAATGCACACAAACCCTGGTTACAGCTCTCAGTGTCTGCGAGATGAGGGCCAAACAAGCGCTGAAGGGAAGCAGCCTCAGTCAGAGCTACTCCATGCAAAGCCCTCGCATTTGTGGCATTTGTGGTGGGGGACTGCGGCTCTCCCAAAGTCAACATAGCTTCTGCCAAGTTGCCAGGCACGCTGCTGCTTTGCGAAGTCTAGCCTGCCGCGTCCGAAGAGTCTGAAAGATAGCCAGCCCAAAGAGTGCTGCTCTTTTTACAGTCAGCGCATAAAGACACCCATTCTTGCGCGGCTCTTCTTCTTCTTCTTCCCAGAAGGCATGGCCCCCTACCCCACCCCTGCATCCGCGCGTGCTTGGCCCCCTGTGTCCAAGTCCTGTTATTGGCCGGGCTGTTTTGGCGCTTTGCTGTCGGGCACACGCGTCTATCCCCGAGTTTTTGGAGGCAATGCTGAGGGCTGAGCTAGTCTCGGGCACTCATGCCTGTGGTAGCTCAAGCCAGCACAAGGCCCTTGAAGCAACACAGAAGAATCCCCCCCAAAGAAACCCAGGGCAACCTCACCCGAAGACCTCCCCTTCACAGCTCCGAACTGACCCTACAACTGCGACTCTTATCTCGATCTTTTTCTTCGTTTTCTTCTTCTTTTCTTCTTCGTCTTCTCCTCCTTCGTCTTCTTCTGCTGCTGGCCTGATTCCTTCCCCATCTCTGTCTCTCTCGCTCTCTCTATGCCTCACTCACCCTCTCTCTCTGAGCCCTCGTGTCTCATAAGGGACTTGCATGGGCAAAGCAGGATCAATCCGATGCGTTTGCGTTTGCCGCTTCGCTGTCCATCAAACTTGCCTGCTCTGTGAAACAAGCACCCATGGACTCGCCCAGAAAATACGCAAGTCGGAAACGGATTCATGCTCGTTTCCTGCGCTGTGCGAGCGAGCAATCGGTCACTAACTGGAAACAGCATTTCAAGTCTTCAAGTTCCGGCTTCAACGAGTTACTACTGGCAACAAAAAGCTTACTCGTAATGTCGATGGGAATCTTGCACTCACGGGGTAATGACCGCTCACATCCGCTGAGCATGCTGCGGAAACTCTCTTTAAGATCGGCGCAGCATGGGGAACCCATTCACCATCTTGGAGTGGCGGCGGGCATCTGCTTCCAACTCTTGAACGCTAGCGACCACAGAAGCCTTGAACCCAACTCTACACCCTAAACCCTAAACCCTAAACCCACATACACCTCCCAAAACCTCACCGTGACAGAACCGATCCTGCATCTGCTGGGATGAAAACGATCAGGCCGCGCTTTCTTTTTTTTACTGCCGAATGCCTAGGTAACTTAACAAAACAATCTCAACTTCCCTTTCAGGACGATGGATCCCCAAAACAAACTCTTCCCTTCCGAAGTGCGGCACAGGCCCGCCCAGATTTTCACTCCAAAGCCCATTTCAGAGAGCTTTGGGCCACTGGGGGCTTGGCAAAATCTATCAGGAAAGGCATGCCACGTTGCTCACATGTGGGCAGGCGCGTTCCCGAATCCAGGGGCCCACACACGTCGTTGGAGTGAGCCAGATTACTACAACCCGAGAACTTTTAGGAACCGGGTAGTATTTGGCGGTACTGTGGTAAACCATGCATACAAGACCATACATACAAGCGAGCGACCTACATTTGAAAACTCGGAGTGGACCTAGAAATCACAAGCTCTTCATCGTTCATGTGCTCATTGATGTTGGCAAAGAGAGGCGTCGAAAAGTAGCGCTCGGCCGTGTCCGCGAGCAACACAAGCAGAACTGACCCTTCAGGGGCTCTCTTGGCCATCTCGACAGCTGCATGCATGGAAGCTCCTCCCGAGAGGCCCGTGAAGATGCCCTGAGTCTTCGCGAGCATCTGTGACATGGTCACGGCCGCAGTGCCTGACACTGCCACGTATTCGTCATAGCCTGGATTCTTCACACCATCCTCGACAATCTTGGCGATGAAGTCGGGAGTCCAGCCTTGAATGAGATGAGGAGCGAAGAAGGGGTGGGAGGTTGTGGCAGAGCCATCCGCGCGCCGCTCCGTTTTCTGCCCAGATGCCAGCAGAGGCGCCTCCGCAGGTTCTGCCAGGCAAATCTTCACCTCAGGACGGTGCTCACGCAGACGTCGCCCTGCGCCAACAAACGTCCCACCGGTCCCGTAGCCCAGAACGAGGTAGTCCAGCTGCGCGCCGTCAAAGTCACTGAGTATCTCCAATCCAGTGGTGTTATAATGAAACTGATGATTCGCTTCGCTTTCGAACTGGTGACACAAAAACCACCCATGTGCTCTGGCCTCAACAACTCAGGCTTGGATAGGCCGGAGCCATGCCGTGACACATCGTTCTTAAATTAGCGCTGCTACACTGACTCACTAGCGTCAAGCAAAGAGAACAAGCCAGAAGAGTGCTTCTTCCCAGGGCAGAACATGCAAGAGATTGCGAAGCCTATTTCGACGAGGCGCTAGCTCCTGAGCCTTGATCACCATGCCGGTACCTTTGCCGGCCCGTGGCGTCACGATGACTCGGGCACCCAAGTAGCGCATAAGCTTTCCTTAGCGATGCTCAGAAAAACTCCCTGAGACTGTGAGAGATCTCGGAGCGTTGAGTTGCAAAACCGATGTCGAAGAACCGTCGCAACCACTAAGGCATTATTTGTCCGAAGCGTCTTTGGCCACCCGTCTACTGTAGCAGCGCACTACGGGGTTGCAAAGGGTTCAGAGCTTCGACGCTCACTCTCGCACAAGGCTGGCTAGGTCTCTGACTGAGTCATTGCATCAAGTCAAGCTCACGACTACTCGTCGGGGCGAGAGGCATCCCGTAAAGTGACCAACTCACTTGCTCCCCCCCCTACTCTTGAGATCTTAGCGCCGCTATAACACCCCTGCCACGTAACAACGATCTGTACCAGAAACACCAAAGATCTAAACCCCCCCCCCCCCCCCCCCCCCCCCCCCCCCCCCCCCCCCCCCCCCCCCCCCCCCCCCCACAACCGAACATCGACCATGGCCATGGTGGGCACCCCCACTATTCCAAACACTTCCTCGCTACCAACTCACGGCGACTTCTTTAGAAATGTCCAATGGCATCGACTGGATGGCACATATGTGTTCTGTAGCATGCACGAAAAAAAGCTGGGAGTGTTGAGTTTAGGAAAAAATTTGCCGCCCGCCCAGAACTCGCTTCTTTTCCAAAACGGGATGACTTATACACCCAACCAGATTGCTGCGCGAGCATCGTCTCTCCACAGAAAAAGATTCCGCCATGGTAATGACCTCAATGCCAGCGGCCATGCCAATGCTTTTTTCCGGGATGCCAACCTGTCACTTTTTAGATTAGGCACCTCGTGGCTGCTGCTGAGTTGAAGAACAGATTGAAAAAACAGAGCAGCAGCCCCCAGAATGCAACACAAAGATTGTCTTTCTGCTGTGCACTCTATCCACAACACAGGAGCCCGACTCCACCTGACCTTTTTTGCAAAAGGCCTCCACCTGACCGGAACAGCCTACTGAATCATCCGAGGCGAGGACGCACTTGTAGCCGCGCTGTGCACATACCATCGCTAAGGCTATGCCTCTGCAGATGCAACGACTTGATGCAAGCTGAAGTGGCTCACATTGCGAGCAATGAAGCGGTTCAAGCCAACTGGGCACTTTCAAACCTACCGGTACCCTGAGCAGGCGCTAAACACGTACCACCGGGCGGATTTCTACTAGTTAAGGCAGCGTGTCTCGGCAGGCCTGTGTTTCCTGAGGTCGCCTCCACCACCGTGTCTCCGGGTTTGATGAGTCCTCGGCCTTGACAAGCTGGGAGCGCAAGGGATGCTTGATGAGCAGCGATTGCAAGTGCTGTCCTGTGATACTTTGGTGTGCACACCAAGACGCGTTCGGCATCTTCGATGATGCCGCACGCAAGTCGGTCCTCCACCAACAAGGCTACCAAGTTGCGGCTGCCTTGCGCAGATGACTGGCTCAACACTCACGAGGCCCATTCCTTGACACTCGATAGCGGATTGAAGTACTCGAGCTTGGCGAAAATAGTCCGACCTGACACGGCAGTCATAGGATTGTAGCATTGTAGCAAGCAAGCGATACAAACTTTGCTGAAGGGGTTCTGTGCCCAACAACGACCTTGCTGTCTCTGCGTGCAAATGGGCCTGGCCTGGAGGACAAATAGCCTTGGAGATTCGGATGCACGGCGTGTCCCCCACGGTCTCGGTGATCTGGGCGTGCCACGGCCCCGGGCAGCTTGAGGAATCTTTTCGTGGCCATTATTACTTCATATGCCTGCCGGCGTGCTCTGCACGCTCCCGCCATTCTGGACCGTTTTCCAGACTTGTCGTAATATGGTGATAGTTTGGAATGCTGCCCCTTATACTAACAGCCCGTAATAAGGATTACAATAGGGGGTACGATAATCCCTACTAAGGACTGTTAGTATAAGGGGGGGGGGGGGGGGGGGGACATCCCAAATTATGATGATGACCCTGGAGCTGCAGACGTGCAAGAATGAATATATCAACAACCAGCCCTTGGGCAAGCCTTTGGGCTGTGGCCAAGCCTTGGGCACCTGTCACCCTAAACCCTAAACCCTAGTTAATCTCTTTTGAACCCGAAACCCTAAACCCTAAACTCTAAACCCTAAACCCTAAACCCTCATTCTGCGCTAACCCCTCTGCTCGCCAAGGCACATTGTTGTAAAGCCGGCCTCGGCCTTTGCCACGGTCGCGCGTGCCCGCCAGAAGAGACAGTCCCTTTGTCGACAGGCAGCCCCAACATGACATGGCGCGGTAAGCTCCGGCCCACAATTTTAAAAATAGAAACCAAGCTTGCCACTCATGGTTAGTCGTCCGCATGGGCTGTCTATTGTGATGCAAACAGCAGTAGAACAGCATGTTTGTTGCGCAGGTGACTACCTCGTGTCTGGGACTCTAGGAGCGGCTGTCGCCAAAGCCACGGGGACGCAGAAGCGTCAGCAAGTCATGATCCTTAAGGTCCTTAACAAAAGCTATTTAAAGATCCTACAAGCACACCTACACTTGCCGTATGTTGCGATGAGTTCTACTTTGGGGCAGCTCATCTTGGCATCGGCACAATGATTGCAAACCAGAAGCACGACCCACCCTTGAAAGTAGGGTCGGAATCCCTGAACGTTGCGCTCCAGGACGGCCAAGCCAGAGCCCCCAGCTGCAAGATCATCATCATCCTCATCATGCTTCCGCGCAAAGACCTCACAGCCCTTCCGGTACCTTGTCTCGGCACCAAAGTGCGGGAGGGGCGAACTGACAGGACCTGCACATGTCCATCCAAGTAACAAGATGTAACGTACTTGTATAAGCCCGGCTCCATGCTCGGGACCCACTCGAGCCGCTGAAGTCTGACCTCCGTCAACCTCTACCAGGGCCTTGCCACAAAAGAAATTCCTTGACCTGGGCTTCCGCGGTATCTCAGACCCGACCTCTCCCCCCCCCCTTCTCACATCCGAAGTTTGGGCCTTTCACCGGCGTCACAGGCTCGGCCGCCTCACGTCGGGGTGGCTGGCTCGGCCAACCTCAGCTCAACCCGGGTGTCTAAGAGTCGGCGGACAGCGACACCACAAAAGGAAGAAGCCCATTGCGTGCTGCACTGCATGAAGTTCTCCCAACCTGGATGATGAACCACGAGCAAATCAGCCAGGGCCTGGCAGAGTGCAGAAGACATGTCTGGAGTCTAGAGAACTCTGCTGGCAATCGCTCGATCCCAAGTACACAGTCGGGCCATATTCTGCCTGCCACAGCAGCTGGCGCTGTTGCAATGGCCTGGGGCAGATGACGGTGTATCTACGACACTGG
>CAJNDS010001112.1:265000-456371 GCA_905221605.1 Symbiodinium natans
AGACACACAGACACAGACACAGAACGACGCAGACACAGACACAGACACAGAACGACACAGACACTGACACAGACACAGACAGAGACACAGACACAGAAACAGACACAGAACGACACAGACACTGACACAGTCACAGACAGAGACAAAGACACAGACAGAGAAACAGACACAGACACAGACACAAGACACAAGACACAAGACACAGACACAGACACAGACACAGACACAGACACACACAACACACAACACACAACACACAACACACAACACACAACACACAACACACAACACACAACACACAACACACAACACACAACACCCAACACACAACACACAACACACAACACACAACACACAACACACAACACACAACACACAACACACAACACACAACACACAACACACAACACACAACACACAACACACAACACACACCACACAGCACACAGCACACAGCACACAGCACACAGCACACCACACGCGACACACGACACACGACACACGACACACGACACACGACACACAACACACAACACACAACACACAACACACAACACACACACACACACACACACTCTCACTCACTCGCTCACTCACTCACTCACTCACTCACCACTCACTAACTCACTCACTCAACAAATCAATCCAACCGGCCCTCAACCTAACAGCGTTTCTTGGTTTCTAGCTTCTCACCCCAGCATTATACCGGGGAGTCAGTATGCAGCGACACTTCTCAAAGTATATTGACCTCATGGATGGCAATGCGAGGCAGGAAGACTGAAGAGCCCGCGAGCGCAGATGAGGGGCCTCAGTCTGCCAGAAGATCGGGGCACCTCGCGCGGCGGTCCATCTTCGCCTGCATGGCTGATGGCTGTGAAGTTTATCGCGGGCCCCTAAACCCTAAACCCTAAACCCTGAACCCTACACCCTAAACCCTAAACCCTAAACCCTGAACCCTAAACCCTGACCCCTAAACCGTAAACCCCAAACATGCCAGTCTTGGCTTTGGGTTTAGGCACCCATGAGGCCTGATCACGCCGCAAGGCTACCCAAGTAGCTGCGATCATGACGACAAAAGCTGCAGCGCACGTCCTGCAAGGGAGAGAGGGCTTTTTTAGAGTGGGGATTCTAGAAATCTAGACTCCTAGATGGGAAGAGAGGGGGGAAGAGATCTAGACGGAGCAGATGAGAAAGGTACAGGATGTACAGGAACAGCACACAAACACAAAAAGCAAAAAGCAACACAACAGGCTCAAAAAGTAGTTGTGGTTCAGTCCCGTCTCCTGGTATAGAGCCGATAGCACTCCACCCCTTGGCAACCTTCAGGCTTCCGGAAAAGAGAGCTCCAGATGGGTTCGAAGATGGCCACGGCCACATAAAGAATCCCATAAATCACACCAAGGTGTGTCGTTCCGAAGACCAAGCGCAAGGCCGGTGGGACAATCCCAAGGAGTCCACCATAGCCGAAAGAGGCCAGCGAGTTTGCGATGCGCACAGTACCTGCATCCGGTTCAGAGGGAATGGCCAGCAGCAGTATGCCTGCCGTATACACCGTCAGGGATGCAAGAATGTATGAGTAGACGCCTCCCCACCGGTACTTCCGGGTCCAATCTAGAGGGATGCAAACTGCGAGGCGTCCAAAAGCGTTCACGATGCCAAAGACGCTGGTGAGTTCCTTGCTGCTCACATGCACCTCCGAAGCCAGGCTGCCTTCGCAGTCTAGAAAGCTGAAGCTGAAGCCGATGGCTACGCAGAAGAGGACCATCATGTACACAAAGTCCGAACTCTTCACGCAGCTCCACAAGCTCCGTTCATCGGCATCCCCCCCATCCTCTGCCTCCGACTGATTCATCAGGTTTCGGCAGAGCCAGAAGACGACGCACATGAGCAGGCCCACCACGTTAAAGGTAATGATGGCATAGATCAGGTACCGCATGATGGGATCACCACCGCTCTTCTTCAGAGCGTAGTAGGCTTGGGTCTGGATGGTCATTCCGAGTGACATGCACACTTGCACGCAGGCTGAGATCTGCCCAACGTACTTCACTGGGAAGACGGAAAGAGGTGCAAAGGAGCCGATGACATTGAAGAAAGTGGCTGCAAAGCCAAAGCAGATGTAGCAAAAGGACAAGCCTCCCATCGTACTGACAAATTCAGGGAAGTCCGGGGTCCAGATGAGCTGCAAGATGATCCCGAAGTCGGCTATGACAGTTCCCAACAACATGGTCGGGACACATCCTTGAGGGGGATGTTTCAGAGGTGTCTGTCATCAGTAGAACAACGTATAGAAGCTCAACAAAAAACCCCTTAGGGTTGGTCAAAAGCTGCCGAAGCAACGGCACGGGTCCGAGCCGATCGTAGCACAAGCCTGGTATGAAGGATAGGGCGCAGGCACCAAAGTTGAGGCAGGAGTAGAGGAACTTTCCTTGCGCCTGGACAGGCGTGAAACCCTTTCAATTCTTGAACTCTCTCGCGTCCAGAACTCAGTGCCGCCAGCTGGGTGCGGGCAACATCCAACCAATCTCAAGCCCCAATTTTAAGCCCCAACCCTAAAACGGTGCTACATGCCCCCGCCGGTTGCCTACGGCGCAACTGTGCACAGCTTGATATTGGTTATAACAAACAACGAACAGATCTCAGCCGAGCGGTAGGCCTTGTTTTCCGATGCGACAAACGGTCGATCAGCACTAGCACACTTGGAGCGCCTCACGCTTGAATCATCATGCAGCTTCTCCAACAACAATCGGATCAACTATGGCAAATATCCATCGTACATTTACTGGCCTCGTATGTCTGAACAGCTCCACATCTGCTGCGCATATAATGTAGCGTAGCGCTACTTCTCCAAGCACTCCGCCTGTCTGGCAGACAACCTCTGGACTACGTGATCCCTCGCCGTCTCGCGCTACGCATGCACATCCTACATGTGGGGCCCACCTTGTGTCAGAATCTAGCATCGCGTGCAGGACCTGCAAGCCTTGACAGCGAAGAAATAAAAACCGCTTGCCTGGCTACAGAACAAGCTGGACGTCGTGCGGGAGTCCTACCCCATAAGCTCACATGGACTCCTACCTTCGAAAATGAATCTAAAGTAAGAGAACTTCCGGATGCTCCGGTCGTTCCCTCGGGTGCTGCTGGCTGAGCCATATGTCAAATCGAACTCCACATCTCCTGCGCAAAAAGCTCTGATTCCGAGCTGCTTTCTTCCTTCACATCAAAATCTCAGCAGCTCCACATCTTCTGCGCGAAAAGCTCCCATTCCCACATCCTCTGTACAAAAACCTCCCATTCCGAGCTGCCTCCTTCCTGCACAGCACAATGAGGCACTTGAACATCAAGTGCTGGCGCCTCACCATCGGGCGGAGGAGCATACATCTGCGGCCGCGACACAATGATGGGCCTGCCATGCAGCTCGAAGCCATCCATACACAACGCCGTGCTTGCGATCACGTCGTCCACGAACTCCACAAAGGCAAACTTTCCCTGCCCCCGGAAAGGAAAGTTCACTGACAGAGTGACATCCGAAATGCCTGGGTACTTCTCCAGGAAGCTCGGCTGTGCGAAGAAAAAACTGTTGAAGGCTTGCCACAGCATTGGCACATCCACCTGCAAGGGCATTCTAAGACAACACGAGTTTGTGCATGATACTACAGTTGACGAAAGCCACTCTGCTTGCATGGGCCTGGTTCTGCACAAGGTTACCGACATAGCACGTCCGCGCTGATGTTTGCGGACGAGGAGGTTGAACGGCAAGCGCTGGCGCCTCACCATCGGGCGGAGGGGTATACATCTGCGGCCGCCCCACCATCATAGGCCTGCCACGCAGCTCGAAACCATTCATACACAACGCCGTGCTGGCGATCACGTCGTCCACAAACTCCACAAAGGCAAACTTGCCCTGGCCCCGGCAAGGGAAGTTCACTGACAGAGTGACATCCCAAATCCCTGGGTACCTCTCCAGGAAGCTCGGCTGTGCGAAGAAAAAACTGTTGAAGGCTTGCCGCAGCATTGGCACATCCACCTGCAAGGGCGTTCTAAGACAACACGAGTTTGTGCATGATACTACAGTTGACGAAAGCCGCTCTGCTTGCATGGGCCTGGTTCTGCACAAGGTTACCGACATAGCACGTCCGCGCTAACGTTGGCGGCCGAGGAGGTTGAACGGCAAGCGCTGGCGCCTCACCCTGAATCGGAGGGGTATACATCTGCAGCCGCCCAGCCATCATGGGCCTGCACGCAGCTCGAAACCATTCATGCACAACTAGAGTCTTGACCCTACCATCCAGCATGCTCCAACAACAACATGGCTGAAGCCCAGACTGCCTTTCGTCCGGATCGCTCTGCACGCCGCGATGACGTCGTCTTTTGGTGGGTCTCTTCGCCGGGCTCCTTGAAACTGACCGCCGTGAAGGGGACAGCGTGCACCTGCCCCACCGCTCAGCTCAAACCCAAGATCGTAGGACACGTTCGTCGCATGCTATGCCATACTTAGCCGCCCCTCTTTGAGTCCCTGCGGACGATGTTGACTGCCTCAGGACTGCTACCTGCTTACAGCGCTCAATGTTCTTGCTAGTGATTTATTCCTGGCCGACGATGAGACTTGGAAACAGTGTGTATCAGGGATTCGATGCGCAACACCCAACATGGACACATTTTCACGTTTTTTGGTGATTTTGGTGGGTCCCTTCGGCGGGGTCCTTGAAACTGAGCGCCACGAAGGGGACAGCGTGCACCTGCCCCACCGCTCAACTGACGTGCAGGGTGATAGGACACGTTCGTCGCAGGCTGTGCCATACTTAGCCCGCTCCCTAAAGTTCCTGCGAACGATGTTGACACAGCATGCCAGTGCCTCACTAGCTACAGCGCTCAAGTGTTCTTGCTAGTGATATATATATATATATATCCTGGCTCACGATGTGGCTGAAGGACTTACCATGGACTTACCAACACTGAGTATCCGGCACTCGATCCGCAACACAGAAACTTTGTCAGAGAAAGCTTGGAAGCCCAGACGGCCTTTCGTCCCGATCGCTCCGCGCGCCGCGACGACGTCGTCTTGTGGTGGGTCTCTTCGACGGGGTCCTTGAAACTGACCGCCGTGAAGGGGACGACGTGCACCTACCGCTCAGCTTGCAACTATGCCATAGTTCGCCAGCTCCCTGAGGTGACACTTCTTTAGGGTTTAGGGTTTCTGTCCAGCAAGGACACTTTGTCACGCACAGCTTGGAAGCCTAGAGGACCTCTCGCCCCGATCGCTCCGCAGGCCGCGAGGTTGCCATCTCTTTCGCAGCTGCGTGCTTGAAGCTGATCGTGGCCGCAGAGGCGGCGAGCACCTGACCAGCTGTACATAGCTGTACTGTGTAATCCCTATAAGAATGTGCCCGACAATTGAATGGTTGCATTCCGTTGCGGAACCCATTGCTTGTCTCGTGGGACTCTACAGCTGGTTGCTCACAACTCCTGCGAGCGTGATGCTCAATGCATCCCCCATGGTCATTGATATTTTGAACTTGCGCTCACGACACGAGGCCCAAGATTTCAGTTTTGCTGCTCCCAAGGCCTCACCACAACAAGTGCGAAAGGAAAACCAGCAATGACCAACGGCAATCTTCAAACATCGGCCATCAATCCTCCGCAACCGCAATTACCCTCCACGACCCAGCATTGCTAGTCAGCATGTCGCCCGTGGAACGCCTGGTTGGCCCTGAAGGTTGTGAGTCTGACGCCGGGCCTGCTACAACAAACATGAACATGCACCGTGAGCTACATAGACTCCTTGCTGACAGTTGCCATGTGCCCGTGCTCTAACGACGTTCGGAGCACTGGGCAAAAGGGTCGGCTAAAGAACCTAGTCTGTTCCTAAAGTCTGAAAAGGGCTTGCCAGGGCCCAAACAACTGAATGCCAACGCGAGTGCTGCAGCGCATCGTTCGCGACTCCTGGCATGAATCCCACGTCTGCGATGCTCAAGGAGCGTGGCCCCAGTCAGATCGGCTCTGAAATCAACGGCAGAAACCCCGGACGCACATCCCGTATCATTACTTTGATTATTATGAGTATTATTACTACTATTTTATTAGTATTGTCATTTTTTTGCTTATAAACAACCTTGCTTGCCTTCCGGAGCTGGACGATCGGCCTCCGCTCGGAGCACATTTGTTTAAAACACACTAGGATTTGCGACAGGTGTTCACAAGGAGCCCTGCCCCCCCCCCCCCCCCCACCGGTCAACAACTCTCTCACTCTCGGAAGACGCCATCTGAAACTTGACAACTGCAGCATGCAACATGCTACAAAGTTCTGCTGACATTGGCGCGGGCACCAAAGGAATCTATAGGCCTGTCGCTGGGCCACGTTGCCATCTGGGGTCCAGACCCCTGCATCGCTGGCCCATTGTGACCGGGCAAGGCGTGGCAATGGGCACGGCCACAGCCAGAGGACTTTTCTAAGTGAGCTCAGGGCTTCTATGACTTCAAAGAAGGGACTTTATGCGCGATGTCTGGTGCCAAGCAGTCCTGCTGGACGAATAGATGTCAGATGTCATGATGTCATGCCATGCTATCGAAGATGTGAGTACAGTCACATCTTGCAAGAGCTGAGCCAAGAAAGCGTCAGCACATGACGCATTGAACTGACAGGTGTGGGATCGGAGGAGATGGTGTTTTAAAGAGTTGAAGAGGCGGCACTACGGCAGCATCAGCTCATGAGCACATAGGAGAGCTCCAAGGAACGCGTTTTTGGAGAGGGGAGGGTGGGGCAACACGATAGCTTTGATGGCAGGATTTCCAGCTGCGTTCAGGATCGGGCAGAGCCTTTTTGGCCGAGATGTAAAGTAGAAAAGCAAGTTGGGGCTCCTACGTTCGCTTTGCGAAACAGCGTTAGCGACAACGCCTAACTACGCATCTCCTTCCACAAACGATGCACCGGAAACCAACTACCAATTCGCTACTTCAGCGGCAAAACACAACTTGAAAGCTCGCAAACAGGAGCATAATTCGTGGCACGATGCAGAAACACCGCACCTCCGTCAGCCCATAATAGTCGTTGAAGTCGCTTACCGACACCCCATTGGTCAAAACCAGGCCATACCTGGCACAGATTGTTGCCAGAGTTGAGGCTGCTCTTCAGGGTTTAGGGTTTAGGGTTTACACCCATGGCATCATTCAATAGTCCAAGGGGCTGAATGACGCCCAAAAGGCACGATGCCAAAAGCAGCAGCCGTCGAAACGTGTAAGCTGGCAAACCCAATGCGCTGCTGAGGCTCATGTTCTGGGTGATGAAAGACCTGGCAAGGTTGCATTGGCAATCTCTTTGATCCTAGTCATGCCTGAGGGGCTGCTTGATATATGTCCAGCCGAGCATCGAAATTGCCAAGCTCTCTTGAACCATGGCTCTCGCAGCCACGAGCTTCAGATGACGACGGCGAGCGACTTGCAGTTTGCGAGATTCTGTTTGCTGCTGCTGCTGCTCTGGATTGCAAAAGCATCGCCTTCACAAGTTGAGGGGCTCTGCAAAACTTAAGTGTTCCCAAAGCCAGACCTTCACATGCGCATGCCTTTCTAGGACAGCTACTCTAGGCCCGTGCCTTTCTAGAAACAACTACTCTAGGCCTCTATGTTGCAACTCAGCCATCCGCAAGTCGCTTGAACCAACTACCACGGAAGACAGAAAGGAAAGCAGCAAGGCCAGGTCTACTCATGCACGTGATATCTATATATGAGGGCCCCTTAAAGGGAGCACGTTTATAGCTTTTATAGCTGTATAACCTCCAAGGAAAACCCCTTTTAAAGGAACCTCCGCAAGGGACCCTCATCAACAAAACGACGTGTTCGCCCTTCTTCCCAAAGACACAGAATGCTGGTTCCAACCGAGGACAGGACAGCCCAGCGTGCTGGTCCCAAAGCGGCCACCCAGCATTTCAACGCCTCACCGTGTTCTCACATGAGCTCAATACCCCCTCGACTAGGGAAGATGCTTATGAACTAGGACTATGAACCAAGTCGTCTCTTCGGAGTGCCTGCTGAACATGAGATGGGTGATGGTTCAGAGTGTAAGGGGAATGGCCCTGTTGCCCATGTCTTGTTGTACGATATAGCAGGGCTCCTCACCGTCAACAGATTAGAATTCAGAGTGCAGCAGCTGCAGCCCTTTGAATAGCTTTGGCGCGCTGCCTGGCGGAGCCACGAAATCCCACGTCCTGCATTGCGCTTTTCGTTGAATCGGTAGGGCTCACAGGGCTCACAGGGCTCAGTATGGATATGGAATTTGGGCCGCCGAAGTCTCAGGGAGTGAGGGCATCCGCGTCTTCCATTGCGAGTTTGGGTTTGAGGGCTTTCGACTCAACCCGGTGGGGAAACGTGTGCTACACTGATGCTTGGAGCTGAGGATGAGTGGCAACTCGGGATGTTGCTGTGGCACTTGCTAACGCAAAGAGGCTGAAACTCGGAACCCTGCACCGAATGCGCCTGCCATGATCGCCTTCAGCCCGCGTCGCAGTTTGCGCCATTCACACCTGCTGGGGAATGAGATGATGCGACATACTTAACCTCCTACCAGGTCCAACCTATCCTCCAGACTTGCAGAGAGCGCGCCATGCTCCCCCAAAGTTTTGAAGTCAGTCAACCGAAGCTTAATGAAGCCCAAGCCAAAGCGCAGCTTGCGAAGCCCGTACTGCCACGTTCGAAGCGTGCGCTCCGAGACAAGCCTCTCAGTCCGGCAGTAGGCTTGCGGGGCAACAGGAACGGACAAACTCAACTCCCCTTTGCTCAAAGTGCCGCAGTGCTGCAGTAGGTTGGGGCATTGTGATGCACTGTGAATTTGATGGGTTTGGGAGCTCTGGTTTGTAAACCGTCATGGGATCGAGGGCTGTGGGTTTGGGTTGAAGCAGCCCGTAAATCACGTGAGGTGGGCAAGTTCCAAACGAAACCTCAAATCATAAACTGCAACCTTTGCAGGAACATACGAGGCCCCGAAAGACGAGCGATGGCCCTGTGGCTGCCAAATCCCGCAAACCTTTGAAGATGTCAAGAATGCATTGGGTATCACGAACACAAGAATTGACAGCGAACGTGGCGCTCCATGAGCTTTGGAGCAAGTCGAGCTGCGTCTGCGAAGCCCACTGAAGCGACTTGTTCTTGCGAGCCTCTTGTCGGGAGGCATTGGCAGAATACACCGTCATGCTTGGACTTGGGCGGACTTTTGGCAAACACCCACTAAGCCACCAGGCCTGCGCCAACCACGATGTGAAAGCGCCAGCGGCGCATTTGGAGGAGGCCTGCTCAGACCCCGGCCCAAACCCCCACGGCTCCAAAAAGCAAAACGCACTTTGCTGCCAAAATCCCAAATCCGAAGCACCAGGAAGAAGCAAGTAGTCAGCTGAGTTGCAAAGAATGCCCGACCTCAGTACCAGATGAGTCTGCTGATCTGATATTGCGCTGCTATGCGGAAACTTCCCCGAAACACAATCAAATCCATACGTACATACGTACATACGTACATACATGCATACATATACATTTATACATATATATATATGTATATGTATAGATACATACATTTTATATAATATATACCAACACATATATGTATAGACAGGTTATGCCCCCCTCTGAATTTTCGTTAGGTTGGCTAAATCCATTAACCTATTAACCCACTAAC
Organism: Symbiodinium natans; assembly: GCA_905221605.1. Lineage (NCBI taxonomy): Eukaryota > Dinophyceae > Suessiales > Symbiodiniaceae > Symbiodinium > Symbiodinium natans. The sequence goes on from CAJNDS010001112.1 coordinate 274,656, forward strand.
CCATTAACCTGTTCACCCATGAACCCACTAACCCCTTAACCCAATCATTTTGGCCGCATGGATGGCTTAACCCGAATTGCTGTACCGGTGACGCCGCACACGTGGCAAAGCCGCATTGTCCCCTCACGCTGATTTACGGCGTAAAGCCGAATTAGCATGTGATGCCGAATTGTGAAGCCGAATTACCCCTTGACGTCAAATTGTGAAGCCGAATTGCCCCCTGATGCCGAATTGTGAAGCCGAATCACCCCATAACTCCAAAGTGTGAAGAAGGCCGGATTCCTCCCTGATGCTGAATTAGTTCTCTGATGCCGCCCGTGTCGGCACCAAGAGGATGCTTGCGAGAGCGATGTTGGGGCCTTTACTAGACCAGCTTTCGGATTGAATTTGTGCCCCAGCGAGTTGGCGGTCACTTGGGCACTGGTTTTTTCCCACAAAAGAGCCCGATGTGAGCGTATTGTCTGATTCTGTCACGTCTCACGACCAAAATGCGTTCCCCAACAGCGCGTCTTAGGGAGCCATTTTGTGGCGTTACTAGCGCATACTGTGGAGGCTGTTTGGGAGGCCTTTTGGGTTGAATATGCGCTCACTAATTACTTTTGCTCCTGTTGGGTGACGGGTGTCTTCCTCTGTGCATTGCGCATGCTTCTAGGAGTGGGCGCGTGGGAGCTGCTCCCAAGGAATTGCATGCGCAATTCCCCTCGAGCCCACAACCTGTCCAGGCTCGTCGATTATACTCACTGCCGTCTTAACAGGTACAGAGGCGAGGAACCAAGAAGAGGCTTCTCTGAAAAAAGAGGCCTCAGGGCGCATAGGTGCACTTCCTTTCGAGTCAGATGCGGATGACTGAGAAAACACGCTCACTACAGGTTTCATTCACACTAGTGCCGAATGACTGCCGATTCTTGGCAAAAAACGAGGTGGAGAAGGCAAGCCAAGTAGACGTCCTCAATGCGTCTTCGCAATGCGTTTGCGCCTGCCCCGGCCATTGTCCTCGCAATGCGGCTTCGCAATGCGTCTTCGCCTGCACATTCGGCTTTGCAATGCGTCTTCGCCGACTGATTCGCTTCCGAATTTGGCTTCGCAATGCGTCTAATCGGTTTCGCAATGCATCGTCGCCTCCTATCTTCGCCTCCCAAGGCGACTTCGCCCAATGTGGCTTCGCAATGCGTCTTCGCCTTCTAATTCGCTTCGCCGACTGGGCCCTTTAGCCACTAATTCGGCCTTTGGCTTCAATTCAACCCCTTCCCCCCCCGCCGGCTATGTATACACATATATATATATATATATACATGTATACACATACACATAAAATCTGTGTTCATATCTGTATCTATATATATATACAGTATCTAGAATCTAGCTTATCTGACTACCACGTACAGGTGGGGGGCTGGCGGAAAGTATTTACCCCTATCTGCGACACCCAGCAATCTCCACCTACACCCCTTTGCATCCAAAGCCCCGCCATTCAACTGTTTAAACTCCTCGTCCCGGTGGCCGTGCATGGCCCAGGCTCCCAAGCGCCGTCGGCGACGCTGCGCCGCCACAGCAGCACTCAGATCTGAGGCGCGAGCCTGATAGGCTGATTACCAGTTTGATTGAGGCAAGGCTCCAAGAAGTGCTGCATTCAACGAGCTTCTTGATCTGCAAATAATCAGCACAAACAAGGCTCAAAGACAACCTGCAGGTCCAAGTGCCTCCAATGCCCGTGCTTGTGCCACCCATGCAGCATAGGCCCGGAAGAATTGGGCGAGTGTCCGCGCATCAACGACGCCCCGCTGCTGCTTTGCACCCCGACTGGCCTGAGAATGGGCTCTGTACGTTTCCTACTTGCCTCCGCAAACTCGCAGTAAGCCTCAGCAAGTGTCACGACGTGCAAATTCGCCTTCCGGAACTTAGTCACGCGGTACAGCCGCCGCAGCTGCCGCCGCTGCTCAGCAACCTGGCTGCGCAGCGCACAAGGCCAAGGAAGGGCTCAGAAATCTACATCACAGGTAGGTACGCATGTTTGGGCATATGCACATGCGCATGAGATCTGGCACACTTCTATGCGCAACACATGTACACCTTAGATTCGTAGATCCTCACCATTCCCATTATCCCTGGGCCTTGTTTGCCTGGCTCCTCCAAGCCAGGAGGAGGGCCGAGTTCCAGGCCCGGCGTCGGCCGAGCCTCGAGAAGAGCCTACTGCCTCTATAAACCCGCCGAGAAATTCATGGGTCATATGAGTCAGATTCATATTTTGTAGACCCTATTCATATCAAATCAAATCATAAAGATATTATTCATAATAATAATAATAATAGTAATAATAAAGGTTCAAACCCCATGTGCCCTCAACCGCCACAAACTGCAGGCCAAGAGGCCACATACCTGCCACTATTTGCCGAAGCTGCAGCCTGTCACAAGCAGGGTGGGGCGACGCCTCGAGGCCTAAGGGTTTAGGGTTCAGGGTTCAGGGTTTAGGGTTTAGGGTTTAGGGTTTGGGGGTTTAGGGTTTAGGGTGCTTTTTTTGCCACCCGCCTGGGATCGCTCCGCAGGGGACAGTCGAGGTTTCCGCATTAGACTCTTGAGGGGTTTAGGGCTCAGCCCACGATGTGCCTCTCTTTCCAGGCTGCCATGCACGAGGCAAGTCGCTGGAGCTTGGCGCTGTTTGTCTTCTTGTTGACATGAGACCTGGCATCAGCTCTCTGTTCTGCTTTAAAGTGCCATTTTTCGTTACTTTGGGGGGGTGAAAATAAGCTCCAAACAGCTAGTCAGCTGATTCTTTAGGTAACACACGGCTCCCAAGTGTGAAGATTCGGCTGACCCTGCGACTCCAAACCCTGCACGGCTCAAGGCTCCAGAGTTACGCCCACACGCCACTGGCACAAAGCCTTCAGTCAGAAAGCAAGAAAGCACTGCCTCCCGCCTAGCTTGTCCCCGTGGGATCCCGGACAGGAAAAAGCTTATGGCAGACACAACTCGTTATTCTTTTAAAGGGTTTAGCTGTAAAGTTTGGCCAAAGCCATGCCAGGCCACGTAAAGCCAGCTCTGAAGACTGTGTGGTGCTTCCAGCGCTCAAGAATCCTGAGGGCGACTGGGTGATGTCTACACCTGGTGCAGCCCTCCATCAAAGTAGCTTTGTCGTGCCATCTCAGTGCAACCCTAAACCCTAAACCCTAAACCCTAAACCCTAAACCCTAAACCCTAAACCCTAAACCCTAAACCCTAAACCTGGAAAGTTGTTGGCGGTCCTGGAGAGCTTCCACCGGTCAAGCAGGCGCGACGCAAAGAAGCTGGAAGACTCGAACTCGTACACCTCCATCGCTTTCCCAAATCACTCCACGCTTCCATTAAGTGGGAATGCTTCATAGTCAAGCCTTCCTGAAAGCTCCATGCCATGGACTCAGGATGCATGAAGGGCCTTCGCCCACTCGTCAAAGCTTCTTGTCAGAGAGGATCTGTCACACATAGCGCGCACTTTCTCCTGGCAGCGTTCCCTGCTCAATACTGACCACATAAAAACTGGGAACTGCCTGGTGCTTTCACAGCAAAGCCAAGTCCACCGTGCACAGAGCATCACTCAGCAAAGCACGAGCCATCCACAGCATGACCCACCGCGCCTGCGCCTTGCTAGCGGCTCGCCTGAGGACGAGGTGACATCCGGTGACGCTTCCATTGGTTGAGCTGTTCGGCCGAAGCATAGAACACCCTAGAACACCCTCCTCTGCTGCAGGCTGGCGCTCCCTTCTGTTTCGTCTTCCTTGTTCTGGGAGGACCCCTCACGGACGGTGCTCGTTTCCTTTCCTCCCCTCTGCTCCCCTCCCCCTCCCCTTGCCTCTCCTCCTTCCTGTCTTCATTTCCATGCACGAATTCGATTGGGTGAGAAGGGGCGCTCTACACTGTGGAGAAGAAGCTCGCTCTGGCTCTGGCTTTCGCTCTCGCTCTCGCTCCCGCTCTCTCGCTCTTGCTCTCTCGCTCTCGCTCTCGCTGCCGATACGCGCGCGATGCAACCCTCAATCGGCAAACAGCCAGTCTTTGCAGTCTACATCGAAACTCTCAAAAGTTGGTTCTTCCGCGCCTTTGGCGAGCTCGCTGCGCTAGAACGAGGAAGCAGGCGGCGAGCATTGTCTGCCAAGGCTTTTGCGGAGCCACAGCATGACGAGTCGATCACAAGCACGGAGACCACTATAGAATAAGTACCCTCCCGAGGTCAGTACATCTCCCGGCAAAGAAGTCCGGACCAAACCTGCCCAGTGATGTCCATGACCAGGCGGGGCCGCTGCCGCTGCCACAGCCGCGCACGCTTGAAAAGCAAGGCCTCGAAGCTTGGACAGGGAGCAAGTAAGCCTAAGCAAGCAATGTACGTACTGTACCACACAAGCCTTGCTCTAACGACCATGCGAAGTCAGCTGCCACTTGCTCCCGGCCTCACGCCAGTGGAGGAGAAGCTCGCGCCGTCTGACTTGGAGCACTTGCTCATGCCTCCGGGCTGCGAAGAAGAGGCAAGGACAGGATAAGTTTTGCAGGAGCTTGCTGGCCAAAGTGATCTCCATGGGGGGAGAGCCTCTCGGCATCGCGCTCCGCGCTTGGTGAGTGTGCAGCGTCTTTGCGCTGCTCCCGGCGGACCTGCGTGTGGAACCCAGCACATGCAAGCTGGCACGGGTGGCACTCGCGACAAGCGTGATGACAGTTGGGATTGGCTGGTACCCCCACGAGTTTTAAAGTCTGCAAAATCGGTCTCCAACCCAGAGCATGTGAATGTCTGGCCGTTTGCGGTGCTTATGAATGTAAGTTGATAAAGCTACAGCATACGCACATTTCACATACTTGTTCACTACCCTCGAAGCCATGCAATCTACTCGAGCTTGCATACCTACGACAGGCACGGAAAAGCCGAAATATCTGTTCTGCGTGGTGGCTGCGAACTCCTGTCACAAGATGACCGCCACCCGGGCTAGAGCTCACCAGAAGACGTACATAGTACATGGCTGCTTTGCACGTCGTCCCAGAAGGGGTGTATGTTGCGCATAGGACAGCCTGAAGAGACCCCTGTCCAGGAGTCGAGAGAGCACAGTTCTCGGGTGGTCCTTGCTCTTACCGAACCTCCTCGACCTCGGGATATGCTGTGTTGGAGGATCTTCCACCTGCATCGGGTATCTTTGCCCGTTTATGTAACGAGCTCCATCCATGTTCGCAGGCCGTCAGACCATGACTGGAGCCTCCCAGTTGCTTGCTCCTCTGCAACAATCCTTTGCCTCATCTCTTTCAAATGCTCGTCCATCCTCGGAAGCTGATTTCGGGGCAGCTGAGCAAAGAAGAGACTAGCGGTAACGGATCGCAAGGGTCACCTGTTCGAGGAGTATTCATACTGCGCCCCGTTAGACGGGGCAAAGCGAGAACGTGTAACTCTGCATAGGGTCAGAACATGCCGCTACCGAGAGACCAAGCAGCTAAGCAGCTGCATACGTATTGGGAGGTCGGCTACGACTATCAATCCGTAACGAGAATGCATCCAAAGATCCCAGGGCATGCCGTCAAGCTGATGCCATGCTTGTGCTCATACCGGTACATATGCGGAGCACGCAGGTAAACACAGAAGCTGGGGACTTTCGGCACTGGAACCGATTTGCCGCCAGCAAGAGCTTGCTTCAGAAAGTCGTCGGGTGCGAAGCCACGAAACCAGAGAACAAGACCACCAATAATCCGCTCGACCATCCCTGGCAAGGCACTCTGCACTCCCAGGCGTAGGATGAACCACCCATCTGGGCCCACGGTGGCACGGAATTTATTCAGACTAAACTCAGGTGGATCACCTCTGCCGACACTTCGGGCGTCGCAGAAGTTGCGCCAGCAACGTGGGCCCGGCCGAAAATGTTGGATCGCGGCCTTCAGGCGCTTTGCAAGAGCACGGTCAAGTTGCAAAGACTCCTCGCAGTCCTCGCAGAGCCTTCGCATTTCGGATCCGTCTGGCTCCAGCACTGACCAAGGGATCATCACCTCATACCGCTGGATTTCGCAGAAGCAGGAGGCATGAAAATCGGAGCCCACGCCCGTGCAAGCAAGGATGCGGAAGTTTGGAGAATTCAGCTCTTCTTGGATGCGGTGTCCCACCTCTTCATCCGGGACATCTTCCGCACATTTTGGAAGGCGCAGGCCAAAGACGTTCACCACTGCATTCCTGGCCCTCCTGGAAGGCACTGCGCCTGAAAGCCGAGGAGAGGGTAGCCGCTTCTCCTGGGCTGCTGTTGAAGAACTTGTTAGTGCTCACTGTTATGAGTATGACGATTCCCGTCGGCATTTTCATGGCAACTTACGTCAAGTTACCTGTAGTATGGAGAAACTACGACTAGCAAAGCCATTTCAACAAAAAAGATGTTCCGTATCATCGCAACATAGTCTCCTTTTCCGACTGGCTGGGTGGAAATGCTGCCCAGGCGGCGCGGACCAGTTCCTTCCGGAGGTCGTCCTCCCAGTGGTGATAGGACACTGTCAGCGCAATGTGCCTCCGAGACTCTCTTGACAAGGTGGACGGTGCAACTGGCGGCGGGCGGTCGTAGCAAGACCCCTCGCGGAGGTGCCGGAACAGAGCGTTCCTGGATGGAAAAGCCACTCCGCAGCCTTGACACCGCGCCGGAGATGGCGGTGTCCCGAAAGATGCCTCGGAAGCCAGGCAAACCCTAAACGCTAAACCCCTAAACCCTTTTTCACACCTAAACCCTAAACCCTAAACCCTAAAGCCATCTTGAGCCATGGTGCCGGCTCCATCCGCAGCATTCCTCGCAGCTGAGGCTCCGAAGCAGCCAAGCCAGGCCAACGGAACCCTGGTCCAGCCACGCTCTGCATGTACTCCTCTAAGTACTGGAGCTCCTGGGCCCCCCAACCCCCACAGGCACAAACTCCTCAACTCCACTGTACCAAATGACGTCTCCCATCCTTGAGGTCAGCAGAGAACTCCAAAATTGCGACTTGAACGAAGTGGCAGCGTTTCGTCTTGTCCCTGACACCTGTGTTGGGCGGACGAGTGCTTTAAGTACATGTATGAGAAAACGGATGCTGGTACTGGCCAACAGTGCTGGAGCTGCAGCCGAAATGCGATATCGCACGTTGTCAAATTCGGCCAACCACTTTACGACTGCCTTGCGCTTTTCGGAGTCAAGAACCATGTCGCCGACGACATGCCGAAAGCCGATATTGGATTGCTTGCCCGCAATCTGGTTGTCCCAATACTCCCGAATGGCCTCGACACAGTGCCCAAAGCATCGAACTCTCTCGCAGAAGCTTAACGAACAAACGCTTCGAGTCAAGACAATCGCCCTTTCACCCCACATTACTGCACGCGGTCCTCGCGCCCTCGGTATGTGCTCCTCTTGTCGAAACTCCTCTCCACATAGACTGCATCGGGCGAAAATAGTGCGGCGATCCTGCAGCAGCTTGCGGCAGGAATTGTGACAAGACTGAGAGCTGCGCAATTGCACTTCCGAGGTTACTTAGAACATCCATGTCCTGGTCGAATCCTGGCCTACCCAAGCTGCACCGTACTCATCCACCACTTCGCAGACGCGGATCTGTGTGAGGACAGCCTGCAAAATACAAACATTGCCAATAAATACATAGCACGTAGCAAGCATATGGTGCGCTCGCAGTAAGTGCAGGGCCCCTGAGTTGGGCCATAAAAATGAACTTGAGGGGCAAGCCGAGAGGACAACGAAAGCTAGCCTGATTCACGCCTAGCCCATGCTTTAGTAGGGTTATGGCTGGGATGACACACACCACTAATCATCACCACCACCTCCTCCACCGCGACCGCCACGACCACCTCCACCACTGGTGTTTCTCCCTCTGAGGGCATTGCGGGTGAGGATGAGGCTGGAGAGGCACACGCGTTGTACGTCTCCGAATCGAAGACACACCATCACACCCCGCCACCGACGTTGCCACCACGACCACCCCCAACAAACATTGCTTGTGATCTGTGATTTGGCAACGTGTTTGCTTTTGACTAAGGGGGGCACTGCTTGTGATTTGTGATTTAGGGACCCATGTTTTGCAAAAATGTCGGTTTTCCCAAGTTCGGACTCATGTAGATCTCGATCTGAACCTCAAGAGCTATCCAAAACATGCGATTGCGAGAAGAAAGATGTGCGAACGGCATTCGTTGAGCAACATGTGCTCACGGAGACCGCGATCCAGTTCCGACTCTCCTACTAAAGCAGAGCATAACTCAAGCAGCTCCAGCTTGCTTTCGTGAATATCAAGTACTGCAATCATACTTTGGTTGACACTGGGCCCTTCCTTCTAAGCCGCCTCACCTCAGGCTTCTGGGCGTAGCGCGGTACCCTGCACTTCCGACCTCGAACCAGCCTGGGCCGCAAGACAAAAACCCCAAATCCACGAGAAATTTCGCAACCAAATCTTCACGCTTCCGAGAGTTCCTCCCATCGCCAAGGCGCATAAGAGCGGCCACAGCTGTCGTGCACAACTTGGTCCCACCTGGAACAGGATGACAGCTGCCGGTAAGCGACCCCGTGTACATGCAGCTATGGCTCTGTCGTGACTTAGGCACCATGGTCTCCGAGCCAGGGAAATGACACAGCTAGGCTATTTCGTGGGAGCTGGGGCTTTGCATGGCTTTGCACTCCTCGCCCTCGTGCGGAGCTTAGCGGGTCACATCTCCTGGGTGGAGCCTTGGCCAGCTGCGCATGGTGCAACGCAGTCGCAGGAAGGCCGCGCAGGGCGGCTGCCGAATGGCAGCAGCGGCTGAGCCGCGGTTCCAGCGCGAAAGGCGCAGAAGACCATGAAGAAAAGCGAAGCTAAGGCACAAGGAGCTATGGTATTGTGGAACAACTCCAGGGCTTGGAAACGTGCATTGTGGGTGGAGACAGCGCAGTCGCTGGAACCCAAACTTTGCAGAATTGCTAGTGCTGTTTCAAATCGCCTGCGGAACATCTGCAAGTGCCTACAGGGAATGAGGCACAAACCCGTGCTACGGCAGACACATCCTCATGGACCTGATTTTTTCCTGCCACTATCCCCAACCTCGCTACAGTTTCTGCGCCCACGCTCCGTGGCCTCGTCTGCCACATGGTGCCACCACGACAGCGCACTGCGCTGCTCGCGGCCTTTGGTGCTGTCCTCTGAGCAGGCAGCTTATACGTAGCCCGCCATGAAATTCCCAATGAATTTAAATGTTGATAAGAATAATGATAACAAGAATGGCAATGATGAAAATAATGACAAGAATTGACAATAATCACAAGAACTACTTTACTTCGAACATCCCCACCTTAGGGATTTGGATTGGGGTTGGGCATTTCAGGGAGTCTCTGGGGTTGGGCACTCCAGGGAGGCACTCCAGGAGCCTGTTGGGCACTCCAGGGAGTCTCTAGGTTTGGGCACTCCAGGAGACTTGGAGTTGGGCACTCCAGGACTTGCACCCCCCCCCCCCCCAGCTCCGGACTTATATTTTTTCCGCTGGCATGCGGCCGAGCAGATCCTTGTGACTTCCGTCAAGTGCAAGCTTTGCCTGGGCTACAAAGTAGTTCCTAGCTATTTGCCCCAACTATACAGCATGCTAAAGTGAAAGTAGAATCGATGTGAGGAGGGCTGAGCGCGGCAGAGTCTTGGACCTCGCCATGCGCAGCAAAATCATGAGCCAAGGAACGGGTGTCAGACGTTCGTTGGGCTTCTGAATTCATTTGGGTGCAGGCCATCAGCAGGCGACCCTGCGTCTCTCTAAGAACTTGTTGAAGCATGCTAGCGATCGCTTACCTTTCTGTAGGCCCCACCAATGCTGTTTCTTCTCCTTCAAAGATAGTTCGTGCAGATCTGGGCCGGGAGGGAGGCTGAGAACCTCGGCCAGTCGCTGCTGGTAAAGCTTTGTGTAAGCGTTTTCTTTTCCCTGAATTCTTTCTTGCAGAAGGGTGGCCCTCTTCAGCCACGGCACACCGTTTCCTCCAAGCTTCTGCAAAACGATGTACATGTCCCAATAGGAGACAGCACTCCAGACCAGGGTTTCCTCCAAGTGGTGCTCCCGAAATGACAGAATGGCTCGAAGGAAGTGCTTCTTGGCCTTATGGAGGGCCCTTCTGGAATCTGCCGAGCCGGGGCTGTGCCTTTTGGCAAGCTGTAGCTCGACTACGCCCATCACGCGCATCGCATTTCCGACCTGAGGATTCCTCAGAGACTGCAGTATCAAGGCAGCTCTGAGTGCCTGTGATCTCGCTCTGTGCGGCTCCAGCTGATCGTCGAGCTGTGCACTAACGTTCGCCTGCAGCATCAAAGCCTGTGCAAGTAGGCTGTTGTCTCTGCTTTGCGCCGGCACATTCCCGCATGCCTCTATGCAAGCTGCCGCAGCCGCGGCAGCTTGGCGAATGTTCCAGTCGTGTGCTTGTCCGCTGCATTGCAAGTATGCCTGCGCGTGGAACTCGCGGGCTCTCTCCAGGGCAAGGCTTGCATCCCTTGCTGGCCTCAGCCTACACATTGTTAGTTGGGTGACGTCAGCGCAACCTTGACTACTGCTCTCGCAGTCTGTCAAAGCCTCATTGCTGCGGCAGTCTGCATCCGTCACCAATTCACCCTCTCCTGGCACACGTCGCACCGGCGTTGACGACGAGCACATGACTGACACATCGGGCGACGCCGCACAGGCCAACAGCGGCACTGCAGGCACTGCTTGGTTTCACCAGCACAGTCAAAGCACTTCATAAACCCAGCCGAGCAGGACGTGGCTGTGGAAGATCTCGCCATGGCCAATGAAACTCCTGACACCCTGAAAATCATGCAACTCTTACATGGATCTGCTTGCCTGGTGTGCAACTACGTCGTGACGACTTGGCAGCTTTCGGCACTAAAGGGCCTCTTCAACTCAGCCAAAACAACGATTGAGGCAACTTCGAGGCTAGTGCGGCTAGTGGACGATGCCTCCTAAGAATCGTAAGGGACCACGCCCGATGCCCAACAGAATCCATCCATCCCCTCTGTGAAAGTTATAACGTTATGACCGTGTATTCGACCCCCCCCCCTCCCCCTCCCGCACACTCCCCCACACACCCGACCGTCGCGCAGAACTTCTTCCGCGCCCCCCCACACCCCCCGAGATAAAGGCTTCCCCCTTATGCATCCTTCTCACCACTTTTGCAGTTTTCGCCTTCGGCAGGTCTCTCTCCGGTCCCGGCAGTGGGGGTCGGCGGCATTCACGGTAGTCATTCATTCTGTATCTATTCTACATTTATATTTTTTGTTCATGGGGGTTTACGATCTTAGGGGTACCTTGTTGGGGTCCTTCAAACCTTTTGGGGGTCGATATTTGGGGTCCCTTACTATCGTAAACCCCCACGTCATGTTCTTGTACCGCTAGACAAGTGCTACCGTGGGCCCCGGAGCTTGGCAGATGTGGCTTTGGGGTCGTTGGCCTCAAGGCGGCCCCTGTGGTTGACCAGCAGACCCTGACGCCGCCGTCGGTCTCTCAGGTACCTTGGATTCTGCTGTTTTGGGGGGAGCTCTTCTTTGGCCTAGTTGGATCTTTGAGGCGTCGGGCTGGGTGGTCTGCAGCGGTTCAGGGTATTCCGCCAGCCATGATTAAGGATCAGTTGCGACGCGTCTACGAAACCCAGCCCAGTGGCAGCAGCCATTGCTGGAAGACGGGCTTCATCGTCCAGCGGCCAAGCCTGACATTGACAACAGACACTGACCAAAAGTCATCAGCCTTTTCTATCTCACCTCCCTCAGGTTCACTTTCGACTCTCACTGGCCTGTACAGGCCCTGCCGAACTTCGGTGTTGCGATTCCTTGCTGCCGCCCACTGCGCCTCGGCGAATGGCGAATTGCCGAAACGGCACCAAGCCGCCACATGAAAGAGCTGCCAGCTTAGAGTGTAAGTGCTGGGCAAGCGCACTGCGCATAATCTGATGCGGCCGCTTCTCGCCAACTCTCAGGAGGAAGGACCTGACTGTGACAATGACTCCTCGTGTCTCCTGCGCAAACACCGCTACTTCCGCGCGGCCCTTTCGAGTTCAGCAATCTCGCTGTGCCCCGTCGCAACGACTGCCGAACAGTGCCTAAGACCCGCACCACAGACGCAGCACACGAGACATACGATGAGCAGCAAGCACTCCCGCAACCTGCAACGGATGTGTGCTGACTCAGTGTGACTCAAGGACTCATTTGCTTCCGCTAGTGAACTGCCCAGCATGGGAAGCACGCGCGACGTGCCGGACTGCTATCCTGCGGCTGCTGTTCGGGATGCTGTAAAGCCTTGGTCCTTAAACACCAGGTCTCGGTGCAAGGCCCCCGTGTCCAAGCCTTCTCTGCACAGGCGTACAGCCCCATCCTGAGAGCCAATGGATACGGCCCCTGTACAGCTAACAGAACTTACGGAGCTTGAGGACCCAAGGGCCGGACAGGGCCGACCAGCCCCTGAAGGCTGTGCGGACCTTTAGGCAAGTTGCGACGAGAAGGCAGAGGAATGAAGACATGATGCTTCAGAAACCACTACTGTAGGCACATGATCCTGACTGCAATTCTGACTGGCCACGAAGAATTTCGCTGAGGCTCTGACAAGCTGCCTGCATACGACTTGGCCATCCCACTTCTCTGCCACATCCACCAACCGATTCAAACCTGCCAGCAAGCGTTGCACGACATCTTTCAGCAACTGAGACGAGTCAGCCACCGGTCAAAGTTGTGGCCACTGCTACAGCCAAGTGTTCAGATCACCACCTTCACTGTTTCGACCTGCAAGTGAGAGCCTGTGCTGAAAGAGACTGTTCCTAAGCCCCCTTCATCTGGTTCTTGGATACTGAGTCAAAACATCTGAGCATTCAAAACCCTGAGTACCCTGAAGAAGCTACACCCCAGGGACTGCAGGCAGCAAAAAAACCCTTAGCACCCGCCAAGCTTCTAGCAGGACTGGGGCCACGGCGGCAAACAGAGCACCAGCGCTCAACCCACCATCGCTGCCTCAGCTTTCTGGCCCAAGCGACTCTTCGGGTTTCGGGCTTCGACTCTGAAATCCGGGGAAGGAGGAGTCGAGACTGAGAGATTTAGAGTTCGCAACTGCCCTCGCACCGCAGAACAGGTGTCTTCAAGCTAGCAGTCCTTGCTCAGGCAACTCTCAATACTGATCAAGCTTTTTAAACTTTCAAAAACTCCAGCCACTCAACCCAGGAAAAACTCCCAGGGACTTGCATCCCATTTACTCTGACGCACCCCTCTTGGGATGGGAGTTTTCAATTCTCTCTTCACGATATTTCCCACATTCTGCCCTGTCTGCAGAAATTGTCACAGCGGAGTTAGGGCTCCGACCTTGACTGGCGAACAAACGTGGCCTTCGCTTCATCGGCTTCCCTGTGCAGGCTCACTCTCTTAATCACATGTCGGCCCGAAACAAACAACCAAGGAGCCAAACGCAGGCATGCATGACAGGTGCTGAAGAAAGACGAAGTTTGGATATGCGATATGTTGTGCCCCGGCCTCCTTCTTGCATGCGTGAAGGCCCAAAGCCGCCAGGCCCGCAGCCAGCGCAGCGCCCGTGAGAGGAGCACGGCCTCGAACACAAGAGCGAAACGCCAACCCTAAGGCAAAGCAAAGGTTCTGAAGTTTTGAAGCGAGGGCTTCTAATATCATCTACTGGAAGCCGAGTCACCTCCGCTACTCCCTGGGCTGCAAGGCGCCGCAAGAGGAGCAGGCGCCAAGTGGAAATCAATCGCGCCCGCCTGACACAACATGCTGCGTGTTAGCGGCTGGCATATGCCGCGACATGCTGCGACATGCTGCGACCACTTTCAGCATCGTGCCTCTGCCACAACAGCTGTGTGGCTGCAACCTGGCTGCTTCGACGCCGTGCTGCACAGTTGTGCCAAGCCATGGCGACAGTTTGTGCCCAAAGCGTGGCGCGGGAAGCAGCCCAGAGGTGCACAGACTGTGTGACAACCGACAGCCGCTTCAACCGCCGCTGCCAAGCATGTAGGACTTTCCGCCTGGTGCGTGTGTTCCGATAGCGCTCACAAAGAAGGTGCACCCCGCGTTTGTGGCGCTGTTCCAAGGCGCTCTGCTGCCAGGCTCGCAGGCATGAAAGCAGCAACTCCTCGGCATCGGCAGCTCTACATTCTCCAACGTGGCACCACCATTCTTGCCAAGCCAACCACTCGCAGCGTAGTGCATGCGCTTCCAGGGCATCCGAGACGGATTCCAGCAGGACGGGTACCAATACCCGGAACTCGCGGCCGCTTTGAACGGCTGCACACCACCACTCGAACCCAGCTCGCAGAAGCAAACTCAGGCGGAGTGTCATGCCTTGGGCAACACGCAGCCTGGCCAGTTCTAGCTCCTCCTGCACGACCTGCCAGGCACACCGGATGAGGTTGAAGCAACGAGGCTGCTATGAGGACCTGCCTGGAGCCAAGCTCTCCATGTTCGACCAAGCAGCCCTGTCGTTTGCTGATGCCGTCGGTATCTCGGTACCACAGCAATCATGAAGGCTTCACCCATTTCAAGCTCTAGCAAAAGCGTCTGGTCTGTCGACTGGTTGTATGCTAAGATGCGCCAAGCAACCTGACGGCGTCGAACAGGTGGATCCAGCGCCCCAAACTGTAATGACAGAGCCTGCCACCGAAAGTGCTTTGCAACTGCAGCTACCCTGGCCTTCACTCTTCACCAGGCCTTCACGGATGCAATCCCATTTTATTTCAGTCCGAAAAAAGGCCTTCGTAGCTACGCTGTAAGTTCACGCAGATCGAAAACTGTCCAGTATTGCTTGAAGTGTTCACACCTAATCATTGAAGGCTCCTCTCACGCGTCATCCTTTACGTCCTTGTGCTTCTGGGCTTGTGCTGTAGTTCACGTGTTCCCAGCACTCCGGGTCGTGGTGACTGCCAGGCTACCTGCGTCGGTTCATCGGCATGCATCACCACAGAAGAGGTGGCAACCCGTCCGCCTTCGCGTCGAGCCTCCTTGGACAAGCTCCACGTCTGGCGAAAGTCTCCTCGACTTTCGGCTCTTACGACCTCGTTGTCTCACTTCCAGGCAGTACCAGCATGCCTCCTGGCATTCTCAACGAGACGCGAGACAGACCTCTCAAAGATCGTCGTCATCATCGCTCGGGACTGGAACATCTTCCGCTCGCAGCTGGCTTGCTTTTACGTCGGTCTCACTGGGGGTACTAGACGATGGGCCATCCCTTGCTGCCTTCACTTGCAGTCCGTGACTTTGGGCTCGCTGCGCTTGAAGCACTGCAGCCACCGACATCCAAGGGTCTGAGGCCCTCGATGTCTCCGAAGGTTGGCGAGCACTGGAGACACCCTGGCCAACCGCAACACGAAGCTGTCCAACTGTCATACCAAGACTCAGGTTCAGCAGATCCTGCTTCAACTCGACCGGACATGTCGATGGCACCCCTCCTGATGGTCAGCACTACAGCCTCTCACTCGCAGATTGCCTCAATTAGGCTCTACCTACTCTCGAAGAACTCCGAAATTTGCGGGTCGGGCCCCGCGTCCTGCTTCTTGTGCAAAGTGCCCGATGAGCAACCACGTGTCATCTGCGCTCGCCGGAAAGTGTATCCTTGCAAGACTGAGAGCAAGCACGCGGCATGCGGGCTTCTGCACTGGTATGTCCGAGGTGCGGAAGCAATAAATGCATTGCTATCAAAACTGCCACAATGCCTTGCCGAGGCTCCGCAACCATCGGTCCATCCGTCCCGGCCGCGTCACACGGGCGTCCTCAGATTGCAGCGCCTGTTCCCCCCTACCCGACAGGATCCAACGGTTGCGAGTGCTGAAACAGACCCTGGAGATTGCTCCATGACTATGACACTTTGAGATCTACAGAAAACTCCTCGCCCCATCCTCTTCCTACACTTGGACTGAGAATTTAACTGTTTTGGACCGTTCGACCGAGGATGCTTTCTAGCCAGATCCAGGCCGGGGCCTGGATTTTATCATTAATGGCCCGACACAGGACAAAAAAGAAAGCCTGAATCTGAACCCTGTGAGGAGCGGTGCGCCACCCCGAACCTACCCTCAACTCGCGTGGACTCAGAGACTTTGCGGGGGGCCCTGTGCCAAGGCACTAGATCCTCGGCCGGCGTTCGGGACGTGGCAACGACCGCCAGCCCCGGAGCGCTCGTCCTCAGAGTGGCTATGGCTTTGAGCCAACTCGAGAAGGCCCGTGCGGGCACTAGTTAGTAGGCAAATCCACAAATGCCTCGTTGACCTGACACCTCTTTGCTTGCAGCTGACACAGACACCGGGGAGTCAATGCCATCCAGCAGTGTCAAGAATGTGGCGGCCATTCTGTTGTGGAAGCCCGTGTTGTCTCCAGCTGGCTTTCGTACAAACTCGTCCAAGCCCTCAACGAGCAACAGGGATCCCTGTGGACCGCCGCTTGCAGCAGCGAACGCCAGCCTCAAGCGCTCCTCGCTTTCACCCAGGTATCGCGAGAGCACATTTGAGGGACGAAGCCACGAGATTCGAACCCCAAGGAGCTCTACTTGTGAAGCCAACCATCGAAGCAAGTGGCTTTTGCCGCTGCCAGGGGGTCCATGCAGCAGCGTTCTCGGAGGCCAAGCAATGCCCATGCCATGGAATAGCTCCAAGTTGCGGAAATACTGCACAACGGTCGCCTCAAGTTCATGCAGAATGTCTTTGCACCCGATGACCTCGACACTGCCAGAGCTGGCCTGAAAACTTGCCTTGCTTTGCTTGTCGCTATGCGTCTGGAGACCTAGGTCCTGGAGAGGCCCAGACTGACCTGCGTCAGCGTTCAGGAAATAGTCACGGAGAAGCGGGTGGACGTCCGCTTTCGAGGAACACACACCGAGGACTGCAGCGTTCCATTTCAAGGCTCTGAGAGGCCAAAGATTCGACTGAAAGTCGTCCAGCTGCTTCCCGTAAACCGGCAGAGGGCCATCCAAGCAACCTAGAAACACCAAACAGTCTCCACACGGCTGTCCCAGATCCCCGCCCTCTCCACCCACACGCTGCCGCCAACCAGGCAGAAGGTTCGCAAGGAAATTGAAGATGTATTTGCCAAAAGTCACTGGAGAGCCTCCCTGCTGAAGCAGCTGCCAGCACATGTCCACAAGTGGCAACTGGATGACACTTTGGCCTCCCTGGCTTATCCATAGCCTTTCGAGCACCTGCACAAACGCTTGAAGCTCACAGGCTGGTGGGCCGCCTTCGAAGAGCACGGGCTGCGGCGGCTGCGGCAGTGCAAGTGAAGGGGCGCCGCCTTTTAGGGACACGGCTGCGAGGCACTTCTGCGCGGCCTCCTCTCTCAGGCACTGGCGTTCCTCTGAGCCCGCGTTGTGGGAGGACAATAGGTGCTGCTTGATTGTCAAGTCCCCAGCTTCCAGCGAATCTGCGGCTAGTGGCTCAGACACCTCCGAAACCTGGAAGGTGCACACGTAGCCCGAGAGTCGAAGCGCCAGCATCATCCCTTGAACTTGCAGAGGCGAACGGGAAAGCTGCCGCGAGATGGCCTCCCGCAAACTGCTCATCCCCAGGACGATGAAGGGCACCATGGCATCCTCTGCAGCTGCCACGTACGGGCCTCGGACCTCTTTGATACGCCTCCGACTGGGCGAGGGCCGGCGAACCTCCACACAGGACTCCTCTTTCAAATTGAAGATCATGGCGGGCCACAGCGGGATTTGGAGGCAGCCAGGTGGGATGGCAGCGTCCGGCAGCACCCAGAAGGAAGTTTCCATGCCACCGAGCTTCACAGAAATCGGGCTGTAATCAAAAGGTCTTTCGGGCTGCTCAGGTGAAGCATAGAGGTCGGCCAGCACATCTGGGTGTACCTTGGCCGTGTCCACCGGTGCCCACGAGTCGCGGGACAGCTGAGTTCTCAAGATCATCGCTGGAGGACTCGGCTCGCCAACACATCCTTTGGCACACCATGACGGCTTGGGCTGACAGCCTAAGAGTCGAGTCTTAACATGCAAGGGGTAAGGACATGACAAGCAATGACGGTTAACGGGTAGCACTCGCAGGTGACACACGCTTCGATGAGCAGCCGCTTCGCTTGATTTCCCTGAAGCATGAACTGCAGTCGGACGCTGAGCACATCAAAAGCTGTTCCGGCGAGAGTGCCACGGGACCACTGCCAGACTGAACGTTGAGGTGTGCCGCACATGGTTATGACATCTTGAATCTTTTCTAGCTTTCCAAAGTTACCAGTGCGAGCACCTTCCTGAAAACGTGGAACGCTCTGGCATGCTCTTCCCGCCTCCGCCGCTGGGCTGCTTGCACAGCCTGCTCACAGGGAAAACCCCTTGCCGGTTCCGACTAAGAGCAAGACTACCCATTGTAGCTCTTCATGTAGTTACTTCCTAAACTGGTTGTTGGGGGGGGGGGGGTTTAGCTCAGAAAGAGGACAGGCGCTAGCGAATCCAGCAAGTCCCCACCCGAGAGTCGAAACACAATTCCTGAGGAGACAACCCCTAAACCCCCAACCCGCAAACCCTTTCTTGCAACTGGGCTGGGGGACTAGCCAGTACTGAGAAGTCCACGCGCATGCCCTAACACCCCAAATCCTAAACCCTCAATCCTCAACCCGAAACCCTAAACCCTAAACCCCAAACCCCCAAGCCCTCCCCCTTCGCCACCCCGCGCCAGCTCTTTGGCTTCAAGCTGCTCCTCGCGGAGCCGCTGGGCATGGAAGCCCCGGAGCCGCGACAGGGCTCCTCGTTAGGGGGCTTGCTTGTTTTTTGTTTGTTCAGGGTGTTTAGGGTTTAGGGTTTAGGGTTCAGGGCTTAGGGTTTAGGATTTAGGGTTTACGGTTTAGGGTTTTGGGTTCAGGGTTTCGGGTTTGGAGCCTAGGTTTTAGGGTTTGGCAGCAGTGTTTAGTCGGGAGTTGGAGAATGAGGTACCGTCTATAATCACTTCAAACGGCATGTAGCAATGTATGGGGTACACCATATATATATATATATAGATAGATAGATACACCTATGTACGTATGTACGTATGTATGTATGTATATATGTATGTAGATCTGCATAGGTACCGAACTCCCTACCATGCCTGTTTTAAAGTTTTCCACTCCCACCTAGCTGGGCGAAGTGCACGGCAGGCATCCGAGTTAGTCTTGAATAAACCAAGATTTAATCGTTTTTCTCCACTTGTTTTGTAACATGACATTTGCAACAGGTGTTATGCGTTGGACGGTGCACAGCAGGTGTCGAATTAAAACAACGAGGCACCGAATTTGCACGAGGGTTGGGAAAAGACAGCACAGGCAGCTTTAATGAAGACTGCAAAAGACTGAGAAACTCCAACCACGACTTGCTTGCCCCCCCCCCCCATTTAGGTACCAAGAGCGCCAGAAGGGAAGCGGGAGGGGGAGGTGGGGGGCGGTAAGCTGGCACTGAGCACCTTCACCGTTAAAGGCCAGCAGTGCAAATTTGAGCCAAGCCGGTTCCGCCTGCTTGTCGCATCTTACCCACTCCGCGAGCAAGAGTTTCGATCGCCGCACGGGCCTGCTAGAACAGTTCTGATTGAGATTGCAGATCTTCCAGCCGGGCTTTGGGTCCTTCCTGGATGTTCAGGCTACACTCTTTTCAGGCTTCTGGACACAAATATGATGCTGTCGCCACATCGCGGGAGGGAGGCGACATTGGCTCAATTTCAGAAGCTGACCACATGTTCTGCGCCCCGGGCCAGGCGTAGCTGCCGCGCCGCTGAGTTCCAGGAGGCCAGCAGCTGGGACACGAAGTCCTTGTGAAGGACCTCGTTCAGACCTGTGCGTCTCGGAACGACCTGATCTACGACCTGAGGACCGGAACGAGCGTGGACGACAATTCAAACAACCTTGCCAACGGCGGCCACAGGACGTCAGTCCATGTCGAACTCTGCGCTACAAGGACAAGGCTTGTGAAGTGCACATGGGCATTTCCCAGAATAAGGGAACCCTGAAGAAAACCCAAAATACGATAATCCTTGGAACCCTGAATATACCCCAAAGTCCCACAGTACGTTAATCCTTGGAACCCTAAACATACCAAAATGCCACAATCCTTTTTACCGGAACTCCCAAAAAAGGTACAGTATCCCCTGTTTCGGAAGCCCCCCATATGAGAGCGCACGGCAAAGGAGGCCTCGAAGCTTCGAAGTGGCCTCGCGTCCGGCGTGATGCCGACCGCGCCAGGCATGCAAGGCAACCGCCTGAATGAACCTGGCTCCGCAAGTAGGGAGGGTTTAGCCGGGGGTAGGGTTTAGGATTTAGGGTTTAGGGCTTCTTTTTTAGCGGTTTAATTGGGGTTTAGCGCCACTTCAGAAGCCATTGCAAACCAAAGGACCCAAGACCCACTAAACCCCCCACCCCTCCGCCTTCCGAAACACGCTCCCTTGCCCCTCTACCAAGAGATGGCAAAAACTACTCACAACTTGGTCCTTGGGTTTAGGGTTTAGGTTAGGTCGCAGGGCACAAGCATAGCATGACTGTCAGCTCACAGCGTGTCCGTCTTCTTGTGTGTGGAGCGAGGGCTTCAACTTCAAAGTAGTGCATGTCGCTTAAACCCGACCGGCTCCAATCCGTACAACTAGGAACAAAAAAACACGAAAGTATATGAGAGCATACCGAAACACACGAAAACATGCCTAAACCCTAAACCCTAAACCCTAAACCCTAAACCCTAAACCCTAAACCCTAAACCCTAGAGTTCCAGGGGGTCTTCACCGCATCTTGCACAGCCTCCGCTGCCGCCGTTCGATCGCGGCCGAGGCCTCGCCGTGGCGGCGCCGCGTTGCTGCAAAGTCGGCGAGGCGGCGCACAACGCCTTGTACATGTGGTACTCTATTGTATTATGATAATGTTATGTTGTATTAAGGTTATGTTTTTAATTACACATATAATACTCTATTGTACTAAAACAATGTCATTTTGTATTAAGGTCGTGTTAGATTACGTTGTCCTTGACGATTTTGCTTGGCTGACTTCTGAACCCCTGCTAAAAGTTTAACTTTTCAGCTCCTTATTGTAGTTTCTACAAAACCCAAAAAGTTAAAGTCCTAAGAGCCAGCCAGAAGAAATCCAAGTTTTATAACGGGGGAGAGCTCCAAGCATGCCATAGCTGCTACTGTGTGACTGGAAGACTTGTGCAGGCATTCGACTGCCATGAACAGCCCAGAACTGTGCCAACTGAGACTTCCAACAGCCACTGCGAGTACCATGCATTCCCACACCACACTGCAGGGAGGCAAAGCGTCTCATCGAGGGCTTGAGTTCTCCAGGCGAGTTTGTACGTATAATGTGCGATGTAATAAAGTCTAGCCGTCTATCCGATGACATAGGACATAGGGCGCGATCAACAGCCGGCATTTCATCAACCTCCTTGCAGCCCGAAGCCCAGAAGGGAGTGCCTCCTTGGAGTCGCTTCCGCAAACTCTCGGCCAAGCCATGCAACACCACGCGCTCCTGCCAACAGCGGTTGCGACCATGCCGAAGGTTGCAAGCAAAACCTGGTCGTTGCTTCGAACTTCAGATCATGTTTTGCTCGGGGCATGCCGGGATCTGGCATTCAAAGCTCGGGAGAGAAAGCTTGGACGTCGAATAAGCTGGCATGCCAAAAGCTCGAATTTCATACTCGGTTTCTTTTTCAATGTTGTCACCTTTTACAACACGATTCGCAGATTGTCTCTCAGAGCGGCTCAAACATCCTTTCATCAAGCTCATGTCGTGCGGGGTTGACGCTCATGATGGCCTGGGAAAAAAACTGCGCATGCAGTCTTAGGTGGGGCAGTGTTGCACTGCTTTGCATGGCACCAAAACGACTCGGGTTTCCTTCGCACCTCGCCAGGTCATTACCGAGGATGCTTGGAACCTGTCAGTTCACCCTCAGCCTACATCAAACCCCCGCACCGAGGTCCTGTCGAAGCCGCTCAAGGGATGCCCGCCAGGCTGCCATGAAAAACAGCAGCCGCTCGTCGTCCAAACTCCGCCCGAAGCCTGGCACGGGATTGGCGTAGTTGCTGTGATGGAGGATGTTGTGTGGGCCAAATCTTCATGAAATCTGCGAGGATTCTGCGAGAACAACAGTTCACAGCCGACCTCGCAACACGGAGATCCCCTTGAAGACCGACTGCCACCGTCCCCACCAGCTGTGGAATGTGCGGCGCTTGAGGGACCTCGGCACGGGTCGGCATGGCCCCAAATTTCCCGTCTCAATAATCATCAAGCACTACGCGCAACGTAGGCCCGGAGTTCGGTAAGTTCTGATGACCCGGCATCGAGCCAAGCAGCAAGTCCAGAATAACCTGTGCCTTCAGAAGCGTGACTTGGTTCCTCGGAAGCCATGTGAAAAATCAGTGCAGGATGTCTTGGCTTCGATAATACACTTGGAGCGCCATGGGCCTAACCTCGACGAACCATCCAGTAGGGACGTACCGGGCTTCCGAATTCCCAACCAAGAACCAACAAGTGACCTCGACGAATTTGATCCGGGACTCCTCTGCTCTTCCCTCGCGTGGGAAGCCCAACCATGAAAGCAGCGGCGAAGCAAGCGTGGTCTGCTGTAGTTCAGCAGGTGTCCTGCCAGCGCATTCGACTGCGGCAAGGGCTTCACGGAATTGCAGTTGTTGCTACGTGCCTGCCTAGTACTGACCTGGGGATGCCCGGCAGGACAAGCTGGAGAAATGCTCAGTAGCCAACTGATGCAGCCGAAACACTCAAGCAACTCCGAATCCCCAAAATCAGCAGCACCAAGACACAACTCAGCTGTTCAGCTACTCAGGCATCCACCCATATCTCACAAAAAACACAGCAGAGACACAAACCCGTATTGTCGCTACAGGGCTTTGGGGTTCTGATGGTGTTCATGCCTACAACTTTTGTGATGGGGGCTTTAGAAGCGTGGGCTACAATGTGCCACAATCAAGGCGTGCAGTGCTCGCAGGTGCCTCGCAAAAGCAGACGCCTTTGCTGACGCTTGCGGCACCTCGTGTCAGTTCACGTGCCATATTCAAGCCCAACCTTGAGAAAGCCTGTTTCTCGCTTCCTCTTGGCGTCTATATTATACGTTGGGGCTCGTGATAGCAAGGTGGCTGCAAACCAGTAGAGAACACTCCATGTCACCAGCCAAAGGCACCAGCGTGACCACCGACGAATAGCTCTTCGTCGCGTGGAGCCCTGAGCACTGTGGATGTCAGGCGAGATCGCAGCTTTTTCGCTTACACGCATGGGGGTTCACGATATTAGGGGGTACCTTATTTTTGGGTCCTTATTTCAAGGGATCCTACTATTTGGGGGTCTATTTTAGTAAACCCCTACATGTGCGGGAGGCCTTCAGCTGCATCTGCGCCAAGTTCTGTGCAAGCTGCAGCTCCTTGCTGTCCCGGAGGTGCGACTGCAGCCTCGACGCCGAACTTTCGTTTGCGGAAGTCTCACAATCAGCAAAACTCTAAGGACAGAAAATCGATGAAAATCGTGGAAAATCGTGATATTATGACAAGACATAATATAACAAAAGAACAACATAATGTATCAATATATAGAACAATGCAACAACATAACTAGATAACAATAGAGTCAATGTGTAATCATGATCCTGCAACGGGCACCTGTGCAGAGCCCGCCGGGCCGCGGAGCGCTGCAGCGCCAGGCGGGCCGCGCTGTTCCGCCGGGAGCCGTGGGCGGAACTGCGAAGCGGCTCGGTGGCTTTGGTCAAGGGACGAAAGGAGGGATTCGTAGAACAAACCTTAGGGGCTATTTAGGGGTTATTTAGGTGCGACTTAGGTTTATATCAGGTATATATAGGGGTTATAATACAGGGGATGGCACCCTGCTTCTGGACTACAGTAGACAGGTCTCTCTTCTCGCGCCGGAATGTGTTGATTTCGCAACTGTGCTGCGAACTGTGTTGCAATGCCCAGATGGCCTCAGCCACCATGAAAATCCAGAGCTGAGTCGACGTCGAAGCTGCACTTTCCTGGCTGCCAGCGATGAATCTCGACTGTGAACCCACCTGAACTTCAAATGCCTCAGTGCTCACCTCATATTGAGTTCCCCATCCTCGAGGGGCGGTGCAGAGGGCGGGCGGCGTGGAGAGGAAAGGGAGCGAGAGGTGGAGAGGGTGAAGAGAGGCGGCGGATGAGCAGCCATAGCATGCAGCCGCGATTCTCCAGTGACAGGCGCTTCTTGCGCCGTGTGTCCTGCGCGAGCAAAGCATGGCATTTCGGGTCGAACCTTGATGTGCCGAAAGTGAATTTCCTTCTCATGCCAGGCTAGAAATCGAATGCCGGCTGCAATTACCCCCCCCCCCCCCCCCCCCCCCCCCCCCCAAACCGACACAGTACGGTCATGCTCTTTCTGCATGCTTGTGGTCACCATGTTCCCCACTACTCCGCGGCCTCCTCCTTGGCACCGCCCCGAGCGAGGCCCCGGAGGGCCTGGCGGAGGGCACGCACCCGGAGTAGAGCGCTCGCCTGGCAGGCTACCCTGAGATCCCTCTTTGGGTTTGGGTTGCGCCATCTGGCAGTCTTTGTTGTTCCATGCAGGTCTGGGGCGATGCTGCACCTGAGACTGCATCAGCTTTAAGTACCGGTTTCGGAGCCTTCTCCTACTCCTCGGAGCTGTCAGCGTACTATCAGAGGGTCGACACGTTGCCTGGTCTGCGAGCTCCCGCTGCTGCTGGTTTGCCAGGCTCCGCTGGTGCCAGCGACGAAGCGCCAAACGGCGCAGACCTTGCCAAACAAGCGGACAAGCGCAGTCAGTCAGCTTGATGTCAGTCAGCAACATACAAAGGAACCTTCGAAGGCGCGTCACTTCACTCATCTGCACTCAGCTTTGCATTGCGATGCTGAGATCAGGGCAATCACGAAATCGCCGCCGCTCGTTCCTTCATGGGAGGTCGGCTATCTTGTCTTGGAATGCATGTTTGACTTGCCATGAAAAGAGCCCCTACTCGAAGGTCAGCCGCCTGCCGGGCGCACGTTCCGCCCAGCGGCGCCAGTGCTGGAGGCTTGCCTGCTGAGTCCGGGCCATCTGCCTGCGCAGGACCTGGACCTGGCTGGGGATCGGTCTAGGAGCTGTGGGGTTCAAGGACTTTCGAAAGGAGATTCATGATCTTCAGGGGGTTGTAAGGGATGCCCCAGGCCCCAGGAGCTCTACTGCTTCCCTCATCCAAGTCCACTCAACAGAGGAAGAGCAGCAACAACAATCCATCTGCAGTGGAGCTGTGGCACACACAGATGCGTAGAAACAAATGCTCGTTTATCGCGATGACATCGACGTGGTGATTCTTCTACCATATGGTCCCTTTTGGGGGTCCTTATAATTAGGCGGCCCTCTTCTTTAGGGTACCCAAACCCTAAACCCTAAACCCTAAACCCTAAACCCTAAACCCTAAACCCTAAACCCTGTGCTTTTTTATGGACTTTGCCGGGGTGGCGGAGAGCTCGATCTCCCCGGCTCGGTCGGAGGCCACCAGGCGCCGCCAGGCCTCGGCACCGGCCCTCTTCCTTCTCTTCGCTTCTTTAGGTTCTTAGTAGGGAGTTAGGAAGTTGGATTAAAATTGTATGTGTTTTCGGTTCTTAGTCGGGAGTTAGGGAATTGAGTACCCTTACAATTGTATAGTATAGTATAGCCCTCGAGTTAACTTCCTTATTGACTGAGTTCGCACTCTGAAAAACATCTGAACATGCTGCCCTGGCGCGTGCCACACACGATCGAGACGCGCTTCCGCCGGAGGGGGCCCTGGTCCTGGCATTCTTGAAATCTCTTCAAGCTCCTCAGATCTCCTCAGCATTGGGGGGAACAAACTGAAAGGATAAGAGGCTGGCTGCTTTCTGGGCCTCACCATGCGCAAGAAGGGCCGTTGGGCTGCAACTTCCATGCTACCACCCCGCCCCCAAGCGTTGCACAACTCATCAATTCGCATCGGTCAAAAGAGCACGCCTGTCTGTTTCAACAAGCTACCAACTTGACTGTGAAGCCCCGAAACTCTGGACGTCTCCCACCCTCTCCCTCCCACGTGCCACGCCTTCCACACTCCTGAAAGCAGGAGCCAGCTCTTTGGCTGGCGCTGTGGAGCCCGTGAGCCCTGACCAGGCGCGGAGGCATCCTGGCAGCTACGACAACAAAGGGGCGCAAGGTACGAGTGCTGTTTGAGAGTGCGCTTCTCCTTCAACGAGGAGGGGCTCTAGCCTCCTCGTGAAGTCACCACCCTAGAATCCTAGAAGCACATGACAGCCCCTCAACACTTGCCAGATTTGCGCTGAAGCTGCCGCTCCTCCCACAACCTGAGATAGATAGCGGCTGCTCGAATTGGGTGGCCTTCCTGCTTCTACTGTTTTTCGAGGTTATTGCGTGCCCTACTTGCGAAGCGCAGGCCAAGACGCGTTAGACGCAGAGGCGAAGTGGCTCGGAACGGCCGCGTGACCTCGGTCACCGGTTCCGTCAGAGGCCGCGGTCCTGCAGCAACAGCTGAAGTCGCGTTGCATGAGGATTCATGAGGCACAAGCTGCGGCAGCCTTGCGCTGAGTCGCCTAGCAGACAGGGCTGCTTAGCCTGCCTACACTATTATGTATTATCATAGCATTCTCTAATTCTATGATTATATGCATATCTGTTTCTATTTCTAGAATGAGCCCCAAGAACCCTAAGCCATCTTTCCTCTGCTCGGGGCGCTGGGCGGCGACGGCGTCGAAGGCGAGAGCCACTTGCTGGTGGCCAGATCTGGCAGCCCTCGGCCTGTTGCTGCTTTCTTCTCTTACTGTTGGTTAGTGGGGAATGGGGGAATGAGGTACCCTATATCATCCCTTTAAGGGTTTCTAGAGGGCCCTACTGGGAATTCCCTCATGCCCGGCTAACCAACAGTAAGCTTCTTGCCCACTCAACGGTTCTCCTGCTGATGATAAGCAGGGCTTCGACTCTCGTAACATCAAATAGTACGAAATCAGACTGAACTTCTGGTCTGCATGAAACTTTCCTCTCCTCTAAATACCAGTTTGTGAAAAACTCTGCAAAGATCCCAAAATAGGTCCATTTTCATATGTGGGCTGTTGTATACCCGAGAACCGCCAGTGTGAACCTCGGGGCACTAAACAGCAGATGCCTCCTCTGACCCCTACCACTTCCAACAACAGCTACATGCCTGTCGCCTGTTTCCGCCTCAGTACTGTCAGATATGACGGCACGTTTCCACTTGCATGGTTCGTCTGCATGTGGGTTTACACTAGCAGGCGAAGTGACTGCTGGAGCTTCTAGGCCGAGGCTTTTGATGCTCACCCTCTTTTCCACTCGGCCTGGAGAGGTTGAAAGCGGGCTACTTTGGCGCCAATCCTGCACAGCAGACTGGAACAGGATGGCATGGCCAGCTATTGAAGTTGCTTGCAGGCTGCATTCCATGTGCACGTATAATTCCATGCGACCTCCTCCATGGGCTCGCTTTGCAAAGCTTCGGGATGGAGACCTACACTGAGAAAGGTCAGGCAACTCATGAGATGATGCATGCGATCCAACCTCCACATGCCACAGCTTGCGGAGTTGCCAGTCGGCCTCGAGGCAGAACATTCGCTCGAAGCCGTCGGATCTCCTCAATCATGTCATCCAGGCTCTGGCCTGCGAGGGCGACCAGTAGGGTTTGGTCTGGTCAGGTGGCAACGACAATTCTTTGGCATCGCCCTCAAGGGGGCCTACCGGTGTCTCCAAGCTCGCCGGAGTTGTCTCCCTCACCTCCAACACGCGCAAGGTCTCACCATGGGAAGGACCCGCTCCCTTCACCGACTCACTTTAAAGGGATCTCGAGGGTCCGAAATGCCAGTAATCTTAGATTCTTTGGTAAGGTTGCCCTCACTTCTCGAGGCGTGGCCAGCAGCTGGGCCTGAGCTGGGGTCCATCCAGGACGAGGAGACCTGGCATCCATATCAGTGTCACGGAAGAATTCCGGATTCATGAGAGTTTATCACCTTTGTCAACATCACCCACGACTTCTCGGGAAAGGTGTGCTGTAAGGTGCTCGAAAATCCCCTGAACGCTTGGCCGAAGTAGACCAGCAATGCACCTCGCCTCCGCCGCAAGGCTGCCCCAAGTGGCGTCACCTCTGCATCTTTGCTTGGCCATGCCGATTGGCTCTGGGCAGAATCTCAGAAAGAACGCAGAGTTTCTGGTGCCTGGGCCTAGATTCTTCATCTGGGCCTAGATTCTTCATGCATTCTCCTTACAATGAGGCGACGTTCTCACTGCCACGATCAGACGGGACCATGCGCATTGGAGTAGTATCAGTGCGCCCTGACGTACTAGTGGGGGCACCCGGATGTTTAACAGGTCAGGATCGGCTAGTCTCACAAGTTATCATGGAAATCTGCTTTACTGCTGTGCTGCTTTCAGTTCTCCTAGGACTCGCCCTCCCCCTCGCCAGAGCCTCATGACTCGTCCTCCATGCCATGAAGGAAGGCAGCCAGGCCTAGCAGGTCCCGTTCGTGGGTCGTTGTGATCATGTTTCTCTGGAAATTTGCTTCTCATGCCATGGGCATGGCTCAAGTTGCTACCGTCTAAAGGCTTCAAGAGCGAGGCACACGCTACAAGTCCATGACACACAAGCTCAGATTAACTTTGCAAAGTCCACAGCTCAAGGTCCTGGGCCTTGTCGCCCTGTCCTTGTGACCGGCTGCCATGCACTCTCAAATCCTATACTGAATTCCTGTGGCTCGAACATAGTGGGTTCGGGCAGCAAGTTCACCAGACGTCTGCAGAGCTCGTCGGCTTCGATTCGGGATGGGGACTCGGGCTTCAGAGGAGGAGCCCATATGAACATGAGCTCGATGTCTCGGGCATGCGCTACTTGATACAAGCTCCTGGCAAGGAGCTTTCATGAGAGTGGTGTAAGGTCGATGTCGTGCAAAACCTGTGTCGTGCTGTGCTCGGTCATGACTTCCCAAGGGGTGAAATTGAAGTCGTGGTAGATGAAAGAGTAAAACGAGTGTTCTTGCTGGTGAGTCCTGGTGGTGATCATGGAGCTCTGTTCCTGTTCATTCTCTAGACGGAGTCGTGTCGCGATCTTGGATCTCGCATCACGTTGGAGTGAATGCCGGCTTGCTACCGCGCCTCAGGCAAAACTGAAGTTGTAGTTGAGCTATACGATGCTCTTTGGATGAGGCTCCGTAGACGAGCTGGCCCCGATGCTCTTGGTTTTTCTGGCACTCTGCAACCAAAAACAAACTGAAGCACTTCGAGGCGAGCGGTTTCTTTTTGGCGGTGCACTGGCAGGCGGCGGACAGGTAAGCCTGACCTGCTACCCCACCAGCATGAGCGGAGCGGGCGGGTGTCTGAATTTTAAAACACAAACCACGCGACTCAAACGCAAGCTCGAGCCGACCACACATGAGCGCAGAGTTGGCGCTCGTGCAAGTCACTACGCGCGCTGCGTGCACTGGGCAAAAACATGCACCGTAAGGAACTGATTCTGCCGGAGAGGGATTGGCTTGATAACTCGGTGACAAGAGGCGTGCGGCGACGACACCCAAAGCGTTGCACCCACCAGATGTGCGCAAGTTGTCTGCCACACACAAATAATGAGGTGGCGAAGCTTGACCCAAGCAACTTGCAACAAATACCATGCGGATGATAAGCCTGAGAATCAATTTTGCGGACCCTGCCTTTCTGCTACGGCAAGCATCGGGGCATTGACTGGAAACTCTTGCTTAGACAGCAACTTTTTGCTCCTGCACTAGCAGCGTGGCAAAAAGCAGTCTGAAGTCTTCCGGCAGCCCCTCAGGCAAGAATGTTGAACACAGACGGAACCTGGCCACAGACAAAATCGCACAAAGAAATCCGGCTCGATTAGCAGAATCGCAGTTGCCTACACCCCGTCCAGGCAAGCTTCTAACATCTCACAGATGCCCCGTGATGCCCGAGAGAAACTCATGCTCTTTGACTTGGACCTCGAAAGATCTCTGCGGCACAGCGCTTACACATGCATGATTCTGGCCTTGGACCACACTATGCAAGTGTAGGGGCTAAATGCCGCAGAATGTGACCCACACATCCGCACCCTTGGATTTTGCATTGCCGCGATTGAAACTCGAAACCCCCTGAAAGACATGGGCTCCACAAGTGCATATTGACAGTGCGCAGCATTCCACGGTGAGCCTGTCTTAGGCTCGGCCGCTTTTGCGCGCTTGCTCGGCACTTGACGGGGAGCTTGCAACCAACTACAGATACTGTCCCCAGCTGGGAGCCACATGTAATTCTACAAAGGAGTGACTAGCAGATGCAGTTCTGGTTTGTAGCTGAGTCTGGGAGACACACACGCTCGAACAAGCCAGGCAAAGGAGAGTACAGAATGGTAGAGGACTCATCAAAGGGTGGTTCTGCATCTGCTTGTCTTTGCCTGGGACTCGGACTGGTCCCAGGCATCGACTCGTTGTCCCCTCTTGCAACAAGTACCCAACGCATCAGTGCGTATGAGGCCCTGCGTTCAAAGTTCGCGGCAGGTCATTCTTACAGTGCCGCCATCGTCTGAGATATTCTGAGATGCAAGGCACACAGGGCGGCTGAACCGGCTTTGAGGGATGCAGGTGCTTGGGTCGTTTGTTTCGGGCGCATTGCCGTCGCCTTGAGCTGCCCACAAAGATGCCTGCTCAGGTAAAAACAAAAAAAGGTAACGCATGCCTAGTGGCATAGCCTCAGTGCATAAAGTCTCGCCACCCTGGTGGTGGCAAGTTAAGATGTTCGGAGAAGTCTCTCCGTTGCAGATCCTCGTTCGCACACAAAACAGGCCACGTGTGAACTGTTGACTCCCCAATCTTCAACGTGCAGGAACCGGTCCCCTGAATGGGCAGCAAGCTACTACTCAGAAGCAACTTCCATAGCCATGTGATACCCTAAACCCTAAACCCTAAACCCTTTACTCATTGCTGCGAAGGGTCGGTCTGCTTTTTGCAGAGGTGATCAGCCCCTCAGCGGCAGTGGCTGGACACGGGTCCATTGCTATCGCTAGGAAGGTGAACTTACGAAATCAGTTCGGGAACAGGGTTAAGGTTTAGGTTTTTAGGGTTTAGGGTTTAGGGTTTAGGGTTTAGGGTTTAGGGTTTAGGGTTTAGGGTTTAGGGTTTAGGGTTTAGGGTTTAGGGTTTAGGGTTTAGGGTTTAGGGTTTAGGGTTTAGGGTTTAGGGTTTAGGGTTTAGTCGCTCAGGGTTTAGGGTTTAGGGTTTAGGGTTTAGGGATGTGTATTATTTTGCCACGGGCCGCTTCCAAAACTGCATCATGCTGCGCACCATTCCACTGTCTTCATTGTCCGAGACACTCCACAGCCTTGCCAAAGCTCTGGCCGGCAGGCTGTGGAACTGGCAGCTCACCACCTGCAACCCAGCAGTCTGCACTCGAAGATGGGAAGGGACAGGTCCTACTGGAAACATCTGGAACCATGGCACCTTCCGGATTCACTTCGCTTCCTCGAGTGTACTCGGCTTTCATGAGGTGCGCGATTTCCAGCCTGGCGTAAGACTCAACACAGTACATAGCACATAGTAACGTACAAAGCTGCTTTGGAGCCTCCCACACTCCCCTTGATTCATCAAATCGCCACACACTTGTGGCCACAAACTACTCCAAGGCACATGTCTGGGTGATCCTCCATGTGATAGGAAGATGGTGGAGAGCAGCGGTCAATGATCTCTGCAGCTTCTGGCCAGGTCATCGTCGCAGCAATGTCCACCTCCTGGTCGACACAACCAATACCAAAACCATACAAAGACTTCGTGGCTCAACACTGGTGGGACACAATCGAACAAGAACGACGCATGTTCCAAGCGCGGACGGCTAGAACGAATCGAGCTCACTGCTGGAGTGCCTTGCCTTGCCCGTCTTTTGTCGAATGCTGTCCACAGACTCACCACGCTGGATGGCTGCAATGGTGGCCTCGTCCTGAACGCGTTCAGAGAGTTCCGAAACTTGCACAGAGTTTCAGGCATCAGCTGTTTCGAGTTACCCTGATTGCTTCTGGCCATGCCCTCCCCACTTGAACGTAGGAAATCCGCGGCTAAAGGTAGTTCCTGGATGCCGGGTGCACCTTCGATCCCTGCTGAACCCTCAAGAGGCCACCAGCCCAACAATTCTCAACAGATAGTCCTCCACTTTTTTGGAGGCACAGCACAGCTGCCACAGGAGTGTGCCGAAGGTACCGAACCTTGCTGGGCAATGATTGCCACAGGCAGTTGCAAGGGCAAGCGTGCAGCAAGATGCACATGGCAGTTGGCAGGATCTAACCGACCTGTTCTCAAGAAAATCCGCTTCGGACGTCCCTAGCATATCAAGGACACTGAAGTTGTTGCCACATGCTCTTGCAAGCCATGGCCTGAAAAAAGGCTGGCTCAAAGTGAACAGCAGAGTGCGAGAGGATCGGCTGCCGAGGAGCGTTCCCTGAAAGGCCCATGCCAGCCACCATGCCACCCAAAGCGACAGCATGAAGGAAAACCATGCCACGAACATCCACGTGCTCTCCTCTCTCAAAAACGTGTTCATTCATGTGGCTTGCGTGAAATGTCGCGAGTCTGGAACCCTGACGCGTGCAGCGAAGTATACACAACGCAGCCGGTCCCGCGTCAGCGTCGGCCACCAGCCCTGCAGGTGCTCGCTGGCCATCTGGCCCTGCTCTATGAGGCTTCCTGGGGCGAACGTTGTGGAGGTTTCGGAAACTAGGGGGTACCTTCTTGGGGTCCTTTTTGTTGCAAGGGGACCTTTCTTGTGGAAAGAAGAGCTGAGGTGTGGTTTATCCAACATGCCCCTGGTGTCGCCAAGATACCGAGGTCGCCACCGACAGCATTGGATGGAAAGACACATGGCTGTCCGTACCTTGGCGCAAGAAATCTTCACCAAGTCTAAAAGTACCTGCTGGAAATCCGAGCAGGCTGCGAAGGTCACGCTCTTGTAAAGCGCTGTGCTTCTTGCGGCATGAACCACACAACCGCACATAGCTCAAGCAAGTTCATTGGAAATGCTGGACAAGTACAATACAGAACTGGTAAACGTTTACTTCGGATGCTCATCCGGAGGCAAAGTTGCGGGAGGCTCTGAGGAACTCCGAGGCTTCACGACTCAGAGGATAGGAGTCGGCTCCCTAAAAATGGAGCGGTTTTTGGAAAAAAAAAACGCTCTGGTTTTTTGGCTGCAGGGGCCCTGGCGCAATAAGCACTCGTTTGTGCTTAGTTCTCCTCAACCCTGACCCAAAGCCAAAAGCTTCCTCTCTCAGCAGGGCCGATGGTCTGGGTTTTGGTTCGAGCTCAGCCCAGCTGGCATCGTCTCCTCTCTTCCTTTCGCTGGCTCCAAGAGGTCCCTTGTTCTCGTCAGGTCGGCTGGTGTTACAGGTGACCGGTGCTTTGCCAGCAAGGTTACTGTTGGCCGCCTCTCGTGCGTTTCATGGTCTGTGGTCTGTGGCGCCACCCTTTGACTCTCTTTGTCCACGTCCATTAGGACGCTTCTGCTTCTGAGAGGATATGCAGGCACGGTTCCCCTTGGGTCAGGTGGATGCCACTTGCACCACCTGCAATACCATCGGAGTGCTTCGTTCCCGCTCGCCGTGCCTCTCCTACTGCCAATCAAGCCGAGGCGGTGACTTCTTTGACGGTTCCAAGCCCCATAAACCCAAAGCCCAGCACAAGCCCCCTCGCACAACAAGCCAATCGCCGGGCTTCGAGGGACATGCTACATGCCCGTCTGCCTGTCCGACAACTTTTGCACCCGGCGAGGAAGCAGGGTAGTCCAATCTTCCAACTTTGGCTTTCGGGATTCCTACTCCTGCGTTACTCTCATAACGATAGTTACGAGCGAAGACGACGGTCTACAAGTAGAAGATAGGAAGATCGAAGAAGCGGCTTCAATCTGCCCAAGCTTTCTATTTAGACAGCACCAGATAGCCAAGCGGCATGAAGATGGCAAAGATGCAGTGCAGAGCAATTGCATACAGCCTCAGATTCCCGGTGCCTACATGTGAAAGGAGAAAAGGAAAACGGAGAATCGTGGAAACATCTGCGCTGTCAAGGCGTATTCGCCAGCCGGGACACAGTTTTTCGGACACCTCCCTCGGCAGCAGCGCATCGTATGATGGTGGCCGCTTCGAGCACCATAGAAGAGCAATCTTGTCCGCCCAGTACCTGAGACTTCAGACAACTCCGACTCAGTTGGCCTAACCCTGTAAGGATGCTAAGGAGGCTAAAGTTGGACCCAATGCCAAGCAATCCTCCCCCCCCCTGGCCAGGTGGCATGAAAGTCATGTAGCCGAAGGCAAAGAGATACAACAATGGCATCCCGGCCTCAACGACATGAGGAAGCAGCACGTCCAAGGCACGACAGGGCCACAATATCTCAAGGGATTCATCGAGCCAGTGCTGCCCAAAGGCTGAGTATGTCAGGGTAACAAAGACGGTCGTCAGCATCTGCGCGTACCTGCGTGGATGCCGTTGAACCTCCAAAGGCCCCCGGCCCGAAGTGCCCAGAAGGGTTCTTATTATTGAGATGAGATGCTTCAGCTTGATGTCAAACTCCGGGTTGGTGTACAACCTGTGTCGACTGCTTGGGTGAAGGGCGGTGTGTACGTACTCCAGCCTGCACTTACGGACACTAGGAAACGTGATGCGGCGAGACCTTCAACGTAGCAAAAAGGCATCAGAACCCTCGAACAACGAGACCTTCACGAAGGGGAAAGCAACCATCTTCCATAACTTGGGCAGGCCGAGATGCGCAATGAGCTCTGAATGGTGCTTCACTCTGCCTCCCAAGTGGATGCACAATATCTCGTTAGAACCATGAACAAGGTACAGATGTGTCCACGAACTGGGGTAGTCCACCGGCATTGCAGGATGTTGGCGCTGGTCAGAGCCCAAGCTTGAAAGGCCCTCGCGGCCTCTGCAACATTTTCGCAGGAGCCACGTCACAAAGATATTCCTGCACAGGCTAATAGCACGGGCGTGACACACCCCGAGCGGCATCCCAGTGCACAAGATTTTGCCCCACCCCACTGCAGACTGCGCCATGTGCTGGAAGAAACAGATGACAGAAGTCGAATCAAATGTGCACAAGATGTTGGTGTGCACAACAGACGAAGAACTCAAGTTAGCATTGCTCAAGTCGAGCCCACAAGGAAAGCCAAGCGTCGCGATTGTAACGCCCGGTGGCACCACCTGTCGTGCTCCCAGAAACGTCTGGACAAGTCCACTGCCCCTTTAAGCATCCAGGGCCCCCTAAACCCTAAACCCTAAACCCCAAACTTCTTCAGTTCGCCAAGATGCCATGTTCAGGAGCATGTTGATCATAATGGTCGCCCCCACGACAATGTACCTCAGCATGGTATCAGCAGGGGCGTCCACATCCACGGCTTGGGCCAGAAAAAGGGTACATCAAGCC
This sequence comes from Symbiodinium natans, assembly GCA_905221605.1. NCBI lineage: Eukaryota > Dinophyceae > Suessiales > Symbiodiniaceae > Symbiodinium > Symbiodinium natans. Next base: position 309,978 of record CAJNDS010001112.1, read on the forward strand.
TCACCCTAAACCCTGAACCCTAAACCCATCTAAACCCTAAACCCTAAACCTTCAACCCTAAACCCTCAACCCTCAACCCCCAACCCTAAACCCTAAACCCTAAACCCTGAACCCTAAACCCGAAAGCGAGCCATGAAGCCAAGCCCGCGTCAGTTCTTCAAAAGGCCCAGCGAACAATGCTCGGCCAACCAGTGGGATGACTTCCACTGCTTTTCGCCTCGCATCCGATGGGACAGAACTTCTGGTTCATCCACAAGCTGTGAGTGTCGGATAGTTTATTCATATCAAACAAAGTCTGAGCTTGAGAGCTACGACTCCCGTCTGTGTCTAAGCGTGACGCCACAGTCAACAAGTATGCCTCGTCACATACTATTCATGCTCGAGGTTACAAGTGTCTGCACAATTTTGAACGATTAATACATTGCACCTCTTCAAGGTGTCGACTACTGAAAGGCATCTTCCTTTGCAAGGTCTGTGACATGCTCGACCGCTGGGCGTTCTCTATGTCATGCCCCTAGCTGGTTCGGAAGGGCTTCCAGATTTCCCCCAGTGCCCTCCGTCCTACCACTATGTCACCGTGTGTTAGTGGACTTGAAGCACACACACATGCAGTGCAGCATCTTCAAGTGAGAAGCATCTGTCATGAAAAAGTCTTCTCTTCTTTCAGTCTCTCATGCTCGCTTTGTGCCAGTTCAAAATAATCCAGGTACATTGCTGTTCCTGCCCACCGAATGGCCACTCTTGATTGACGATTACGGTTACTGGCTTTTACGGTTACTGGCCTTGAACTTGATGTTGCCCAGCGCTGCACTTTTAGTAGCTGGATCGGCTAAACAACCTCTTGAACAGTGCGCGAGTTCTAAATTGGGAGGGGGGGGGGGGGGTCATCATCTGCAAAACGTAGAAGATCGGGATCTGCCACTAGAATGGCACTGGACCTGTCAGCAAGAATCTCTCTGCCTTTCGGCTGCAATTAACAAAGGCTCATAGCTGTAATTATTACTAACTAACGACAAAGCAAGTACAACTAAAGCCCTTTTACTTGCTTAGAGCGCAAAAGCACCCCTTTTTTTGCCATTCTGGCTTTGGGCAATCTGCAGACAAGCACAAGCCTTCCTCTGCACATTCCTTGGCAATTCCCACATCAGACAACCTTCTGCACAGCATGTTTGGCAGGCTGCTTGCACGTCTGGTGTCCTCGCTTTGTTTGTTGCTGACCTCTGGGATTCTGAACTCCTGACTCCGTTTGGCAGAGAAGCGCGGCCGTCATGTCTCGTCAGCGTCGTCATTGTCTCACGTCCACCCACAAGCCACAGAGAACGTGCCCCTGCAGTCAGGCACATAAGCCGCTGGGACCATGAAGCTGAACAAGGAGTCGAGCCACAACCCAGGTCCGCGTAGATCCTGGAGCCTATACTAGTAGGGCTTTTCATGGCTTGTCGTACTTCGTGTCTCGTGTGGGAGGTGGCGGGCGTCGGCGGCAACGCCCTTGAAGCGCGGAACTTGGCACTTCCCCTTCACTGGGCGAGGCAGGTTCCAGCTGCAGCTTTTCGGCTGCACTGTACTTGCGAGGGAGCCTTAAGACAGGATAGGACATGCACTTGGAAGCTTGAAAAACTTGCAGTGTTCTGTTCACCGTTTGTACCTTTGCTGCTTCACACTCCAACGTCAGCTGCGGCACAATCGTATCCGACCAGGGTTTGGCATGTTTGCCCAGCGAACTCCCAACTGGTTCAGCAATGCCTCGACGGAGCCTGCGTGCAGCGGGCCAGCTGCAGGAAGAGCCACTCGGCTACTCAGAGTCTGCAGCGACGTTACTCGGAATCTGTAGAGCGCGAGCTTCACATACGAGGAAGTACAAAGGAATCATGGCTCGGGGCCTTTCAAGTCGCTGGTGGACCAAGCCTTCCGAGTTGAGCCTCGGCCCGTGATGATCTCCAGGCCTGCAGCACAAGCTGCCGGGGGGCTCAAAGCACACGACGGCAAAGGACACAAAAACTTCCCAAACTTCACCGCCTGACGGGTGTCTGCCGGACCAATACCCCACATGGCCCAGCCACCAGCGTACCTGCTTTTGCGGTGATACAGGGGACCCTTGAGGCAATGATCTGCATCTCCAGTTGCTCGTCGGGTCCACTAACCTACCGAAGCATGCGGAGAAGTGTGCTAAATCGGCGGTCGCTCAGAAAAATGTCCACAGTGTCAGATGCCGCAGTTATTTCACACGAGGGTTTTGCAGTCTGCAGGCCCTCACAAACTCTGCAGGGATGACAGAACTGCCCCATCATCCCTCCCAGGCCATCCGCGGGTTCATCCCCCCAATCCGTGCCCCAGAGGGCACCGCAAACTTCGCTGCCCCGGCTGACAGGTCATGCAAGTCCAGGTACTCCCGGCCCTTGGCCAAAAGCCTGGGCACCGCATGGCTCATGTCAGCTCACGCGCACGGGCTCCGGAACGTTCCATCCAAGCAGCCGCGGATAGGCGCTCGGCAGCGCGGACAAGAAGAGAGCCTTGGCTCCACCATCGAACATACTTCTTTACTCTTTCGGAGAATAATTGCAGAGTTATGCTGCTTTGGGGTTTTGAAGCATGTAGGCGTGTTTACAGACAGATGTTTGAAGCCCGGCACCTCGCCATCTGCGTCACCAGCAGCTTCCAGCACGGCATTATAGGAAATTGTGTCGGGCGCTAGACAACGCGCGCCAAGTTCGCCTCGGTACCAAGCTTCACAACAGTAACTTTCAAAGAAATCATTCCGCTCTTTTCTTGTACTTTCAAGGAGTAGCCCAGTTGCGGAAGAGGACCAAAGTCCGGTGCCACTGCTGGCCAGCACAGCAGGCTGCCATGGTCGCATTGAAGCTGATCAGGTCCGGTTGCACATCGTTGTCCTCCATCTCCTGGCACCCCAGCATCCTTTACAGCATCCCATAACACAAAGCTGCAGCTCATGATCGCGGGGCATCCTCCAGTAGCTGCAGAGCTGCTGGCCAGCAGCTTCCTCGATCACATGCGCTGATGGTGGCGTTGTAGGTGAAGTTGTTGGGCGTAACCTTCGAGACTTGGACAAGGCTCCAGGATGCAAAAAGGTCAAAGAACCGCACGAACAAACCGTGATCTAACCGAGGAAGCCACTGTTTGTGCGATGCTTTGGGCAAAGACTGCCAGGGCATAGGACCACTGGGAGGCTTTGCCGCACGCGCTCACGGAGCTGCAATACGTGATGCTGTCGGCGTGCCGCGCCCCTGACAGTCTTTGCCAATGGGCCATGACCAGACATGGACAGCAAAATGCTGGGTCCTACTAGGTGCTTCCTCGGGAGTTTCTTTGGAAAAACCGGTCCTCTTTGGAGAATCTCCTCCAGCAGTTGCAGGCCCTGGCGCCAAAGGCTTCCCCGGTCGCACGCGCTGAGAGCTGTCGAGCAGGTGATCGCATTCGGGCGGATCTGCCTCAGCCGCCAGCACGCGAGAAAAAAACATGACATGCTCGGCCTAACCATTGTGTAGGGTCGAGGGTTGTCACACTGAATGGACAAAGCATCAGTTATTACAAGAAATGCCATGAGAGCCAGGAAGCATGTCCCGCATCTCATTCAGAAGTACCAAAGCTCGCTGCCACCTCGTGAGCAACGATTTGCCCGCGAATGCTAGGCTTCAGCCAGCATTCAGCTAGCGCTTGAAACAAGCCGAAAAGGGTTAGCTGCTCTCCGCTCACAAGGTCCAAATAGTCTAACGATCTCTCACGTTCTTCAGTGGCAACACCGGGCAGCATACACATCATACAGCCTTCGTGGGTCCGCGTGCTGCTGAAATATGGCCGGGATGCTGCATGGCCCCGGACATGGCGTTCATGGCACTGCCCAAGAGGATGGTATCCTAAGCTGGAAAAACCTTGGACTTTGAGCGATTGCCTCACCTTTTTTTCTTCTAGAGCCTGTCATAATGAGGTCCTAAAGCTCTTGACGGAATATTGACATCACCAGCCCCGAGGCCCGAGATCAGCAGCTCCGCCAAGAAGCTGGGGCGTCCAGCACGGGGAGCATATTCGCGAGCAGCGCCAGTGCATCTTGCCAAGGTAGAGATCTCTACAGACTTCAAAGCCCCCGAACTTTTACAAGCTTTGCGATGAGTCCAACAGAACACCGCTCACGACATAAGCTATAGAGGCGAAGGCAGTGCCTCAACTTGAGCTGCCCTTTCTGTTCGTGTGCGTGGCAACATCTCTAGATTCTGCAACTCAGAAAGCCCTCATGCCGGAGGCACCAGCCCAGCGACGTGCAGTCCCCAGGCTTCGCAGGGCCGCGCTGGTGCTCACGGCGTCCGGGCGCAGCGAGCTGGAGGGAAGGAACTCAGGGGAACTCAGGGGGGTTGGGGGCTTCCAAGATCTGAATTTCATTGAGAACCCTGGGGGCAATCGGGAGCGGGAGCAACTCCTGTGAACCCTTGGCCGAGGCACTGCTGCGGCATGGACATCAGCAGTGCCAGGCCACATTCCCAGCGAGCAGCATTGGAGCATGCACTGATCGTGCTGTTGAATGAGATTACCTGTAAAGCCCACGGCAGTCACACTGGAAAACGTGTCATGTGTTCTGTTGCCCTTTGGCAGCATGTGGCACAACATACTCGATCAAGGCACATCCGGCTGCAAACCGGCTTTGTGGATGCAAAGCTCCTCGAGAAGCTGCAGCGCCCTCTGCCACTGAGCCGATCTCTGCATGGCTGCAATGGCCGCATTATGGAGGCATGCCTTCAGTGAATATTGTGAAAATGCAGCAAGCTGTGTCAACCTAGGCATGCCTCCAGGCCTCCGTAAGGCACAACGACCACATCCAACTACCCCATGTCCGCCGGGTCACATCGGGCTTCAGCTGCGCCGTCGCCGATGCCAGCGCTGCAAGCGCGTGCTGCCAGAGCTTCGCCCGCTCGCATGCATTTATCACCTCCACTTGTCGACGTCATTCCAAGTCAGCTCATGACCTGAATGCCCCACATCTAGGCCAAGGCGCTGCCGTGTAGCTGATCACATCTGGTGCAGCTGCATGCTGCGTCATCTCGGAGAGGAGCGCGGTGGCCTGTGAGATTTCTTTAGCCCAACTCTGTAAACCCCCCTTCCGGAGCTTGAGTCCCAGGTTGTGGTCTGGGGCCCTGCCTCCTGCCACCGGGAAGCAGCGGCGCAAGCGCTGATGGTGCAGTTGACTGTCACTGTATCGGCATCGTTGCGCCAAGTTTCGGTAAGCAGCGCAATCGCTTCCTGCCATTGCTTCTTCCTCATTGCCAGCTGGCTTCACAACACCGCAGCATAGGCATGTGATGTTGTGCAGTGTGCCGAGCGCTGAGGCAGTGCGAAGATGTGCTAAGGCAGGGTCCGGCCGTAATCTTGCAACAGATTGTGGCAGCGACGGCGCATACCAGCAGCCATTCTCTTCTCTTGACCGAGACAACTGACAACGCCGTCAGGTATGCAGATAAGGGCTTCTGAAATAAGACAAGGCTGCGCGGCGCTGTGGGTGCGTGGCTACGTTGTGAGGAGCTGTGCACTGCTGTGGCCCTTGCGACCCCCAAGGACATGTGGCACCATGTGTGCTACACTGCTTGCTACCATGCTATACGAAGCGCATAATGGCTGCACACAATGCCAGGTTGCGTTTGGGGTTCGGAATGGCTTCTGCTGCCTTCCCTCTTTGCCAAGTCACAGCGCTTCGGGCCCATACTGGTTCACAATAAACAGGACGAAGCCTTGCACTCTTTCAAAAAGTCGCTTCAGAAGCACTCGCTTCCCGGAGGTGTGCACGCTACCCAAGAGAAGGCTTCTTAGGGATTTGAGTTCGAGATGTTCGAGCCGTGCCTGTGTTCAATGTCTGTGCAACGAAGATCTTCTGCATCATGGACTGGTTGAGCGAAGTCAAGGACAGAGGCCGCTCAAATCGAGCCATGGCGATCAAGACCTCAGCTGTACTACATGCTTGTGTATCATTTCCGATGTCAGATGCATCCTAAACTTTTGCACATGGAGAACCCCAAACATGTGCCTCGAGAAGCATGTCTGACAGGGCTGAATCAAAGAAGAACTTCGATGTCTGCTTCAGTCTGCGGGTTTCAGGCCATCTTGTGGCAACGCCATGGCTATGATGCATGTGAGACCATAAGCCCAAATCGCAAACCAGCTGCTCCTGCGCGTTGTTTTCGGCAAGTCTCCCCTCTGAGCTACATCTTATGAAGGTCGGAAACGGGTAGATTCAGAATGCTGCCATGCCATACCCCCACAATATCCCCACAATCTATCACATGCCCCCTGCAGCTGAGCCACCAATTGAAGGACCAAGTTGATGCACACGACAACGCAGGAGGCAGCCGACATTATGCCTGGGAGGATTTCGCGGAATCCGAGGACTTCTTGCGTACCAAGTGCAGAGCACGCAGAGTCCCCGCACTTTGGCCATCGGAAGTTGTGCAGTCTACATCAGGGCTGTGTCTGAGTATCCGTTGAGGGAATATACTGCAAGTCAGCATTGCTTTGATACACAACTCCGAGCCTACATTCCATTAAGAGCATTGCCAAGCTCACCAGCTCTCACTGCCAAGGTTCCGATACCCCGTGCAGTCTCCAGGAACCAAGGTGTGCAAGTGCTGACCAATGATGAATCTTGCACCAGCTTTGCCTCAAGATTGGGACGTCGATCCCCTCACCGACAGTTCGATAAGTCGTGATGTGCTAAGTTAAGAATAAGAACGGGTGGCAATGGTCATCTGAGCACACGCTTGGCAGAAGCACAAAGCTCCCTTCCATAGTGGAAATCCCACACATGGGGGGCAAGAAGAGCTCTTGAGGCAAAAGTAACCCAGACGACCGCTTCCCAAAGCAGCCGAGGAACATAGCCTTGAGACTCACACCAGCAATTCAAGATGTCGCCGCCCTGTGAGACAGCGTAGTCCACCGTCCAGTTGCTGGCAGTGCTCACCTGGGCAGGGATCCGATCAACTCGTAGCTCTCATTCGTTCTGTAGGGTTTAATCGCTCACACTCGGACAAGCCAGGCGAGGCACTCACTTCTGTAGGGTTTAGGGTTTAGGGTGTAGGGTTTAGGGTTCCTGCTGCATCTGCTGGCAGCCGCCATCTGGTGCGTATGTCTGTTTGGCTTGGTCAGGAGATGCTTCTGTTTGTAGTCAGGCCAGGCAGCGAGGCAAACATAAGAATTTGCGGAAGCATCTGGGATCTTCGGATCACACATCTCGCTGCCAATGTAACCTGATGTGCGTCATGTGGAGCAAAGACACTAGCCATTACAAGCTGAAGGCCTAAACCCTAAACCCTAAAAGAGCGCACTGCAAAGTCAATGGGTCTGTTCGGGAAATGCCCCTGGACTGCCAAGGTGCTCAGCTGTGCGCCAGCTTCTTGTTTTCCAAGTACCGTGATGACGTAGATCAAGACCTGCCAAAGACAAGCTCCATCCAGGGAGGCCAGAAGGTGAACATCCAACCACTGGTGTGAAGCAACTGAGCACACGACAAGCGAGACCGACAAGATGATGATGAAGGTCACGAGCCTTAAAGTGAGCGCCGCATCCGCTCAGCCAAGAGAGTGTAGCTGGGAGCTACAAGATCCTGTCATCACATTCAGATGCGGTCCAAGAGAGCCAAGCAACATGCACAGCTGCCTGAGTGGAGCACAAGCACGAAAGAAGAAGCAGAAAGCATACTGCATCCGGAATCTGGAAGGATATCGTGAGGACTGCACCCGAAGAAGGAAAAGTAGAAAGAACAGCTTGCTCTGCAGCAGAGCTTTAGAGAAGCTGTCTCACGCGCCTCAGCAGTCGACTCTTCCATGATAAATCCTGGTTCTCCCAAAGGAGATCCGAAGGTTGGGGTGCTTCACGAACTCGCAAGGCAGCTCCTCCAAGGGACTGGGGTTCTTTTGCCGCCCTCTGACGCGCCCGCAGTGCACCCGCCGATTGGCTCTTTCTACACTATTGCAGCCCCAAGTCGAGTGGGGGCTGCCCTCACAACGGAGTGCGAGCATCAGCTTCTTTTGTGGGCCGCTCTGGGCCCCCCACCGAAGAATCGCTTCGAACTCGACTGGCAGCAGCGAAAGAGAGAGAAGTTGGCCAGGCCTTGGCAAGTCCGGGGGCTTGCTCAGCAAGGCCTTGGGCCCGCGATTTCGGGGCGAATTAACGATGCTACACATCATAACGTGCTATCGGAAAGCGCACGCACATGTAGATGCGCATATATATATATAGAGAGAGAGAGATGTACTAATTGTCCTACATATACATATACGTATCTGGATGTAGCGTATGTACATATGCAGCTTTTGAAGGTAAAATACGGCCCTTGAGCTGCTTCCTGGGTTAGCTCTTGGCTTTCTTGTTTGAAGGTTGGGGGTTGTTGGGTATTTCATGTTGGGTTGGCCGGCCGACGACGCGAAGGCTTCAACCAAAGCCCACCCAAAGTGCAACACTAAGGCAAGACGACTAGCAACGGGCTGCAATGGCTACAGCAACGAAGGACATCCATTTCAATCCTCCACCAGCTGCTGCCACGGCACGGTAGTCGTACATCAAGCTGTGCTTGTCTGCGGTCCGGTTGAGGATCACATACGCTCGCAGGACTGGTAGCCTGGGCCGCGAGGCGAAACATGCGTGGCAATCCCTCATCCACCCTGGGCCCATGTGATCCAGGTGGCTCATTATCAGGTGCCAACTGCGCCGCCAATTTCTGGTCCAGCTTTGCCTTGAATAAATCCGCAGGTGTCTACACAGCTTGGAGACTTCAAATCAAGGCAAAGCTTGAAAGGAAGGGTCTGGGCGCCCCTGAACAGCAGTCAAGCAGCCAGTTTGCCCTCCGCCTTGAAAATTGCTTTTTCTTTGCCGTATGCTTTCCTGAGCATGCCGCTAGCAGGGTTTCTTCGGTACCACGCACACACATTTCCAATGCAGGGTCTCGCCGGTCTTGCCGCTAAGGCGCGCAACCTCAATGCCCTGCAGCATGTGGCCACGTTCCTTCAGATTCTCCAGCCTGAAACAGACCGAAGCTATGGCCAGGAGCAGCCACGTGCACGGCCGACGACCATGCCATCCTATTTATTGCCCGCGGTACGATACAAAGTTCTGCCCTAAGAGCATGGACAAGCTTCAAGCACTTGCGCATCATGAGTTTCTAAATTGCAATCCGATGATGGAGTGCGGCTACGGCTACCTACGGGCGCACATCGAAATAGCCTCGAAGAATGTAAGCCCAGCTGCCCACCCATATTAGTGCCGAGCTGGCTACGGTGCTCAAGCGCCACTACACCACGATGCTTGCCCTTCTTCTTTCCCCCATGCCGTCCTCCCACCGAAGTCACGCACCAAGGTTATGTCGGCCACATGTGGCTCAGGCCTCAGTTGTGAGTTTGGGATGCACCAACTCTTCAAAACACAAAAACGCAGTCCTCTGAAACCCTTTGAAGCCCTAGGCTTTGCTCCAAGAGTTGCCTGAAGAGAACTTGAGCCCAGCGTCCCACCTGTCTTCCCACGCTGCACAACCTTCATACGCTCCTCGAGGTGGCTCTTCCTCAGAGGCCCGTTCTCGGGTTCTGTGCTGCCACTGCCCCAATATGTCGATATGCTAAGAGTGATCCTGTAGCTGTAGCTTCTAGGGCGGACGGTGAGCAGCACCCTAAGCTTTCCATGCAGGACGAAGCTTCAGCAGGCGCATGTAGTCAGGTTGGTGGTCGATCCTGACAAGTGCTGGTGATGCTCTGGGAATACAAGGCCAGTCCGAAACGCAGATGCTTTGACAACAGCCTTCTATTTCGGCATGAAGAACATCAATCGTGCGACCCGGATGGTCTGGTAGAGTTAGCTTTCAAGAGATTCTGGTTCCGGCACACACTACAAGTCACATGTGTGCACCCGCCTGGTAAGTGTTGAAAGGGTATTGGGTCAGCTGCGACAACAACATGCAATATGCCCGGGGGTGGCCAACACACGTTCCACGAATGCACTGATCTGAGCCGTGTCCCACTCCTCGGGGGCAACTTGTCGATGACGACCGCAAAGTCCTCTTGACGGCGATGGGCTGCGCGCGTCCAGGAACGCTAGGTAAGGCTACTCTTTCATATGAGGGCTGTTTCTAGACGTAGGTTGTTCCCCAACGGCAACAATTTAGACAAACTTAGGGAACTGAGAGGTGGGACCCTAGAGTCCTGGACCGAAACATTCTCGAGGTCATCCGACTTTGTTCTCCGTGGAATCTCAATGAAGCCTGCGCGTTTGGCCAAAGCACTGGCCAAAGCAAGTTGCGACTTGGAATCATAATGGCTTTTTTTGAGGTCACACTTTCAAGACTGAACATGGGATGTATAAGCATTCTTGTGCGGGTAGTGGTTACTTTTGGCGGGGGGGGGGGGGGGGGTTCCAGACTACCTCTTTGCAGCCACGTAGCGGAATCGGACCAAGTAGAGGAACAAAACGATCCTAGCTGAAGGGCGCAAGGATTTTCCAGAAACCAAAGCGCCAAGGGGGCAGGCTGCACGCACAAAAAATGACTCTAAACCTTAAACCCTGTTTTTGCTAATCCCTCTTGGGCTGTGCCAACTGCAGCCTGGAGACATGGAGGCAAGGTCAAGCCAAGCGAAGACTGGTGTCAAGTCTGACAGTTCAGCTCCATCGCAACCTACCCGAACAATACGTAGCCTTGGCTACACACAAGGCGGCAGCTGTGTACAGACGGGTCGTGCAAGATCACGCCAGGGTCACGCTTTCAGCAGATATCTGAAGCCTTGTGCCAGGTCGCAAGGGGTCCAGCACTTTGGTGTCCTCACATCTGCAAGCACGGGAAGCCGGGACCAAGAAGGCACAGAGGACTACTATGACTCTTGCTCATATGTCAAAGCAGGCTCGGCGTCTAGAGTCAAGAAGAAGGGCAGAAGTGACGACAGAAACACAAACACAATCTAAGACAGGGAGCCAGCAGACATCGAGAGAACAAATTCTGCGGAACTGCCCAACTGCATGACGCTTGCTCCAAGGCTCTGCTAGCAGGCCCAGGTTGCCAATGGAAGCACGAGCCTGTAGACGCATCAGAACTGGTGTGAAAGAAAGCCGGGCCATCACCTCCTGAAGCCGCGACGAGTCCTTCCACATCCCCTTTTTTGGAACCCAGCTGGGGCCACGCGCACGTTCCCTAAATTTAGATACCCTAAACCCTAAACCCTAGACCCTAGACCCTCCTAGACCCTAAGCCTCCCCCCCTTTGAAGCCATGCCAAAGGAGCCAAGAATTGCCCGTTGTCCGGGGCAAAGGTGCCAAGCAAGCAGAAGGCCGAGGTCGGGAAGGTGATGGCTGCCTCGCTCGGGGATTCCAAGGCACCGAGCGGCATAGAAACGACGTGAAACGACTCACACATTCTGCCCTTTTCCAACCAGGTCTGCACAGCTGCCGGGAAAGTCAGGCTCACACAACCAGCTTCACATTCTGCCCTAAAATCCTAAACCCTCAACCCTAAACCCGAAACCCTAAACCCTAACCCCAAACCCTTGCTTCCACTGCTTGACTTCTTGACCCATGCTCCCTGTGATGCCTCCTTCACTCCAGCGCTAGAATCGCCAGATGTAAGACTCAACATGTCCACTCTGCATTCCCATGCCTGCCTCGAAGCCCCGAAACTTTCAACCCACCAATGCACCAAGACTAGGGCGTTACAGTGGCCGAGCAGAAAGTCGCGCAGGAAGGGGCTTTGGGCTTCGACAACCCAGCTGTGCAACCCAACAGCCAGCAAGACAAAGATCATCAGGTTCCGTTCCGTTCCGAGGGCTCCGGGACAAATGGCCCCCCGCCTCTAAAGATAGAAACCTAACCCTTCGTGCACAACACACGATGCTGCTTCTTGCCAAGACCTGCCCAGTCCACCCCAGGGCGAAACAAAGTAAACAATTCGTGTGGGATCTGGACATGGCGCAATGCTGCCTGAGTAAGCGGGCAGGGTCTATTGATCTCTTTCGGATGCGCAAAAAGGGCCGAAATTTGGTTCGGACTTTATGTGCAGCCCGTTAGTGCAAAAGATAGCTTTGTCGGCACCAAGGCGCCATAGTAGCGAAGAGAATTCCCAATGTGCGCAGAGTGGTGAAATACATCTCGAGCCCTGTTCCACCGATCTGACCTGTTGCAGAACATCTCAGTCACCAAGCCCTTGCCTCACACAGCTGCATGGCTCTTCATGAGAGCTGAGGTGCTGAAGCCATCGATGTCTGTGCAGAACGGGTTCAGCCACTTTCCACCCTTGGGCACACTGCAACAGGCGGTCTGGCTGCAACTCACGGCGCTAGATTGCCGGATCCACAAACCTGGAAAGTCTTTCCAGCGCCCTGGCGCAACGACACACCTCAAAAATGCACTGCATCATGCATTCTCGGCCAGGCGGCTACCGTTGCACTCGAGTTCCTCCAGGCGAGCAGAGACGCAAAATCACCCTGGCAACCACCCCGAGAAGACCACGAACTCCACACGACAAGGTGGTGGCAACCTGGTGGCAACCCGGCGAGTTTGTGACAACTTTGTGACAAGAGGCACTAAGTGTCGCTTGGCCGACGGCATGTCAGGCTCCGATCGGCGAATATCGTCCTTGCAGGTGCAAGAGCCAAGTGTCTTTCGAGCCTTTGGCAAGGACACTCGGCAGGCGCCATGAAAAATCCCATGAATCATGGCAGTACCTTGGCCCCACAGCCTTCGAACCTCGGCGACCTCACCTCAACTCGTCCACTCCCCTGGTCATGACAAGCTGAAAAGGCGTCGAAGATGTTATGGTTGACTCCCCTGCAGCTCCTTGACGGTGGATCTTGGCTTCATGCTGCCTGCACGCGACAGGTCGAAAGGGCAAACATGCAAAAGTGGAACTGCGGGGACTGCTCCAGATACTGGCAATTTTTTCACTTCGCAGGATGCGCATTGACTCAATTTGACTTTTTTAGACTGATTGTCAACCGTGCTTTAGCCCCCACGGCAGGGAGGTAAGCCACTCTGCCAGTCGCACCAAAAACTACATGAGAAGTCGAGGCACTTTCCTCTTCGAGGCCCTTCAGGCCCTTCGCTGGTCGTCGGCCTTGCAAGGACAGCGCCAAAGCCGTAAATGCGAAAATTCAGATGTTGGATGCTATGGCAGCCAGGTGGCACCAAATCATGGGAACCAAAATCAACGCGACGAGCCCGAGTGACGTCGCGGAAGAGATAATCCAAACCTCTGTGTGGCAGCGCAAGGCAGGTTGTCATTTATATAGAGTCTGCTGTTGCTTGTGTGCGTGGTGCACTCATCTGCACGACGTGAGCTGGGTTCATGGCGCGGGCAAAGTTGCTGCCACCCGTCCCGTCCATGCTGATGGAACCACAATCTGCCTGCAACGACATGGCGGTGAGGAAGACATGCCAGAAACATGTCAGCAGATCGCAGGTCTGCTGCATTGTGACAACACTGAGTATGGCTCTGGCGGGGGGGGGGGGGCCCGGGGTAGGAGAGGGATAGGGATGGGCCCTGGCCTCCTCGGCCCATGTGGCCAAGGCCAGAGTTCCATTGGCTCGGCCCGTCTTATTCAGCCACGCCGATAAGGCTGCGGTCGCCATGAGGCTATCAGCAGCGGCTACCAGCGGCTACAATTTGCCAGCAGCTGCACGGAAGTCGCGGACTCACTACCAGTACGGGCAGCAACTGTGGTTGAGTGGAGTGTCTACTTCTGACATGCTCAAGTGCTTGTCAAGAACCTTTTTACCTAGTTGTTTGCGAGCTTGTGTAGTGATCGGTAGTGAGTCCCGGCTAGCGCGAGCTGAGGACAAGCGAGCACCCTGCACAGCTGGCAGTTTCTCGTTTGATACCGAGTAGCTGCGGGAAGGCGTGCACAGGTAGACCGCCTGCCTGCCATGTGTTCCTCCAGCAGAAGTAATTCTGCAACAGGCTCAAAAAGGATGGTTCCCTGAAAGGCTTTCAGCAACTAAGTACTAACCAGGGTTTGGGGGGAGTAAATGGCGAAGCAGCAAAGCCTGAAGGGATGCTCGCGCTCATCTCGGCGCCGCAACCTGCCAAGAGCAGTATGGCAACTCCCAGTGTCCAGCTCACGAAGATGCTCATAGATTGTCAACCCTTGTCCCCACAATGTGTGTTGAATCGCTGACATCTCTCACATCAGCACCCTAAACCCAAAACCCTAACCCCTAAACCCTAAACCCCCACTCTCAAAACCATCTCCCTTTCTAATGTTCGCGAACTGAAGCTCTGGCCGAAGCCATGGGCCTGCTGCTTTGGCAGGTGGCTCTCTTTAGGGAAGCTGTGCTTGCGGGCAATCGCCACAGGATGTCACAGCAAATTGGGTTCAGCAGCGAACCCTGATTCAGAAACCATGATGTGGCAACCACGCAAAGTGGCCTTGGAAACTGCCAGCTGCAGATTCGGAATCTTGATTTGAGGGCGGGGGTGTTGAGGGTTGGGCAGAAGAGGTCGAGATTCGGGTACCGGGATAGCTTCTGAATCGAGATAAGTTCTGAATCGAAGGGGGATTGGTGGTTTCTGTCTCGGGGCGTGTCGTTATTCGATATCGATCCCAATGGCTGATTCTCAGATAGTTGCTCATGAGGCCATCATCGCAGGGCAGCCAGCTCCTTCGTCCCGTAGTAGACTCCGGTAATGGCCCCAAGCGCCCCCACCAGAAGGCAGATGAAGTCGACAATCCACTCCTTCGGCTTTGGACTTGAAACAGGACAACTTATCCCTCAAAACCCTGGGGCAGCTAGCCACTGGCATCCGAGATTCATAGTAAGGGACTCGCAAGCCCAGCTGCCGCTGGATCGCCACCGAGAAAAGCACCGGAAGTATGAACACGGTGCCCTGCTCATCACATCTCATCACCCACTTCGCTTTATGAGGTTTAGCGGCTCTCCAGGCTAAGCTCACGTATGCACGGGTTTGCCAGCCTGGCCGGCGATGGCAGCAACTACATCCAGCAAGGCGCCAAAGAATGGCAAGCTATAGGCCAGGGCAGTGCAGAACCCCAGGAACCTTGGTTGCCATGCGAGGCACTACTACAGGCACTACACAAAACCTGAGCCGGAGCGTCGTGCAAAGAGCCTGACATTTGGGGATTTCCGAAAATAGGGGTACCCCTTATATACCCAAAAAATGCCATATAATCCTTTTGAAAGGAACCTACATCCTTTGAAGCCAACGGCCCATGTGGGCTCCAAAGCGACCTGTCAGAAGCCACGGAGCAGGAGACGTGGCAGCCGCATCATTAGGCCAGGGAGTCCGGACTTCAGAGCTCCCGCTCGAGTCCCCAGAGTGGCCTGACGGGGATGGCTGTTAGGGCATGCCCGTTGTCCTTCAGAAAGTAATGTCAAAAACCCTTAGGAAGACGGATGAACTGAGCAACTTAGCGATGTCCTAGCAGCTATTTCACACAGCCGCACCTCCAGGGTTTCTGTCCCCGAGTGGAAGGGCACTGGAAAAGCGAGCAGCACCTGGCAGGCTCTGCAACAGAAGAAGCTCAAACGAGTCCTTGGACAACCCGCGCCAACAACCGCACCGGTTGCTTCCAATTCCTGGATCTGCGACTCAGGCGCATGCAGAGTAATCACGCTGTACGCCACCAGCAGGCTCCAATTCACAGACTTCACCTGCCGCCCCGACAAACCTAGACTAAGTTGGAAATGCCAAGTGCAATGCTGAAATCGAAACTTCAATGGCAGGCACAGAAGTAGCCAAAAGGCATCGAGAGTTGTTGGAATCTGAGGTCTCTTTGTGGGGGCCTCTGGTACAGGAGTCAATTCTCAAAACTGGCGATGGGGCGCCTTCTTTAGAGCAACCCTAAACCCTGAACCCTAAACCCTAAACCCTAGAATTTAGGGGCCTCGTGTAGAACAACACCCCCAGACCCCCAGTTGGAGCTCTCCCACCTCGTCGCCTGGACAGCCAGACAGCCCGATGAGAACGTTCGAGTCCACCTGAGCCATTGAGCTTCCAGGATCCAACGCTGCACAGACCCACCCGTAAGGGCTGGAGAATCAAGGACCTCAAGATCTAGGGTTTAGGGTTTGGGGCCCTCCCTGCACTTTCTGAGTATCCGCCTTCTGGCTTGCCATGGCAACCCCGCCCACAGCAAAGCCAGCTGTTGCCACGGCAACGTAGACAACGATGATGAACCTTGGCGACTCTCCTGCCTGCAAACGTTGACGTGCGGATAGGACCCTGAAATCTTTTTCAACCTGGGCAAAAAGAACCAAGTCGCGAGTAGGAGCGCCAGGTGAAGCTCACCAGCGCCTGGGCCCACCACACAAGCTCCACCCTGAATTCCCCCCTACAGTTAAAAAGTCCGGCTGAGGGCTCGCTACCACCACGTGAGAGCCCGAAGCCGTCCGAGCGCGCAGCGATTTTGGACAGCGCACTCCTACTCTTATGCTCTTATACATTCTTGTGCAGCATCCTTTCTCGAACTTAAGGCGGCACCCGGGCTAAGACGCCGCGGATGTGGAAGTCCACCAAAAGGCTGGGAAGGACATTGATGCCTCCAAATCACAGCAGCTCATGTTCAGCTGGCTGCATGTGCGACACACCTACTTGGAGCAGCCGCACGACAGTGTTCCGAAAGACTTTGCTCAGCATGATAAACACCGCTCGAACTTCCGGTGCATAGCACACAGCTTGCTGCAAACACTCCTGCCCCAACACAGTTAAAGTAGCCATCACGGGTGCCTGCTAAGGCCAGCCTCGAGTCTCGCACTGGCTTCCAACTCTGCTCTGCACAAGATCGGCCCAGCTTCATTCCGACGTTCGGAGCACCCTACCCCAAGGCACACCCGGCCTCCGAAAGCGAAGACCACGGTGTTCCAGCAAAGGCAGAGCCCTTGCACATCCGTAATCAAGGGCCAACTGTTTCTTGCCCCATCGTCCAAACACCTTGAAGTCAGGGAAGGGGATGTCATGCTTCACCCAAATCTTCAACAGGCTCTTCGGGCCCTTCTTGGCAAGCCGCCCGTCCAGCTTGGAGGGGTCTGTGGTGAAGGCAGCAGCCACGACAACGACCTGGCGGAGGGCTCAGGTGCAACTCAGCCCTGCCATCTTTGCTGCATCTTTTTCGCTTCCAGACATTCGCTAACACAAGTCTAAAGTCTTCTTCGCGGTTGAAATTCAGGGGTGGCACATAACCCAAGCGATGCCCAAAGCCACCCCACAGATCGCCGAGCATAGGGATCCGAGCGCCGTGAGCAGGAAGGTCTCCTTGACTGTGGCCATGAAGTAGCCTGTTCTTCGCGGGCAAGTTCGAAGAGGAAAAGGAGGCAAACAGATCGGAAGCTCTGAGGCTCTGAGGGGCTCTGAGGCTCGGACAGGCTCGAAAAACATCTGTCCTCAAACTCTGCGCCCCAAATATCCCTGAGCTATACCTCAGAACCTGTTGGCTCCAAGTCGCATGGGATCAGCTCAAACGCCGCGGCTACCAGGATCACACTCCGCTTGGAGAGCCAGTCGACGCCCAAGATCCTCGTGCGACAAGGCTGAAGTTCAACCAGGTGCCCTGCAGTATTGTCTAGTGGCTGTTAGCTGGCTTTGGTCTGCATAGCATCATTTGAAACGATGGGAGGGGAGGGGGCATGGCGCATGCCGGCCCAACTGGGCTGACATGTCCGATGGCTAAGGCGCCGTTCCACTTGTGAGGCATTTACCCCGATCAAGACGAGGAAGATCGTGGAAACACCGACCAGCATGAGACACCTTGCTGAAGGTGGCCAGAATCAGATGCTACAACTGGCGTTTAGCCAGCGCAAGAAGTAAGCCGATGTGGCCGTCAATGAAACAAATGCACACTTTTCATCCTGTGCACATCCTGTCCTTCACGTGAATGATAGCTGAGAGGCTGGAGAAGCTTGGACACCACATACCCAAAGTTCCCCATAGCCTTAGACAGCAGCGTCGGTCAAGGGCGGCGCTGGGCGCAGTCGGGGATGGAGCTTTGTTTTTGCCGAAGGATGCAGCCCCTCTATGGGTTTCACGGCTTCACGTCTGATACGACCCATGGTGTGTGCGTGGCAGCACCGACCCACAGCCCCGGGCAATTCATCTGTCTTCTAAGGGGCAATATTTTGGTACTAGCTGGAAATGAATTGAGCCCCTTCGCTAGCTGCACCAAAGGGTACCCCATCCATTGATCCAGCGCATGACCATCGCCCGTGAATGCTGCAAACTCCGACGAGTAGATGCTACAGTGGAGCAAACACGAAGCAAAGAACCCCGACCCTCAAGAACCTATGAACCTGTGGCACATACATTCTGCTACTTCTTTTTATTACAGAGCTAAATATAGTTCTAAAGAACCACATCAGCCAGGAGTCTTGGTACCCGATGTTCTCATAGCTCGGAAACATCTCTTCGTCCCGACCATCGCTGCTGCTGCCCTTGCATATGCGGCTCCCCCAGGAGACACTGCGCGGGGCGCAGGAGAACGTCAAACACCCGCAACTGTCCAAACAGAGCCCAGGCACATCACTGCCATCACTGTCGGTCCTTTCGCTGGAGCCCTCGGAGTCGGTGTCCTGACATGGGGGCATCATTGGTTGGGCCTAGGAAACCCCCCGCCTTTGCAAAGCAGCAACCCTCTCGCATGTAATGCTGCGGCCATGCTTTCCACATCAAAGGCGATAAAGCAGCTGAGGTGCTGATGTCGTGGTGGCTCGGCCACTGTCGAGGGCGGCCTGAGTGGCCCGTGCCAGGCTTCGGAATTACGAATTATGGAATGTGCACAGCCAGGTGTGCCCAGCGCTTTTAACTGGCCGTTGTATGCCGTTTATCGGCTACATTTGTCAGACACCTGTCGCCTATCACATGTCTCGCATGCCACATGCTAACCCTTCGAAGCATGGGCCTTTGGTGCCAAACCCGTGCCTGCGTGTGGAGCATGATCCAGCCAAAGAGGTAGGAGGTGTAAGCAGCGCAACAGGCGCAAAGCACGATGATGGGAATGCCTGTGCTGCAAGGGGAGGTTGGCAAGACCCCACACTTCAGTGAAACTTTGTCGCCGAAAACAAGCTGGCAACACAATAAGAGGCAAACCACGACTTCGTCGAGAGCCTAGGGCCGCGTGCCCTTCAAAGCCCGGATGCCCACCCACCCGGCATGCGCAACGGCGGGCCCCAAAGCCAACAGCCCAGCGCCGACCTGCGAGGCGGGCTTGTGACTCAGGGACTCGATGCAGAAGGGCATCCACATTTAATTCTCTGAGGCTCCGCAGAGTGGGCGGGAAACCCACTCGGGCGGAACATAGTTCGTTCGTAAGTTGAAAGATCAGGGTGATTCATCGCACCAACATCCATCGACGCAACTGCTTCCAGAAGCCTCGTGCCTGCGTGCAGACGTACGCCAACGCCGCCCTGCGAACATGGTCCGGACGCGGCCCGCGAGCCAGAAAGCTCCTTGGTTCTGAGGGGTGACGAGCATCGGGGGCTCATACTGTTCCGCCAGCAACACCACCACCCCCAACCCACCCATTCCGTAACCCTCGCCATGACCTAGCAAAAAAATGCGGGACATGATTTCGGACCCGGTCCCTGCACCTATATCCATCACAGTGGTCGTCCTAGAGCGCTTGTCATGGGAACCTCCTCTCTTCTGTCCAAGGTGCTGCAGGGGTCCATCTGCCCCTTTGTCTGGCATGGCTATGAACAGGCAACTGGCACCTGAAGAACGACAACACCTGCCAAGTCAGTCTGGTCCTCTTCAGCTGTCCTTAAAACTTTAAACGAGCCACAGCTAGTCGGCACCCGAGGCTTGAAAGTGTCACGGCGAAGGCATTGGCATGAGAAGAGCGAACCACCACACTGTACACTTTCCACTTTTAATGGCACAAGAGTCTGACAATCTGTTTCAAAACATCGATGCATCTGCTGCTAAGGTCCGAATTATCAGCCCGATGGGGCCACATATGCCCTGCCCCTATCACACCAACACTGCGGATTCCCAAGAAGCCCTCGACTCAAGCTCTCCCAAGTAAGGGGTCACTGAACTCTGCATCTTTCGAAAGACTTTGAGGTCAGATGCCTGCATACCGTGTGCCAAGACACTCCTACACAAAGCAAGACATTCAAAGTTCGTAGCGGTCAGGACCGCTCAACAGACTGGTGTAGGCGAATAGATGGAAATCACTGCACTAGCTTCTTGCGCCGCTGAACTTCGAAGTTCCACTCGAAGCCTTCAACAAATCAACAAAGAAATGAAGCGGCAGACCCACCAGGCGAATACGGGTCTAGATATATTCGGGACTAGTGACAAACTATAATGCTTGGAGAGTCCAGGGCCTAGCATGACCGCGGCGTTTGAACCTGTCAATTCTGCCTTACGCCGTGCCTCTGGTGTTGCAGGCACGCATGGAGATGAAGTGCCATGTCGAAACCTGGGATTCGGCTACAGGGTCCATCCATAAGATCCGGGTAGACCAAGCATTCCAGCGCGAGCTGCAGCACCACGACAGGCCTTCCTGCATGGGGAATGCAATCTTGGCTTCCGGCGACCCCCGGACTCGTTGGAATCTTCTAGGGGATGCGCCTGACGGAGTTGAAACTCACAACCCAGCACACGGCGTCGGCAAGTCAAGACGGAGCTGGATGCACATGGGGTTCCGACATCGCATGAAGCAGGCGCCGCTTTTCAGCTAGTCCATCGTATCAATCTCGAACGGTGCAGACACCACTCCAGAAGAGGCATGCGGGACCTTCCTCCACTGCTTGCCTTGTCTTTTCCCTGGCGATTCCTGCCATTCAAGCTGCCTCCGCTTCTCCAAATTGTACAGATGCTTGTTGACATCCTTTGCTGTGCCACCCGGCCCAATCACAGCCTTGGAAATGGCCAGTGTTTCCATCCACTCCCCAGACTGCAGGCATTCCAGAATCTTCTGTTCTTCGGGCGAAGCTGCATCACTGGCCGGTGAACATGCTTCTCTGGCAGAAGCCTCAGGACCTGCAGAAGGAGCTGAGGCCTCGGCCACCGATGCCGTCGAAGAGGACCGCGGGCATGGCGGCTGCAAATCTGTGGGGGCTGTTCTTGAGGAGTCGCTGTCCTTACGGCCAATCCTGCACCCCACCTGCTCCCTGGGCTGCCGCAACCGTTCCGCAATTCGCCTCGCAATCTCCGGGTGGGACAAACTACGACAGTCCAAATATGCAAGATCGGGACTCAAGACTTTCGTGATGAGAGCCCGGGCTTCGTTGCCATGTTTTTCTGGGGGTCGCAGTTCCCATGGCGAAGCGTCGGTCATCTTCAGTGGCAGAACCTGTATACTGTACTTGTCTGCGTAAGCAAGTTCCTGGAATGTCGAGTACGGAGATCCGGTCTTCTCCGCGTAGTTTCGCGTGCACACGGCCAGCAGGACTCCATCCTCTTCCCTAATCCTATCTTGGTGTGACTTGACCTGGTCGCCGAAGCTCTCCCCAGCCCCAGCCTCAACCAGGAGTATATCATACTCGTGCGCTTTCAGAATGTGCGTGACCTCTTTTGCCATTTCTTTGGCCTTCTTTGCATCGGGGTCCCCGTCAAAGCGCAAACTGAAGAACCCCGGTCGCGATCCCTTGCCGTTTGGAATGCAAATCGAGGCCTGACCAATCACCTGCAGCCAAGTGCGAGGGTTGCGTGGTACACATATGCTCCTACCTGTCTGTTCATCTTGAGTCCCCGATTCCTGATACACTCAAGCAAGAATATACTAGTGCCACACTGGCAAATAGCCTCCTGCGGCGGGCCGGCTGGAGATGGATCCGAGGGTTCTGACCCGTCCGGCATGGCCTGCGAGGAGATGTGAACATGAGTCTGCTGAAGCTTTAGGTGCGGCGGCGCGCTGCATCTCGCCTCGTGGAAAGCAGGGCCCGAGGTTATGCTGGACAACCGGCCATTATCGCAGAAGCAACCATTTGGCGATTCTTCATTGCCCAGGAGAGTATTAGTTTTTAGCCTGCAAGATGTTTGATGATGCTGGGGTGCCAATCTGCTTTGTGCAGAAGCACATGTGTGGAGACCATTCTTCAAAGAGGCGTGTGTGCATTATAGTTACCACCGCTGACGAAAGCTGAGGATACCTCATGGTACGAGTACATGGCACAAGTTGTGCTTTCCCTCGCATCCGCGAATTGGTCACTGGAGGAGGGTGCAACATTCAACTCACGCAACTAGGGGTTCCCATATGTTCCAGAAGACTAACCTTCTTGTGTACCAGCACGCTACCACTACCTATCTCTCTTCGCATGACCCTAACGAGCATCAATGGTTAAGGCAGAAAGCGCTTTCTTTAAACCGGGTTGGGCCACAGGCGTTACCTCTACACTGGAGCATGTCGGGCATACGCAGTTTGAGCAACCGTTTACGGTTTTTTCTGGCGGCTTCGAGGCTCTGATGCCACGGTATATGGTGCAGAAGTGCACAGTTTGGCATGCTTAGCTTGTGGTTTCGGGCGAGACCCTTGTTTGAGGCCCCGGCACATCGGCAATAGTTTTTTGTCACCTGCACGTGGAAGAGGTCGAGAAACAGGATGCTTGTGGCTGCAGGGGAGGCAGGGGATGGACACCCTGATCGCGCCTTGTGGTTGGCAAACTGCAGCAAGGCCATGGAACAAACCCCTCTGCACTTACAAGTGACAGCACACCCTACACCGTACACCCTTTTCTGTAATGGGCTACAGTAGCCCCGACCCTGAACTACTGCAACGACTCTCCGGGCGCTACAGTCGAAGGAGTTTATGATACCTCCAAAATCATGGTGGAGCCTTTCAATTCTACAGACAGCTGAACTGAACCACCGCGACGGCGCCCACGGCATGCAGAACCACGTCGGACTCCTTCCCAGATGCTCCTGCTGCTCAAGAGCTGTGGAACTAACTTGGAATGCATCCTCACATGGCGTGGCTCGAAGGCATGCCTATCAATCCATGCGGGACACTCTTTCTGGCCATTGCGAGCAGCTCGAAGCAACAAAGACGGGAGGTTGCACCAAAATTTGGGCATGCTGTGCTAATTCTGATCTGTGCTGCAACTTCAGGGCCATGCGTTTGATATCCGGGTTCAGTGCAAACTCCCGACCTCCTGGACAAACAGTTCATCACACTTAAATGGCTTGGCTGCAGTGATGCGTCAATTAAGGCCGTCCCCCCCATGAACGACCACGAAGGGGGATCTTGCCTATTGTGTACAGGCCAGTTCTTGTGAAACTGGCTGCGTGCATGCAGATTTGACTGAAGCCCACTGAAGGCTTGATCTTTGAGAGCAGGTGGCACTGGAACCTGTGCACCTGGTGGGGGGCAACCCACCATCACTGTCTGTCCAGTTGCAGTGACCTGGGGCTGAGCAGGCACTGCTGCAAGCAAAAACCTAGAACAGCCCAGTGGTCCATCTCTCTTCATGAGGGTGTGTGCGCAAATCTGGCGCATCTCCTTCTCAGACTGGCGCCTTCCTCTCAATTCCACTTCGACGCTCTTAGGCCTCCACCTGGCAGCAACAGAACACCGCCTTAACCCGGGATTGATTCGGCACTAGAGCCACTAGAGGCTTCCTCTGCGCTCGTCTGCAATGGCCCAAATGCAACGGCCGAAATGCATAGGAAGGCCGGCCTACTCTCTAACTCCGCATGACTCCTCACACCCCAACATGTAGGCCCGTCCCAGCATTTTGCTGTTCAAAAACCGAGTGCTCCGAAGCTGTTCTGCACCTGCTCCGCCTCGGGCGGGGCCTCAGCCGAGGCCGCCTTGGCTGCGGCCTCCTCTGCGGCCTCGGAGAGAAAAAAGAGGAGGCCCTGGGCCCTAAATGCCACTCAGACCCAGACTCGTTCGGACCCGGCCCAAGACCCCTTTCTGGAGTCCCGACCTTCGCCAGCTCTCGGCGCTTCTTCGCAGAGATGCGATCCTTCAGCTCCTGCAGCTGAAAGCCCAGGGCATCCCCCCTCAGACAAGAAGAAGGCGATGTTGGGAGACGTGTGCAAGAGCACAAGTAGGAACTACAGGCGTGCAAGTCATGTTGGGAGAGCATCACGAGGGAAGGCCCCACAGAAACCAACTTTGCGCCAGGGATGCTGGCAAGAGGGGGCACTCCCCTGTTAAACACATCATCATCATCATCATCATCATCATCATCATGATCATCGTCGTCATCGTCGTCGTCGTCCTCCCCCTCCTCCTCCTCCTCCTCCTCCTCCTCCTCCTCCTCCTCCTCCTCCTCCTCCTCCTTCCCCTCATCACCACTATCGTCCTTACAACTTATCTAGCATCACCTGTTTGATGACGATGCTGATGCTGACGACGACCATTGGTCGCCACCACAGCCCTCGTCGTCACTCCCGCCATGATCCTCATCCTTACCCCGACCACTATGATCATCGGATATCATCGGCAGCGGCAGCAGCAGCAGCAGCGGCAGCAGCAGCAGTGGCAGCAGCAGCAGCAGCAGCAGCAGCAGCAGCAGCGGCAGCAGCATCGGCGGCAATGGCAACAGTCAAACTGCTCACAAGAGCTGACGTTCTGACAGATGTTGGGAGAGGTTCCCCAGAGATGCTTCTTCGGGCTGTTGTGCCGTATGCAGCCCTGAAAAGTAGCACACTGAAACTTGCCGGCGCATCCTTGAAGGTGGCTAGGCTTTCATCCACATAGGTTTCCAGCTCGGCCTGAGGTGTCAGAGGAGGGTGTCAAAGCACTCGCCTTTGAAGCTTGACTCCCAAAGTTCCAAAGCTCAAAGGCGCAAACACAGGAACATGAATCTCATCCCGCAATCACCTTCCGAAACGCTTCGCCCACACAAGCGCGTGTAGGAACCTTCTTGGCGTCTCTCGTTTGCGTAGCTGTCTGGTACTCGACCTTGTAGTCCTCGAGGGGATGTGTCATGCACCCAGGCTGCTCAGCAATGGCAAGACAACAGCAACCACTCCGGTGCTCTTGCAACTACGCGACTGCCGCGGCTTTCTTCGCAGCTGCCACCGCAGCTGCTGCCTCCTTCTGCGCCTTGCACAGCTTGACATCTACACAGAAAAGGCTGGGGATGCGCAAGCAGGCACTGCACAAGGACTGCCTCAAGTGCTCAGGCCTAAAGTCGGCCTAAAGTCCACCACTCTGCAAGCTAGCCTCTTTGAGAGCGCAGAGTTCGACGGACACCTGGGCTCCAGCAAGGTCTTTGTTTAAGCATTGCTATGGATGCTGCGTGGCGCGACCGCGTCTTGTCTCAGCTTCCCGACTTCTTTCTGCTTCGACTCCGCAGCTTGATGTCCATCTTCAGCCTTCTGCACCTGGCTGCCGTCCCTACGCGCATGCTCGCGTCAGAGGCTGGGACGAGATACAAGCCCACATACGTTGCTACAAAGGTCTCACATCTCATCGGTCTTGCATATCGGGAGCAAGTGAATACCGTGACAGGACGGAACTCTGTAAATTGAAGTGCCCCACTGTCTCGGTTTCGAGAAACTCAGCAGCAGCGCTTGACACGAAAAAGCAGCGCACGTGTTGATGTGTGCAGAAGGTTGCTTTTGAGCCTCTCGTAGAATAGTATGGAGCTAGGGAGCTATCTAGCTAAACCCTAAACCCTAAACCCAAAACCCTAAATTTTGGGCATCCTCGAGCTCCCTTATTCTTAAGGTTCGGAAGCCTCGGCTGCACGCTCGGCAGCTGAAGGCGCAGCAACCGCCAGCTGCGCCTCGAACCTGTATGTTGAAGATCACACATTTGAGGGCTTCCAAGAATGGGGGTACCCTTCTTCGGGTTCCTTGAAAAGGGTTCTAGAGTATTTTGGGGTATATAAAGAGTTAGCCCTATGTTCGGAAATCCCCATGTCCACTGTACTATATATGCAGGTGGAAAAACTACAGGTGCGGATGTTTAACCTGTCGGAGCGTGAGGGTGTTTCAGCAAATGCAACCTGTCGATGAGCTTCCTATTGACTCGCTTCGTTTGCCACTGACGATCCAAGGAACTCTGCCAACTTGGCCGCGAAGTTGGCCTCCAGCTGCTCCAGAACCTTGAAACGTTGAAGCAAACTACCGGGCACTCTCTGGCGCGCTTGCCCTCGTGCAATCTGGCGGCAATCTGGTCGAAGCCCCCACGCTCCTGCGAAGCTGAGGTCTCTGGCAAACCGATTTAAATTGCGAGGAAGTCAGCTGGAGTTTCAAGTCGCGTGCTGGGCTGCAACCTTGGCATACCCGCTTCAAGAACGAACGCCATATTCAAGTGGTTGAACCCTGGTCCTGGGGTGGCTTCACAAGAGTAGTAGGCGCGGCAGTGATGAGCGAAGCGTCTGCAGACGTCTGCTTGATGATGAGCCTCTGGTTCAGGAACATGCAACATGCTGTATAAACCTGACGTTCTATCATATCCAGGTTGAATGGCGTACCTGGAGCTGCGGAATACGATGCATGCGAGAAAGGGCATGTGAATGTGCGCATGCGCACGTGCAGCATCGTAAGCCTGTTGATTAGTCAATAGCTTCAACAATCATTTCCGATATGTGGAGCCATGTGTGCCACATGCCCGAATACAATCCTTTTCAGACGGAGCAAGATGCCCGTACCGTGCTCCGCCACCTGCTCCTGAAGCCCCACCTCTGCTTATAACTACAGTCGATGCAAACTGACTTGGTCACAGCAGCAACGCTTCAGGATTTTCAGCGTCACATTGTTGAACAGAATCGGAATGTCGGCACTACTCTCGTGCCTGTGGACGCGTACTGGTGTGATTACATGGCAAGGGTCAAGATTAAAACATCGACCGGTCGCTCAACATGTTAGTGTCAAACATTGGGCCGAAAATGGTGTGGCACTGGTTTGGGGACCCAATGGCCCGTCCGCCGAGTGCTTCACTCGAGCTTCTTCAGCAACGGCTTCGCCTCCTGCGCACTTCTGCCGATGTCCCGAGGGTCAGGCCCCAGAGTTCATCCCACAACAAGAGGTCCGAAGCAACCTCACCATCCCTTGCACTTGCACCTGACGATACTTGACGATACTTCCACCGTTCAACCTCCAAAACCCTTCAGACTTCAAGGGGCTCCTTGCCCACCACCGACCCGGACTTCAGCTTCTCGTAGCACTCGGCCCTGGTGCTTTCCAGCAGCTCCTGGACAGCACTTCAGGCCACAAGAGCTGCAAGCCCAGACCCTCATAAGATCAAACAAAGCCTTCCATGGACCGCAAGCAGACTGCGGCAGGCTTCTCTTTGCGTGTAGCCCTGCAGACCGTTGCAGGCCTTGTCGGCGCGCACTTTCACGATGCCTTCATCACCTCAGCTAGGACATCAAGACAACCAACCACGAGCAAACGCACCTTCGAGCAGGCGTTCGGGACTTTGGCCTTCGAAACCCAGCTGCTGCGAAGTCACCATCTTTCTGCTCCTTCAGCCGCAGGCTCAGCGCAGCTTTGGTATTGCACACGGCCTGCAGGTTTGGGGCCCAAAGCTCCACCCAAGCTCAACCCCGGCTGTCGCCCTCACTCCTAAACCCTAAACCACCCTAAACCCTAAACCCCTAAACCCTAAACCCCTAAACCCTAAACCCCTAAACCCTAAACCCCTAAACCCTAAAACCTCAGTCGCGTGCCCAAGGGGGCCTCGGAAGCCGCCTTGAGCCTTGCTTCGCACGCAGATGTGTTGTCCTCGCTGCGGGGATCCTATGATTTTCCATGACTTTCCCATAATCGTCCATAATCCATATACCATACATACATACATACATACATACATACATACATACATACATACATACATACATACATACATACATACATACATACACACATACACACATACATATATGTATGTATGTATGTATACATATGTATATATACATATATATATATATATTTATTTATTTATTTATCTATTTATTTATGTGTGTGTATGCATGTGTGTGTATGTATGTACACCTATATATATATATGTGTGTGTGTGTATGTATGTACGTACGTACGTACGTACGTACGTACGTACGTATGTATGTATGTATACACACACACATATATATATTATTATATATATATATATATATATCATATCTCATATCGCGATCCACAAGCCCGCGCCTTGGCAGCGTGGAGCGCCAGCTCTGCGTCCTCGTGCGGCCACTCATGCGCACTGTGTGCTTCTGCTGCGGCTTTGGAAGGACAGCGCCGACCACCAAGTTGCAGGCACCGGCTCCACAAGAACGGTCGACGGAAAAAGTCGGAACTCCAGAATGGCTGCATGGAAACAGAACGGCAAAATCGAACACCAGAGCCGAATCGGAAACAAGAAACGAAAAAATCGAAAATTAGGGTGGCAATGCTTGTATCGTAAACAGGTACGGCTGAACCGGAAGAAAGGCTTTCCGCCCAACCCTACCCGGTGACGTGCGCTTGCTGATGCACAGTTTGTTGATGCGCGTGCCTTTCTGATGCGGCCAGCTTCTGATCTGTGATATTTCTGACTTGCAGTTTCGCAGCTCATTTCTAATTCGCAGTTCCTGATTTGTAGTTTCTAATTCGCCGGCTGGCTTCTGATTTTTCATTGATCCAAAAGAACTGGCCGTGTGGGCCTGATTTTTCGGGAACAACCCCACCAAAGATGCACGAACGTACTGGCAATCATACATGCCGGCCCGGTAGTCACAGCTCTGGCAAGCAACAACTTCGCTGCCTTTACAGTCTGGTCCAGTTCCTCTTTCTTCGCTTCGGCGCCTGCGAAGAAAGACCCAGACAGGCTCCCGAGCCTTCAACTGTATCCCGAAATCCTTAAACCCTAACACCCAAAAACCTCAAAACCCTAGAACCCTAAAACCCTAAACCCTAACATCCCCAGAGCCCTTCTTACCGCCATGCCTGCGACTTTCGCGTTCTCGGTGTCCAGTGCCACCTGCATGACGCCAAGGATCCTGGGTGCTGAGGGAGAGGGGACTTGCAGTTGATGTTGCAAAGCTCAATCTGTCGCAATATGGGAGTTTTACGAATGCAGGGGCTACCCTTTTTGAGGGTCCCTTTAAGGGGATTCTGTTTTATTTGGGGTATAAAAGGGGTACCCCTATTTTGGGAAATGCCCAGATCCCACTCATGGTCATTGACGCTTAAGCCTTACCTGCCAAACGATGGCCGAGATGCCCCGAGGTGACCTGTCCGAGTGCAGAGGACAGAGACTTTCGCATCTTTTGGAGGTGCTGATCTGGAGCTTTGCCCTTTGATCTTGGTCTGGGGGGGGGGGGGGGGCAATACCAGTGTCGTAAACTTCTTCATCTCATTCCAAAACCGCCTGACAGAGTTACGTGAGTTGATCGTTGCAGTACAGCTATAGTTAGGTGCCGTTCCTGCGCGAGAGCTGCTGTCCATGTGTCTGCGAGCACCGCCTGACAATAAAAGTAATCGCCCTTTTCTGTGGGCTTGGCTTCAAAGCTCGGCAGTTTCACACCTCCGAATTACTAAGGACGGCTGCAAGAAGCAGCGTCACTTCGAATTTTGCTGTCTGATGGCTGACTGCACGAGACTGCGGCGACAGTGCGCCAGAAACGAACCGCAGCCCAGACCAACAGAGAGCGCAGGTCAGCGCCAAAGCACGCCTGCTGTACACATACATATCCACATTGAAGCGTGCCGACTCACACGGCACAACAATCAAACCCCAAGATTGCTAGCAATGCTGAACCTGTGTCACGTCCCGGGTCCATACACCGTGTTTTTTTGGTGTCCGTCCTGCATCTCGTTCGAACCTCCCTGGCCAACGGTGGCAGGCACACGGGACATGATAGCATATGGCGTGAAACTCACAAGGGTCCTCCTGGATGTGCGCTCTACGTCTCTGTGTGCCCATGCTCTCCCAGGGGCTTATGTCCAGTCCCCTGAACCACCAAAATGGCATCAACTCCAGGCGAACTGAAAGGAATAGATACAACATGGCTTCCCCACGTGAGGAGATAAAGCTGCCAAAGCTCAAGCCCACAGCTTGAGCCACGGATCAAAGCCGTGGCAGCAAACGGACGTGGCTTCTTTAAAGGAACAATTTGCCTTGGCGTTGGGCTAGACTGCCCTCTCCGCGGCAAGCAGGCAAGATCAGCAACCTCCTTCTGCAAGTGACATCGCCTGCAAGGAGTCAGGGAGTTTGGTCAGGGCTGCAAAGGCGTGGCAACCTCTTGCCTCCGTTTGCTTACCTCAAGCAAAAACACGTCCCTTATGAACTTGAACAATCCCGACAGAGCCTCAGCCATCTTCACCTGCATAGCCTTGGACAAGTAAGACGATACATGCGCATTCGCTAGCAACTGCCTGAGATTGCCTGAGAATTCGTCAAGTTTGAACTCCATGCTGGCTGTGCATACTACAGTACAGCAACTGGCGAATCCGAGCAGCAGGAGGAAGCTTGTTCAAGTAGGTCGCCTTCTTCCTGAGGCTTACATCCGTCATTGCAGGAAAAGCAAAGTGGCCATTACCGATCTGTAGTCAAACCGTCTGACGATGAATTATTTCCAGTGTTTTGTTCGCGTAGTACTTTCAGCCAAGCTTGGGTAGTTTAAGACATCGCCAAGCTGCGATAACTAGGTGTAAGTGTGTTGTTCTTAAGTAATACGAGTGTGTCTGACCGAAGGTCCGACACCCCCGTTTTACGCGCGTCCAAGCATCATGGGGAAGCGAACAAGGACCCCTACTTGACCGTTGGCACCAGTTGCAGCTTAGCTGCTGAGGGTTCTTCAACTTGCTGAGCTCCTGCAGATGCTTCTCCACTGCTGTCGGCTTCCTCGCATGGCATGGCACTCGGGATCTGGAGCTGAACACCGCGAAGTCCGGGGCAGCGACTTCTTGGCAGCGGGCTTCTTCTGGGCAGAATCCGGCTGAGAAGCGCCTGCTCCCATCGCTGAGGCAGCTGGGCACAGCTAGAAAGTGAACTGAGACTTCTTGTCACAAGGAGCTCCGGGCCTGCAGTTGCCTGGCGTGCCTCAGCTGCAACCTGCGCAGGATCAAAATGATTCAAAATGATCAAAGATCAATCTGTTTGGGGAGATCACTGCACCGCCGCGCAAGACCACGCCTTTTCCGCGACCTCAATCAGCGTAGGCGGTCCAAGCCTGCACGCTTGTGCCCAAGTGCTTCCAGAGCTGTCTCGATAAATTGTTGCAGACGCTGGTTATCCCCAACACTCCCCCCGCCCTCCCGACAGCAATGATTACAACCGCCCACATCGAATCTTTGGCGGCCTCCGTGGCGATGTGGAGGAGGCGGACGCTGAGGGGGCGGAGGGTGCGGATGCGGCTGCCCGGAGCTCCTCGACGCGCTGCCGCGTGCTCGCGGACCTTGGCAACAAGGCATGAAAACAAGGAGCCCAGTACACATCCACAGGATCCACAGGTGACCGGGACTAGCGGACTGGGGTGTGACTCGAGGGTCATCCCGCTGTCAAACACACCCAGCAGAGAGTTGTAGACATAGAAATCGTGTGCGCGTGGGCCGTGGGCGCAGTGCAGATTTCAGTTTTCAGACCTTCAAGCCTTCGAGGGGCCTGCACTTGACACTTGCCTGTTGAAGGGCTGAAACCATAAACTAAGAAGCTGAGCACCAGGCAGATTCTTCAGATAGGCAGTCCGGGCCTTCTCCGTTTTGATCTTGCTGAGCTGCTCCAGGTGCTTCTCAGCATCGTCGACCTTCCTGGCCTCGTTGGAGTCCAAAAAAAAAAGTCGTAGCCGGGGGGGGGGGGGGGGGAAGCGTGGGGGAGCCCGAAAAGCACAAGAATTTTTAGCAACGCAACTCGAAGTTCGAAAGGACAAAGGCGCCTTGGAAGCAGGCTCCTTCTCCTTCGGCTCCTTTGGGGCTGCGCGCTTCTTGGGCTCCTCGGCTTCCGGAGCCTCGGGGGCCTCGGGAGCCTCGGGGGCCTCGGGGGCCTCGGGGGCCTCGGCCTCTGAAAGGGCGGCCGCCACCTTGGTTTGCATGGTGAGGGTGAGCTTGGCGATGTACTTCTCTTTTTGCTTCTGGGTTTTCAGCTTCGCAAGCTCGTCCATGTGCTTCTCCACTGCCGGTGTGAGCTTCTTCGGCTTCTTCACCTCATCAGGCTCCGCCTGCTGAGCAGCAGCTCGCTTCGAACGACCCGAAGTTGTCGGGGCCTCTGCCGCCGGCACATGCTCGGACTCTTCAGCCGCAGCTTGCTTCGCATTTCCCGCACGCTTCTTATCGGCCTTTTGCTTGGGTTCGCTGCCAGAAGGAGCTTCGGGCGCTGGCTCAGCTGCGTCAACAGCCGGCAGAGCATCGGCACACATCGACTGGGCCTCTGCCACCTTCATGCGCATCGTGAGCGTGATGTTGCCAAGGTACTCCTCCCTTTCGGCTTCCGTCTTCAGGCTGCGGAGTGCCTCCAAGTGCACGTCGACTGCAGAGCTCCTGGGTTTCTTCTTCTTCTCCGGCTCGGCTTGTTCAGAGCTCGCACGCTTTGAGGGAGACGGCTTTGCCGGTTCCTCCGTTTCGGGCTCCTTCTCTTCCGAGGCCTGCGCTGCTGCAGCAACCTCCTCCTTGGGCTTCCTTCCGGGCTTCTTCTTGGGCTGGGCTGGCTCAGAGCTCTCAGCAGGCTCAGCGGCTTTCTTCTGGCTCTTGCCTTTCGGCTTCTTCGGCGCCTGTTCAGCAGCACTTCTCGCACTGGTAAAAAGCTGTACAGTTTGCACTTACGGCAAATAGGATTCCCAGGCTCCTGGTCCTGCACCCCCTCCGTCTCTTGCACCGGCAAGGTGGCTGAGGTCTTAGGCGAGGCTTTCTCGTCCTTGTCTGATGGGCCTGGCAAGAGAGCATGGCCTATCATCATCAGCACTAGGTCACTATGCAGGAATCCGCTAAGGCATCTGTCCTGCCGGCGCACTTTGCGTGGAGGGAGCTGCTGCCTGCACAGAAAGCAACAGACAGTGCATGACAAGTGAATTGCAACGCTTGTCATGGCAGTAGTTGGCTTGCGCCTCTGTTGTTGCCGTCCTTGGGTCTGCCGCAGAATAACCCAAGAGGGCGGGCCGGGGAGGGGGGGGGGAAGCTCGGAAGTTTGCTGGTCAACAAAAAGTCCATGCAAGCCAAGCAGCACAGGCTCTTTCTGCGGAGATGATGCCTTCACATCCTGGACGCCGTCCTCTTCGGGCTCCTCTTCCTCGGCCTGGCACGCGAACATCAACATCCGAAGAAAGAAGCACCGCAAGAGAGCAGCGAGCTACATTCGAGGCAACCTCTTCCTCGCCATCATCCTTTGCGGGATACCTGGACGTGTACCAAAAGAACCCTTGAGGCAGAAAGGAGTTTAAAGGGATGCAGCCATCAACTTGTCAAAAGAGGTGCCAACCCCATAGACACTCTGACATCCCGACAAGGGGGCTATAGAAACCTAAAACCTGAAGAGCCACCCTGAATCCAAAGTGGGGTTGCTCGCGGCTCTTCCAGCCATTGGCAACGGACAACTTCCAGCGATGTCCCATGAACTTCAACAGCAACCCTTTCTGTACCCAGACTCCTGAAGTCAGCTGGGGAAGGCCTTTGACAAACTTCTCAACCCTAAACCCTAAACCCTAAGTCAACCACTGCGGCCCCGGCTGTTCCAGGCCGGCCGGTGGTGGCCGCTGTGCCGCTCGCTCGGCGCGCTGCCGGGCGCGCAGCAGCTCGGGCGCCTCGGCACCTTTGGGCTTCGACTTCTTCTCCTCCTATTCTTGCATCAAGCACTGCTGCTACCGCAGTACCAGTGTCTCTGCTTATGCAACAAGTGGCTTTGGGGCTTGGCTGGTGGGCTCAGATGTTTCAGTCTCTGTGGAAGGAATGTCGGTCTGAGGGCTGCAGTCCCGACCACAAGGGCCTTGCGATGCAGCCACGGGAGCCGCCAGCGTCTCACCGCTCTCGGCAGGACCTCCTGTCAAGTCTGTTTTAATTTGGGTAGCATCCCAAAAAAACATGAAATTAACTGCACATCCGGGCGGGTACGAGCGCGAGCAAGATGACCCCACTTTTGTTACCTTTAGACCGGGTTCTTGGCTCACCTGTTCCTCTGAGGCCGGATGTCTCACAGGGTGAGCGATTGCTCCTTCATCCTGGACGCTTTACCCCTCGCCCGTCTCGCGCCTGCACGGCTCCGAAGGCGCTCGGCCAAACTGCGGGCGCCGCGCATCGGGGAGCTGCGCAGCGCCGCCGCGGCGGCCACTGTGGAGGCCTGGGATCTGGAGAACGAATTCGGGTGCCACAACCGCCCTGATGGATGAGGAAAGAGACCTAATTGAAGCCGATTCGTTTGCCATCAGGGCACGTACAGCCATCCCAACCCTGTTTGGCGAGCGGGTGTCTCCTGAACAGCATATGGACAGGCGTGAAAGTGCGCAGCACACTCTGTGCTTTCCTGTGACAATTGTATGGCTGCCTCCTGCAGTTTGGCAGGTTCGCCGACCGGTGCATCTGTCGCCGCTGTCGCGTCGGCTAGCTCAGCTTCAGCCTGGAGCAATGGAGCACCATGGAGCAATGGAGTTTCGAGACTTGTGGTTCGGTGATTCAAGTCTTTCCCATTCCTGCATCGTAGCTTGCGCAGGGGCTGTGGACTCCGCAGACTCGGAATGCGCCAGAGGTCACCGACTTCAAGATGTCGCTGTTCAGCTTAGAAGCTATATGAAGCTCTATCGCATTGCTGCTGCCAGGAATGAGTAAACATGTGTGGAAACTCTAAAAGGTTGATGCGATGTGTGGTCACAACATGTTCGGACGTGGGTCCTGCCTCGGGCTTGTCTGCAGCTTCGCCGACCTCAAACGGAAAGCTGCTGACTGCTACTTCTGAGTCCGAGATGAGGGGATTCTCGAGCGGTGTCAACCCTGCCGCGCCTGCTTGTCCACGACTTCGGTCGCCTCTGTGCCTGCATTTCCTTCATCCTGCCAACCGCCATCCATTTGCAACATCAACGGCCCATAAACCCTCCGGCCGGAGTCTTAACTGCAGACGTCTGCAGGCCCTCAGGCCACAGGACTCCGTGCGTTATGAGTTGCGAGTTTGACGGGAGTTTTGCAGTTCCACCTCTGGGCGCTTCTCAGGTTCTTCAGCCTGCAAGCAGCAAGCATCCCAAACAGCTGCCGGTTGCCGGTTGTCTTCGCCCTGCCCAACCTGCGCCAATTCCGCGTCCTTGGCTGCTGCCTCCTGCCAGTGGCCATCCAAGCCAAGGGAATTGTGCAGAACTCAATTTTTTCCTTGGCATGGTCAGTGGCAGAATCGTAATCCTCGCTGGCATCGTCATGCTCAGGCTCTGCAGCCTAGCGAATGGAGTCAAGCTGCCGTCGCACATCGCGATCACTGCCCGAAAGGCTTGTTCTGGTTACTCAGAACTCTTAGGCTTGTCCATGCTCAATGCTCCAGCTTGCCTCGGCAGCTTTCTCTGCGATTCCAGTCTCGGACTCCTGCTTCATGCGTGCGCATGAAGAAGCAGCACACACACACACACAGACACAGCATGCACAAAGGCGACAATGCTAGGCTGCTCAACATTCCTCTGTGCTGGCTGGGGGGGGGGGGGGGCTTGTTCTTCAGTCCGACTACTCAAGCAGCTAGTCATATGGAGAATACGGAGAACTCCCAGCCCATGTCATCTGCAGAGCCCTTTACCACCTCTGCGGCCATGTCCGCAACAGCTTCGTCCTGACAGTGACGAAACACCCAAATTGCAGAGTGCACATTCTACGGGTTTTCTGCCACCTGCCTAGCAGCCTCGCAACCACACTGCAGGGATGCAAAACGGTTCATGTCGTATGTCATCATGACTCGAAGAAGGGAGAAATGTCGGGTTTAGGGTTTAAGGTTTCGGCGCACTCGGACTCTCCAGGCGAGGCTGTCGGTGTCTCAACGGATGAGGTGATACCACGGGCCGAGCACGTGTAAGGTGGAGGCATTGTCAATCAACATATCCACCAACACTACACTACAGAAAAACCAGCCTCGATTTCATT
The DNA here is from genome assembly GCA_905221605.1 of Symbiodinium natans. NCBI lineage: Eukaryota > Dinophyceae > Suessiales > Symbiodiniaceae > Symbiodinium > Symbiodinium natans. The sequence continues at coordinate 345,868 of CAJNDS010001112.1, forward strand.
CCCATCTCACTGCGCGTTGGTGCCCGCTCATCCAACTTCGACTTCAAACGACCAAGTCGAGCTTCCGCTTGAAGGTGGTTTTCACGCTCTCACCCTTTACCGGGAAAGTAATGTTGAACATCCGTTGACCGACAACGATGTCATAGCCTTCTTCTGCGCAAGTGCCAACGTGGAAGGTGCCGCTGTGGTTCGCGGCCTGGAGCGAATTGCCGATGCATGGACACCAGGATGGACACCCAACGCCTCTGCAAAGGCATGGACCGCACCCTGGAATCACGCCGACCGCGGCCATAATGCAAGCATAGTCTGCCGGTTCCAAAGGTCCCCCACAAGTAATGCCAGCAGCTGCTGCAGCAGCCCCACAGCCAGCGATCTCCCAAAAGTCGCAGCCTGAGGCATTGCTCCCAAGGTTGGCGGTCGCAACAGCTCGCGTCTCTTCCTGCACACTGACCTGCGTGCATTCACCTGGGACGTGGCGCTCCACGACAAAAACACTAGAGCCGCTAGAGCCACTTGACGCCGTGGCTGCTGCAGTCAAGGGCAGGATCAGTACTCTCAAGAAAGCAAGCAGTGGCCGTCATCTGACGAAGACGCGCACGGAGTGCAGGCTACAGCGGGAGATACATGGAAAGGCTTGAGCCGACTTCAGCCAAAATGGTTACGGTTTGGTTGAGGGTTTAGGACCCACTTCCGTGGCAGGGCTGTCATCATCTCTCTGCTCATGCTCGGGGGCCTGCAATTGAGCTCGGCTCTTTTCATCTTCCTTAAACGGCCCAAGCTAGTGTCGGTCTGTCTTCTGAAATAGGATTTCGGGCAGCTCAAGTTGGGTTTCGAGGAGTTCGCGCAGGGCTCAGGGCCGAGTTTGGGGAGCAAGCTAGGTCATGGCATCCTGGTCTTCCTCAGCTGTTGGAAGCGCCCAAACAGCTCTAGAAGTTGTGATAATTCCAAGTTGTGCTTTTCGAGGGGTGTAAATGTTCCCAAATGGCACGAGATCTGAGGAATAGGGATCATCCCAGTCTTGCTTATTGTGGGGTGAGCGTTGAGCATCATGGTGATTCACTGGCTTGTGTGGCGTTTCCAAATCTTGCTAATGAGGGGCGAGTGCTTCGACATAGCATAGATGCAAAACGAATTGACGATTCGAAGTCTTGCTTATGTGGGATGGGGGAGGGCGTACACATCATTGCCCATCGAATCCCGAAGCGTTCTCGTTCTTGAACCCCAATCTCGCCTTATATCCTAGCTGTTGTGCTGGAAACAAAATCTGCTCGACAGTCCTCCGCTATCTGGGTTGCTTCCTCCTCCGGGGCGGCCACAGCGACTTCTTCTGCAGCCTGCAGCAAGCAGCCAACACGCAGCCTCCTGTCAAAGCGGCACGTTTGCCTCTTCAGCGTCCACCTGCCTCCACAGCTGTCATCTCCTTGTCTGAAGCTGGCGACTCGTCCTGCAAGCAACCATCATTGCTCCCACATCTGCAAGAGCCCCTCTCTCCTGGTGTTGCGAAACACCCTGGAGCATGGTAGCACAGAGGTCCTCAGCAGCAGCCTCCTCAGCAGCTGGCTCTGCAACCTGAACATTGAGTGGTGGCATGTGGGTGGCATAAGGTGGCATACAAAGCCTTCCAGGCCCTTTAATCCCCCAGCAAAGCACTATGTTGATTTTGGAATGGCAATGGACATCTATGGCACGAGAGGCACACATCATCGTCACTTTGAAGCGCCGTGAACTGTTGTACTTCAGGGGCTCGTGCCTGTTATTGTTCTCGAGTTTGCGACTTGGGAGGTGGTTTGCCATCGGTCAGCATGGTTCTTGTTTTTTGATCTCGGAGCTCTCTCCAGAAGCGGAAACTCCAAAGCCCTGGCCCAACAACTTTAAACGCCCTCTGCCATACAAGCCGAAAGAAATTCCAACGCACTGAACCCAAAAACCTCAAGGCTTAAACACCCTAAAGCATGAAAGCCCTCAGGCCTGAACACTTCAACCCGTCAAACCCTTAAACCCTTAACAACCCTCAACCCTAAAGAGCCGCTTTTCTGATAACCTCAACCCTACTCCCTAACCTTTCAAGTCGAGAGGAATCCCTTGGCGGCCATGTGCTAACGCTGGATCTTTCGTGTCTCTTGCGTCAAATGTACCGAGGTTGCCTGGTCTTCGTGCTCTTCGAGACCCTTCTCCTGCACGATGAGAAATCCACTCTACAAGAGAGTACACATCATCGCCACCCGCACCCTTCCACTCCCGAACAATACCGCTGTTCGCACCTGTTATCGTTGCACAAGCCTGCCCCCCATGAAGCTGGTACTTGGGGGGGGGGCCTTCTTGTCATGTTTCAAGCCACCCGCACTGCCGCACAAGTGCCTTGCAGCTTAAACCCCAATCTTGCCTCGCATCCTAGCTGCGAGTGCTCAAATCAACGACAGTCCTCCGCTATCTGGGTTGCTTCCTCCTCCGGGGCGGCCACAGCGACTTCTTCTGCAGCCTGCAGCAAGCAGCCAACACGCAGCCTCCTGTCAAAGCGGTACGTTTGCCTCTTCAGCGTCCGCCTGCCTCCACAGCTGTCATCTCCTTGTCTGAAGCTGGCGACTCGTCCTGCAAGCAACCATCATTGCTCCCACATCTGCAAGAGCCCCTCTCTCCTGGTGTTGCAAAACGCCCTGGAGCATGGTAGCACAGAGGTCCTCGGCAGCAGCGTCCTCAGCAGCTGGCTCTGCAACCTGAACATTGAGTGGTGGCATGTGGGTGGCATAAGGTGGCATACAAAGCCTTCCAGGCCCTTTAATCCCCCAGCAAAGCACCATGTTGATTTTGGAATGGCAATGGACATCTATGGCACGAGAGGCACACATCATCGTCACTTTGAAGCGCCGTGAACTGTTGTACTTCAGGGGCTCGTGCCTGTTATTGTTCTCGAGTTTGCGACTTGGGAGGTGGTTTGCCATCGGTCAGCATGGTTCTTGTTTTTTGATCTCGGAGCTCTCTCCAGAAGCGGAAACTCCAAAGCCCTGGCCCAACAACTTTAAACGCCCTCTGCCATACAAGCCGAAAGAAATTCCAACGCACTGAACCCAAAAACCTCAAGGCTTAAACACCCTAAAGCATGAAAGCCCTCAGGCCTGAACACTTCAACCCGTCAAACCCTTAAACCCTTAACAACCCTCAACCCTAAAGAGCCGCTTTTCTGATAACCTCAACCCTACTCCCTAACCTTTCAAGTCGAGAGGAATCCCTTGGCGGCCATGTGCTAACGCTGGATCTTTCGTGTCTCTTGCGTCAAATGTACCGAGGTTGCCTGGTCTTCGTGCTCTTCGAGACCCTTCTCCTGCACGATGAGAAATCCACTCTACAAGAGAGTACACATCATCGCCACCCGCACCCTTCCACTCCCGAACAATACCGCTGTTCGCACCTGTTATCGTTGCACAAGCCTGCCCCCCATGAAGCTGGTACTTGGGGGGGGGCCTTCTTGTCATGTTTCAAGCCACCCGCACAAGTGCCTTGCAGCTTAAACCCCAATCTTGCCTCGCATCCTAGCTGCGAGTGCTCAAATCAACGACAGTCCTCCGCTATCTGGGTTGCTTCCTCCTCCGGGGAGGCCACAGCGACTTCTTCTGCAGCCTGCAGCAAGCAGCCAACACGCAGCCGCCTGTCAAAGCGGTACGTTTGCCTCTTCAGCGTCCGCCTGCCTCCACAGCTGTCATCTCCTTGTCTGAAGCTGGCGACTCGTCCTGCAAGCAACCATCATTGCTCCCACATCTGCAAGAGCCCCTCTCTCCTGGCGTTGCAAAACGCCCTGGAGCATGGTAGCACAGAGGTCCTCAGCAGCAGCCTCCTGAGCAGCTGGCTCTGCAACCTGACATTGAGTGGTGGCATGTGAGTGGCAGAAGGTGGCAGACAACGCCCTCCAGGCCCTTTCATCCCCCAGCAAGGCACCATTTTGATTTTGGAATGGCAATGGAAATCTATGGCACGTGAGGCACACATCATCCCACTTTAAAGCGCCGTGAACTGTTGTCCCTGAGGCCTGAAACGTCAGCCCGTGACACCCTTAAACCCCTAACAACCCTCAACCGCAAAGAGCCGTAATTCTGAAAACCTCAACCCTACTCCCCAGTTCGTACCCTTAGCAATGAAAAACCCTAACCTTTCAAGTGTCGAGAGGATTCCCTTTACGGCCATGTGCTAACGGTCTGCTAACGCTGGATCTTTCGCGTCTCTTGCGTCAAATGTGCCGAGGTTGCCTGGTCTTCGTGCTCTTCGAGACCCTTCTCCTGCACGATGAGAAATCCACTCTACAAGAGAGTACACATCATCGCCACCCGCACCCTTCCACTCCCGAACAATACCGCTGTTCGCACCTGTTATCGTTGCACAAGCCTGCCCCCCATGAAGCTGGTACTTGGGGGGGGGGCCTTCTTGTCATGTTTCAAGCCACCCGCACAAGTGCCTTGCAGCTTAAACCCCAATCTTGCCTCGCATCCTAGCTGCGAGTGCTCAAATCAACGACAGTCCTCCGCTATCTGGGTTGCTTCCTCCTCCGGGGCGGCCACAGCGACTTCTTCTGCAGCCTGCAGCAAGCGGCCAACACGCAGCCTCCTGTCAAAGCGGCATGTTTGCCTCTTCGGCGTCCGCCTGCCTCCACAGCTGTCATCTCCTTGTCTGAAGCTGGCGACTCGTCCTGCAAGCAACCATCATTGCTCCCACATCTGCAAGAGCCCCTCTCTCCTGGCGTTGCAAAACGCCCTGGAGCATGGTAGCACAGAGGTCCTCAGCAGCAGCCTCCTGAGCAGCTGGCTCTGCAACCTGACATTGAGTGGTGGCATGTGAGTGGCAGAAGGTGGCAGACAACGCCCTCCAGGCCCTTTCATCCCTCAGCAAGGCACCATTTTGATTTTGGAATGGCAATGGAAATCTATGGCACGTGAGGCACACATCATCCCACTTTAAAGCGCCGTGAACTGTTGTCCCTGAGGCCTGAAACGTCAACCCGTGACACCCTTAAACCCCTAACAACCCTCAACCGCAAAGAGCCGTAATTCTGAAAACCTCAACCCTACTCCCCAGTTCGTACCCTGAGCCCTGAAAAACCCTAACCTTTACGGCCATGTGCTAACGCTGGATCTTTCGTGTCTCTTGCGTCAAATGTGCCGAGGTTGCCTGGTCTTCGTGCTCTTCGAGACCCTTCTCCTGCACGATCAGAAATCCACTCTACAAGAGAGTACACATCATCGCCACCCGCACCCTTCCACTCCCGAACAATACCGCTGTTCGCACCTGTTATCGTTGAAAAAGCCTCTTGGGGGGCCTTCTTGTCATGTTTCAAGCCACCCGCACAAGTGCCTTGCAGCTTAAACCCCAATCTTGCCTCGCATCCTAGCTGCGAGTGCTCAAATCAACGACAGTCCTCCGCTATCTGGGTTGCTTCCTCCTCCGGGGCAGCCACAGCGACTTCTTCTGCAGCCTGCAGCAAGCAGCGAACACGCAGCCGCCTGTCAAAGCGGCATGTTTGCCTCTTCAGCGTCCGCCTGCCTCCACAGCGGTCATCTCCTTGTCTGAAGCCGGCGATACGTCCTGCAAGCAACAATCATTGCTCCGACATCTGCAGGAGCCCCTTTCCTGGCGTTGCACAACGCTCTTGAGAATGGTAGCACCGAGGTCCTCAGCAGTGTCCTCCTGAGCTGGCTCTGCAACCTGAACATTGAGTGGTGGCATGTGGGTGGCAGAAGGTGACATACGAAACCCTCCACCCCCTTTCATCCCCCAGCCAAGCACCATTTTGTTTTGAATGGCAGTGGACATGTAGGGGACGTGAGGCACCTATCATCGTCACTTTCAAGCGCAATGAGTTGTTGTAATTCAGGGGCTTCTCTTATTGTTCTCGATCTTGCGACTTGGGGGGGCGGTCTGCCATCGGTCAGGTGCGCTGCTTGATTTTTGAACTCGGGGCTCTATTCAAACACACCAAACCCTACGCAGCCCTTACGTACAAAACCCTGAAGGCTGAAACTCTAAAAGCCCTAGCCCAACAACTTTGAACTCCCTGCGCCACAAAAGCCGAAAACACTCCAAAAAACCCTGAACCCTAAAAACCTTCCGCCCTAAAAGCCCTGAAAGCCCTCAGCCTGAAAACCTCAAATGTGTGGAGCTTGCCTGGTCTTCGTGCTCTTCGAGACCCTTCTCCTGGACGATGAGAAATCCACTCTACGAGAAGCCAGCGTCGCCAAAACTGTTGCCCCTGTGGACCGGATTGCCTAGCAGACTACACATCATCGCCACTCACACCCCTCCACTCCCGAAGAAGAGCGCGGTTCGTACAAAGCTGGTACTTGGTGGGGCCTTCTTGTCATGTTTCAAGCCACCCCCACAAGTGTCTTGCAGCTTAAAACCCCAATCTTGCCTCACATCCTAGCTGCGAGTGCTCAAATCAACGACAGTCCTCCGCTATCTGGGCTGGTTCCTCCTGGGGGGCGGCCACAGCGACTTCTTCTGCAGCCTGCAGCAAGCAGCGAACACGCAGCCGCCTGTCAAAGCGGCATGTTTGCCTCTTCAGCGTCCGCCTGCCTCCACAGCGGTCATCTCCTTGTCTGAAGCCGGCGATACGTCCTGCAAGCAACAATCATTGCTCCGACATCTGCAGGAGCCCCTTTCCTGGCGTTGCACAACGCTCTTGAGAATGGTAGCACCGAGGTCCTCAGCAGTGTCCTCCTGAGCTGGCTCTGCAACCTGAACATTGAGTGGTGGCATGTGGGTGGCAGAAGGTGACATACGAAACCCTCCACCCCCTTTCATCCCCCAGCCAAGCACCATTTTGTTTTGAATGGCAGTGGACATGTAGGGGACGTGAGGCACCTATCATCGTCACTTTCAAGCGCAATGAGTTGTTGTAATTCAGGGGCTTCTCTTATTGTTCTCGATCTTGCGACTTGGGGGGGCGGTCTGCCATCGGTCAGGTGCGCTGCTTGATTTTTGAACTCGGGGCTCTATTCAAACACACCAAACCCTACGCAGCCCTTACGTACAAAACCCTGAAGGCTGAAACTCTAAAAGCCCTAGCCCAACAACTTTGAACTCCCTGCGCCACAAAAGCCGAAAACACTCCAAAAAACCCTGAACCCTAAAAACCTTCCGCCCTAAAAGCCCTGAAAGCCCTCAGCCTGAAAACCTCAAATGTGTGGAGCTTGCCTGGTCTTCGTGCTCTTCGAGACCCTTCTCCTGGACGATGAGAAATCCACTCTACGAGAAGCCAGCGTCGCCAAAACTGTTGCCCCTGTGGACCGGATTGCCTAGCAGACTACACATCATCGCCACTCACACCCCTCCACTCCCGAAGAAGAGCGCGGTTCGTACAAAGCTGGTACTTGGGGGGGCCTTCTTGTCATGTTTCAAGCCACCCCCACAAGTGTCTTGCAGCTTAAAACCCCAATCTTGCCTCACATCCTAGCTGCGAGTGCTCAAATCAACGACAGTCCTCCGCTATCTGGGCTGGTTCCTCCTCGGGGGCGGCCACAGCGACTTCTTCTGCAGCCTGCAGCAAGCAGCGAACACGCAGCCGCCTGTCAAAGCGGCATGTTTGCCTCTTCAGCGTCCGCCTGCCTCCACAGCGGTCATCTCCTTGTCTGAAGCTGACGATACGTCCTGCAAGCAACAGTCATTGCTCCGACATCTGCAGGAGCCCGTCTTTCCTGGCGTTGCACAACGCTCTTGAGAATGGTAGCACCGAGGTCCTCAGCAGTGTCCTCCTGAGCTGGCTCTGCAACCTGAACATTGAGTGGCATGTGGGTGGCAGAAGGTGACATACGAAACCCTCCACCCCCTTTCATCCCCCAGCCAAGCACCATTTTGTTTTGAATGGCAGTGGACATTTAGGGGACGTGAGGCACCTATCATCGTCACTTTCAAGCGCACTGAGTTGTTGTAATTCAGGGGCTTCTCTTATTGTTCTCGATCTTGCGACTTGGGGGGGCGGTCTGCCATCGGTCAGGTGCGCTGCTTGATTTTTGAACTCGGGGCTCTATTCAAACACACCAAACCCTACGCGGCCCTTACGTACAAAACCCTGAAGGCTGAAACTCTAAAAGCCCTAGCCCAACAACTTTGAACTCCCTGCGCCACAAAAGCCGAAAACACTCCAAAAAACCCTGAACCCTAAAAACCTTCCGCCCTAAAAGCCCTGAAAGCCCTCAGCCTGAAAACCTCAAATGTGTGGAGCTTGCCTGGTCTTCGTGCTCTTCGGGACCCTTCTCCTGGACGATGAGAAATCCGCTCTACAAGAAGCCAACGTCGCCAAAACTGTTGCCCCTGTGGATCGGATTGCCAAGCAGACTACACATCATCGCCACTCACGCCCCTCCACTCCCGAAGACGAGCGCGGTTCGCACAAAGCTGGTACTTGGGGGGGCCTTCTTGTCATGTTTCAAGCCACCCCCACAAGTGTCTTGCAGCTGACACCCCAATCTTGCCACACATCCTAGCTGCGAGTGCTCAAAACAACGACAGTCCTCCGCTATCTGAGCTGTTTCCTCCTCTACAACGGGCTCAGCGTCTTCTTCTGCAGCCTGCAGCAAGCAGCGAACACGCAGCCTCCTGTCAAAGCGGCATGTTGCCTCTTCAGCACCCACCTGCCTCCACGGCTGTCATCTCCTTGTCTGAAGCTGGCGACTCGTCCTGCAAGCGACCATCGGTGCTCCGACATCTGCAGGAGCCCGCCTTTCCTGGTATTGTAAAACGCCCTTGAGAATGGTAGCACCGAGGTCCTCAGCAGTGTCCTCCTGAGCTGGCTCTGCAACCTGAACATTGAGTGGTGGCATGTGGGGGTGGCATGTGGGTGGCATAAATGTGGCATACAATCCCTCCAGGCCCCATCATCCTCCAGCAAGGCAGTGGACATTTTAAGGGACGTGAGGCACCTATCATCGCCACTTTCAAGAGCAGTGAGTTTTTGTACTTCAGGGGCTTGTGCCTATTGTTGTTCTCGATCTTGCGACTTGCAGGGGGTCGGTCAGTGTGCCGCTTGATTGTCGGACTCGGAGCTCTATCCAAAAACACCAAACCCCACGCAGGCCCTATGCACAAAACTCTGAAGGCTGAAGCTCTACAGCCCTAGCCCAACAAACCTAAACGCCATACAAGCCGAAATAAATCCTGAACCCTAAACCTATGCGGCCTAAGAATCCTACAGCATGAAAGCCCTCAAGCGTGAAAACCTCAACCCTTGAAACCCTAAAACCCCTAACAACCCTAAACCCGAAAAAACCGTAAACCTCAAAAGCCTCAACCCGACTCCTCAAGACGCACCCTTAGCCCTGAAAACCCTAACCTTTAAAGTGGAGAGAGTTCCCCTTGCAGCCACATGCTACCGCTGGATCTCGCGTGTCTCTTGCGTCAAATGTGCGGAGCTTGCCTGGTTGTCGTGCTCTTCGAGACCCTTCTCCTGGACGATGAGAAATCCGCTCTACAAGAAGCCAACGTCGCCAAAACTGTTGCCCCTGTGGATCGGATTGCCGAGCAGAATACACATCATCGCCACTCACGCCCTCCACTCCCGCAGACGAGCGCGGTTCGCACAAAGCTGGTACTTGGGGGGGGGCCTTCTTGTCATGTTTCAAGCCACCCCCACAAGTGTCTTGCACCTTAAAACCCCAATCTTGCCTCGCATCCTAGCTGCGAGTGCTCAAATCAACAGTGCTCAAATCAACGACCGTCCTCCGCTATCTGGGCTGTATCCTCCTCTGGGGCGGGCTCAGCGTCTTCTTCTGCAGCCTGCAGCAAGCAGCGAACACACAGCCGCCTGTCAAAGCGGCATGTTTGCCTCTTCAGCGTCCACCTGCCTCCACAGCGGTCATCTCTTTGTCTGAAGCTGGCGACTCGTCCTGCAAGCAACCATCATTGCCCCGACATCTGCAGAAACCCGTCTCCCCTGCTGTTGCACACTGCCCTGGAGAATCATAGCACCGAGGTCCTCAGCAGCGTCCTCCAGTCTCGGCTTTGCAGCCTGAACATTAAGTGGTGGCATGTGGGTGGCAGAAGGTGACATACGAAACCCTCCACCCCCTTTCATCCCCCACCCAAGCACCATTTTGTTTTGAATGGCAGTGGACATTTTAAGGGACGCGAGGCACCTACCATCGCCACTTTCAAGTGCATGGAAGTGTTGTACTTCACGGCTTGTGCCTATTGTTGTTCTCGGAGCTCTATCCAAACCACCCAACCCTACGCACAATGAAACTCTACAGCCCTAGTCCAACAACTCTATACACCCTATGTCGTAAACGACGAAAAAATCCCAAAACACTAAGACCCACAAACCCCAAAGCATGCAAGCCCTCAGGCCTGAAAGCCTCAATCGTGAAACCCTTACACCGTACACCCCTAACAACCCTACTCCGCTAGCCGTACCCTTGGCCCTGCAAACCCTAACCTTGAAACTCGTTGCCCCTGCAGCCACATGCTACCGCTGGATCTCGCGTGTCTCTTGCGTCAAAAGGTGCTGAGCTTGCCTGGTCTTCGTGCTCTTCGAGACCCTTCTCCTGGACGATGAGAAATCCGCTCTACAAGAAGCCAACGTCGCCAAAACTGTTGCCCCTGTGGATCGGATTGCCGAGCAGACTACACATCATCGCGACTCACGCCCCTCCACTCCCGAAGAAGAGCAAATGTCTTGCAGCTGACACCCCAATCTTGCCACACATCCTAGCTGCGAGTGCTCAAAACAACGACAGTCCTCCGCTATCTGGGCCTCTGGGGCGGGTTCAGCTTCTTCTTCTGCAGCCTGCAGCGAACACGGCGAACAAGCAGCCTCCTCTCAAAGCGGCATGTTTGCCTCTTCAGCACCCGCCTGCCTCCACGGCTGTCATCTCCTTGTCTGAAGCTGGCGACTCGTCCTGCAAGCGACCATCATTGCTCCGACATCTGCAGGAACCAGCCTCTCCTGGTATTGCAAAACGCTCTGAAGAGTGGTACTGGTCGCACAGAGGTCCTCAGCAGCGTCCTCCGGTGCCGGCTCTGCAGCCTGAACATGGAGTGGTGGCATGTAGGTGGCATGAATGTGGCATACAAAACCCTCCAAGCCCCATCATCCCCCAGCACAGCACCATGTTGTCTTGAATGGCGGTGGACATCTTAAGGGATGTGGGGCACCTGTCATCACGACTTTCAAGAGCAATGAGTACTTCAGGGGCTTCTGCCTGTCATAGCTATCGATCCTGCGACTTGAGGGGGGGGGGGGGGAGTGGGTGATTTGTCATCGGTCAGCACAAAACCCTGAAGGCTGAAACTCTAACGCCCTAGCCCAAACAGCTCTAAACACCCCATGCCGAAAAAGCCGAAAAACAACCCTAAAGCTCCGAACCCCAAGAAACCTTATTCAGGCCTTAAAATCTTAAAACCCTAAAGCATGAAAGCTCGAAGGCCTGAAAACCTCAACCCGTGAAACCCTAACAACTTGGCTGACTTCTGAACCCCTGCTAAAAGTTTTACTTTTAAGCTCCTTATTGTAGTTTCTACAACAACCAAAAAGTTGAAGTCCTAAGAGCCCTCACCCTTGGCCCTGAACACCCTAAGCTTTAAGGTCGAGAGAATTCCCTTGCGGCCACATGCTGCTGGACCCCGCGTGTCTCTTGCATCAGAAGGTGCGGAGCTTGCCTGGTCTTCGTGCTCTTCGAGACCCTTCTCCTGGACGATGAGAAATCCACTCTACAAGAAACGAGCCGAGCCGGGTAAACATCATCACCCCTCCACTCCAGAACAAGAGCGTGGTTCGCACCTGCTATCCTAGCCCCCCCCTTATGAAGCCGGTACTTGCCGGGAGGGGGGGTGCCTTCTTGTCACGTTTCAAGCCACCCCCACAAGTGGAACCCTGGCCAGTCTCTGCCATCTTACACCCCCACTGAGCCTCACATCCTAGGCTGCGAGTGCTCAAAACAGCGGCAGTCCTCCGCTGTCTGGGCTGTTTCCTCCTCTGGAGCGGCCACAGCTTCTTCTTCTTCTGCAGCCTGCAGCGAACACGGCGAACAAGTGGCCTCCTGTCAAAGTGTCAAAGTGGCATGTTGCCTCTTCAGCACCCGCCTGCCTCCACAGCTGTCATCTCCTTGTCTGAAGCTGCCGACTCGTCCTGCCAGCAACCATCATTGCCCCGACATCCGCAAGAGCCAGTCTCCCCTGGTATTGCAAAACGCCCTGATCAATGGTACTAGTAGCACAGAGGTCCTCAGCAGCGTACTCCGGTGCCGGCTCTGCAGCCTGAACATTGAGTTGAATGGCAGTGGACATTTTAAGGGACGTGAGGCACCTGTCATCGAAATTTTCCAGCGCAGTGAGTTGTTGTAATTCAGGGGCTTGTGCCTGTGGGATCTTGCGACTTGGGGGGGGGGGGGGGGGGGGGGGGGGGGGGGGGGGGGGCGGTTTGCCATCGGTCAGTGTCTTCTTGATTGTCGAACTCGGACACCGATACGCACAAAACCCTGAAGGCTGAATCTCTAAAGCCCTAGCCAAACAACCCTAAACGCCCTATGCCACAAAAGCGGAAGCAAAATCCTAAAACAATCCTAAAACACTGAACCCTGAAAACCATGAGGCCTAAAGACCCTAAAGCATGAAAGTCCTCAGGCCTGAAAACATCAACCTGTGACTCCCTCAAACCCCCTACTAGTAACAACCCTACTCTGCAAGCCGTATGAACACCGTAGCCTTTAAGGTCGAGAGAATTCCTTCGGGGACACATGCTACGTCAGATGCTACGCCATAAAAGCCGCAAAACAATGCTAAACCACTGAACCCTGAGAACCTTCAGGCCTGAAAAACCCTGAAGCATGAACCCGTGAAACCCTTAAACCCCTAGCAACCCTAAACCCCACAAAGCCGCAAACCCTGAAGCCTCAACACGACTGCTCAAGATGCACCCTTAGCCCTGCAAACCCTAGCGTTTAAAGTCGAAAGAATTCCTTTTGGGGCCACATGCTACGGGATCTCGCGTGTCTCTTGCGTCAAAAGGTGCGGAGCTTGCCTGGTCTTCGTGCTCTTCGAGACCCTTCTCCTAGACGATGAGAAATCTGCTCTACAAGAGGACAACGTCGCCAAAACTGTTGCCCGTGCGGATCGGGTTGCCAAGCAGAGAACACAGCAGCACCCCTCCACTCCCGAACAAGAGCGTGGTTCGCACCTGCTATCCTAGCCCCCCCCCTCCCCCTTATGAAGCTGATACGTCACGTTTCAAGCCACCCCCACAACTGGAACCCTGGCCAGTCTCTGCCATCTTACACCCCCATCTTGCCTCACATCCTAGCTGCGAGTGCTCAAAACAGCGGCAGTCCTCCGCTGTCTGGGCTGTTTCCTCCTCTGGAGCGGCCACAGCTTCTTCTTCTTCTTCTGCAGCCTGCAGCAAACACGGCGGACAAGTGGCCTCCTGTCAAAGTGTCAAAGTGGCATGTTGCCTCTTCAGCACCCGCCTGCCTCCACAGCTGTCATCTCCTTGTCTGAAGCTGCCGACTCGTCCTGCCAGCAACCATCATTGCCCCGACATCCGCAAGAGCCAGTCTCTCCTGGTATTGCAAAACGCCCTGATCAATGGTACTAGTAGCACAGAGGTCCTCAGCAGCGTACTCCGGTGCCGGCTCTGCAGCCTGAACATTGAGTTGAATGGTAGTGGACATTTTAAGGGACGTGAGGCACCTGTCATCGAAATTTTCCAGCGCAGTGAGTTGTTGTAATTCAGGGGCTTGTGCCTGTGGGATCTTGCGACTTGGGGGGGGGGGGGGGGGGGGGGGGGGCGGTTTGCCATCGGTCAGTGTGCTTCTTGATTGTCGAACTCGGACACCGATACGCACAAAACCCTGAAGGCTGAATCTCTAAAGCCCTAGCCAAACAACCCTAAACGCCTATGCCACAAAAGCGGAAGCACAATCCTAAAACAATCCTAAAACACTGAACCCTGAAAACCATGAGGCCTGAAGACCCTAAAGCATGAAAGTCCTCAGGCCTGAAACCTCAACCTGTGACTAGAATTCCTTCGGGGACGCATGCTACGTCAGATGCTACGCCATAAAAGCCGCAAAACAATGCTAAACCACTGAACCCTGAGAACCTTCAGGCCTGAAAAACCCTGAAGCATGAACCCGTGAAACCCTTAAACCCCTAGCAACCCTAAACCCACAAAGCCGTAAACCCTGAAGCCTCAACACGACTGCTCAAGACGCACCCTTAGCCCTGCAAACCCTAGCGTTTAAAGTCGAAAGAATTCCTTTTAGGGCCACATGCTACGGGATCTCGCGTGTCTCTTGCGTCAAAAGGTGCGGAGCTTGCCTGGTCTTCGTGCTCTTCGAGACCCTTCTCCTAGACGATGAGAAATCTGCTCTACAAGAGGACAACGTCGCCAAAACTGTTGCCCGTGCGGATCGGGTTGCCAAGCAGAGAACACAGCAGCACCCCTCCACTCCCGAACAAGAGCGTGGTTCGCACCTGCTATCCTAGCCCCCCCCCTCCCCCTTATGAAGCTGATACGTCACGTTTCAAGCCACCCCCACAACTGGAACCCTGGCCAGTCTCTGCCATCTTACACCCCCATCTTGCCTCACATCCTAGGCTGCGAGTGCTCAAAACAGCGGCAGTCCTCCGCTGTCTGGGCTGTTTCCTCCTCTGGAGCGGCCACAGCTTCTTCTTCTTCTGCAGCCTGCAGCAAACACGGCGGACAAGTGGCCTCCTGTCAAAGTGTCAAAGTGGCATGTTGCCTCTTCAGCACCCGCCTGCCTCCACAGCTGTCATCTCCTTGTCTGAAGCTGCCGACTCGTCCTGCCAGCAACCATCATTGCCCCGACATCCGCAAGAGCCAGTCTCTCCTGGTATTGCAAAACGCCCTGATCAATGGTACTGGTCGCACAGAGGTCCTCAGCAGCGTACTCCGGTGCCGGCTCTGCAGCCTGAACAGTGAGTGGCAGCATGTTCATCCCCCAGCAAAGCACCATTTTGTTCTGAATGGCAGTGGACATTATGGACATTTTAAGGGACGTGAGGCACCTGTCATCGAAACTTTCAAGCGCAGTGAGTTGTTGTAATTCAGGGGCTTGTGCCTACGGTTGTTCTCGATCTTGCGACTTGTGGCGGCACCCGCCTCCACAGCTGTCATCTCCTTGTCCGTAGCTGGCGACACGTCCTGCAAACAATAATCGCTCCGACATCTGCAAGAGCCCGTCCCTCCAGGTATTGAGCCTTTCCCGTCCCGCGCGTCTCCCACCCATCAACTTCCTCTTCAATCCCCTGTCCCCTACCCTGCACCCATGAAGCTGGAACTTCGGCCATCTTCTCATGTTTCAAGCCACGCCCGGCTGTATCCTGAAATCCCCCGAAACCCCAATACTGCCTTACATGCTACAAGTAGCTGCCAGTGCTCAAAGAGAATCCGCTCGACCATGCTCAACGCCTCCTCCTCCTCCGCTGCTTCCTGCTCTGGGGCGTCCTCAGCTTCTTCTGCAGCCTGCAGCAAGCAACCAGGCAACCTTTTGTCGGAGCAAGGCCAGTTTGTGAATGCCGCATCCTCTCATCAACCTGCCTCTGCCACTGCCATCTCTTTGTCTGAATCTGCCACATCCTGCAGAATTTTGCGAGCACTGGGGGTCGTTCCTCCTGGAGCAAAGAAAGCCAGATTTTAAAGTCCTCATCCTGCGCTGGTTGTGCCTCCGCATTTTGCTTGAGAGAAAGAGCTGTCGGGAGACAAAAACCCAAGTGCAAACCACGAGAGCTTTTCTGAATCGCAACAGGCTAATTGCCTCGGCTTCCTTCATTTCGACATCCTCCACGTCGCGGCTTTCAACATCTGTCGAATCAGCAGCATGTGCGAAGAGTCCTCCGCGGTTCCCTCAATCGCTTCCACGGCGGCTTCTTCTGCCTGCTCTTCTGGCATCGCCTCTAAACTTGTGGAAGTACCGTTGTGGACAGAACAGGCCCCCATGTACATCTATGGTCTACAAAACAGACCCCCAACCCTGCCTGTTGCTTTTCTGCCCCCGCCCCTCTGCGGCTGCCCTCAGGGCCGCCGCTCACAGGGCCGCGGGACAACAACCTTTCTTGCCCCCCGGCCCCAAAAAAAAAAAACCTCCTGCGCTCCCCCACCCACATTTTTGGGCTCAACTGAGGCACAGCCCTACGCTCTTGCTGCCTCAGCCCGAACCCCAGGTTCCCTCCCCCCATCCCCGGCTCCGGGTTCGAGCGCTTAGAGGCCCGAGGGCTTGTGAGGGTTTCGGGCTTCCGCCAAGCCCGAAACGGGCAAGAAATTACTCGCGTAACTATGTACATAGACGGGATGAAGATGTGCGACCGTGCCCGGCAATATTTGCTCAATAATCGCTTAAACAGAAATACATACATTCACTTATTTACATACATCAACACAGACAGAAAACTCCATCACTTGATCTTTCGTTTTCTGCTTGAACCGGATAGAAGAAAACGGTTATCTCCTCTGTTATCCTTCTAGCCCAGAGCCACAGCGCGAGCCACAGCAGCCTCTAAAAAGTTCTCCTGTTCCTACTGAGTCTGCTGCAGTCGGGTTTACCTCTTTGCCGTAAGCCACGTAAACATGCTGCAGCGTCTCTATCACCTTGGCTATCTGACCGGATGGTGCAATGGACTGGCCTCCTGAGGCTCTTCCACATGCTCTTCTTCTGCAACTGCCTGTGAGCCAATAGAACAGCCAACCCATTGTTTGCCATGCTCTTGGAGGAACCCTTTTTGCAACCCTTGACCCTAAACCACCGTGAAATCAACAGATTAGTGATTAGTGTCAAGAAAGCGAGCCACTTAAGCACCACAATATGCAAGCCTCACAGTCTGCCAGGTCCTCCTCCTCCTCTTCCTGCAATATTTGGTTCAAGCTTGGACTGTGTTTCTTCGGGGCAGGATCAATGCCCCGAGACATGGGCGGCACCACGAGATACCATATGGTAACAAAGAATATGGCCTGTTCATCATTGACAGTGTCCAGGAATGCCTTCGAAGACTCAGCTCTCCAAATGCAAACAGGTGACAGGGCTGAGTGCTCGCAGGTAACCCTAAACCCTGAACCCTAAACCCTAAACCCCTTTTTTGCAGCTGGGACTCTTTGAAACCCTAAACCCCTAAACCCCTAAACCCCTAAACCCCTAAACCCCAAAAAGTACCAGTACCAACCTTCTGGGGTGACAAGCCTCGGCGGCGGCAGGCTCCAGCTCAGCTTCTTCTTCCTCCTCCTCGGCAGCTTGCTGCCCTGCCTGCACATCTACAGCGACACGAACAAACGGCCCCCCCCATCCACATGACCACTGCTTCACTTCTACTTCTGGGGGTGATCTTTGGATATCTTTGGGGAATGGGTGCGCCGCAGCAGTCCTCGCCATGGTTGCAAAGCTCATCGCTGGGAATCTCTTCCTCGCAAATATGCAGTCAGACAGTTGGTAGGACCTGGTAGGGTGAGATCGGGTCCTCGTGGTCACATCCGTACTCATCTTGCGCTACCGCCTCCTCGCAGAGCAGCCCAACAAGATGCCCAGCCGAAATGGGTCGGAGCCCGCGGCGTTCGGCTCGAATAGAGGGGAAAACCCACGCAAAAAAAAAAAAAAACTAAGCAGTAACTAAGCTAAAGCTATCTTGGCTCCTCGGGGCTGCCGCTTGCTTCCTGGACAGAGTCATGCTCGTCCGCGGCATCCTGGGAATTCCAGGTCAAAGGATGCAGCAAGACCCCCCATGCCCCCCCCCCCCCCCATCACGCAGAAGCCTAGAGAAGCCGCAGCAAGCAAGAATTAAGGACTCTGAAGCATGGGCCCTTGAGTTTTCTAGGGTGCCTAGAGGGTTCAGGGTATATAAGGTCTTTCCAATGAAGGGCCCACACGAAGGGACCATGTAGCTACGCTGAGATTACACCCCCCCCCCTCCAGGTAATCCAAGTTGCTATGTCGGTCGCAGCTGCAAAGTATGCCATCGCGCGTGAAGCCAGATCACCCTGCAAGCCCTTTGTCAAGAGCCAAAGCTGCGCCCAGGAGAGAGAGTCTGACTTGTCCCAAGGCAGCTAGGTGTCACGAGTCATGAGACAAAGGTAGATGAGGTAGATAAGCACGATATGTGCTAATGGTCCTTTCGCATCTCCGCAAGCGAGGGGAGGGGGAGCTGTGACTTACACCAGCCTGACATCATTGCAAGCGGGCTGAGTCGTAGAGCACGCCACTTGCCTCCTCAATCATGGAAACCACCTGGTTCTGAATGTCATGGCCTGGGCATAAAGTAAGAGCAGGCTTGCGGGCGAGTTCCCTTCACCATGTCTGCACTGCACACCTTTTCAATGTCGGCTTGTCTGGATTTCCTGTTCTGCTTCCAGCTCTCTTCAAGACTGGAGCATTGCAAAACGCAAGTCGAGGAGACATAGGCCACCCCAAACAGTTTCCCATTACCACTGGTAATCCCAGAAAGGAAGATGTGCAAGCTTTAGGTCATGAACTCCTGGGGTACCATCCTTAGCTTACTGCACCTGCCGCCCTGCAGGGTCATTGACGAGTAGCCCCTCGGCAATAGCCAATCACTGCTGCAGATCTGCTCGGGCAAGTCTGCGCATAAGCCCCGGGAAATTGCTGTACATGTCTGCTTGATGGCAGCGGGTGAGCACATACTGCGCTACATCGACTTGTAACTGCCCTCAGGCTCAAGCAGCTTGAGGGCAGTTCTGAAAGCCCTACGGACCTAAAGATTACAGATTAAGGCGAGGGCACGTAACTCGAGAGCCCACCTCAACATCGAACAAACATCAAAGTTGCCTCAGCTTCTCAGAGGTGACCTCTGCCATTGCAGCCTGTGCAATCTTCACAGAAGAAGCACCTCTCATCCTCGTCCTTCGCGGCTCAGTGAGCAGTGACTACTCCCTTTCTTTAGCATGCTTGCACGGTCGTCCTTGTCGTGATTCATGGAGGAATTGTGCGAGAAGCCGCGGCCGTGGCACTTGTAGCATCGCTGGGCACCAGCGAACCAGCCACCACCACTGCCGGCAGAGATGTGTCCCGTCCCGTTGCAACCAGTGCAGTCTTTGCAGAAGAAACACCTCTCATCCTCGTCCTTCATGCCAGGACACTGTCTACTTCATGTCTGCTGCACCCGACTCCCCCCTCCCTTGACAAAACTCCTTGTCGTGGTTCATGGTGGAATCGTGTGAGAAGCCACGGCCATGGCACTTGTAGCATCGCTCTCTGCCGAAGCCACCGAACATTGCGCCTGCAGGATGGCATCGGGAGTTCAGCTGTCCAATAGCTTTCCAGTGAGAGTCAGGATGCCGTCTGCTGAGTTTGCACTTTATGATTACTGTCTTTCTTTCTACTTCTTGGCAGACGTGACGTGCATCAACAAATTCACAAAAGAAAGGCACCCATGCAAGTTGCAAACAACGCTAGCCTCCAAAGTCACCATCGCCCTGGTTGTATCCCCGCTGTTGGTGGTGGCCGAACTCAGAATGGCCAGAGTGACCATACTCGGAGTCACGATGCCCAGAATCATGCCCGTGGCCCTTGCCTCAGTCAATGGCCTCGCACCGGGGCCAACTACCTTGAACCTCTTGGACTTGACAAAAGCCACCAAACCAAGAAATCCACCTGATCCTCGAACCGCATGACAGACCGACAAGCAGCTCAAAGGAGCACAGGAAGATCTCGCCATAACAGCCAAGGAGCCGTGGACTCCCAGCACGGTGCCCAGCCCAACAGCAAGTCCTGCGGCCCCGGCCGCCAGCTTTGCACCGTCGCCGAGGCTAGCGCCTGGCCTGGGCGAGCCGCATGGCATGCGAAAGTTGTAAAATGCCTGTGGGTGAGCTTGAATTGGGTCTTGGGACTGTCTGGGTCTAAGGTAAGCTCATTGGCTTTCTTCTGCCCTACGAGACATACGAGACAAACGGCCCGCAAGCCAGTGACTGCAAGACGTGCTGAGGAGAGAGCTGTGATACATCAGGTTGAGCATAGGCTCCTGGGAGAGCCTGCGCCTGCACTGACACTGGCATTCCTTGGGCAATGTCGTGGCCAGTCGGCATTCCTTGTGCTGACACGGCTTGATTTGGGAAGGCTTGCGCCTGCAGCGGTATGGCTTGTGCCACTATGGGGACTGCTTGCCCCACCGTTCCGCTCACGGGCTGCCCTTGCACAGGTAAGGCCTGTCCTGCCGGCAACGGCAGCACTTGTCCTAGTGCAGGCTGCGGTAGAGCTTGCCCCGGCATGGGCACCACTTGCCCCATCACCGGCATAGCCTGCGCCTGCACAGGCACAGCTTGTCCTGGCACAGCCATCGGAACAGCTTGCTCCGACACAGCCTGCTCCTGCACCGGAACCGGTTGCCCCATCACTGGCTGCGCCTGTCCCGGCATTGCTTGCACCAATGGCGCAGGTTGCCCTGGCACAGCTTGCTCCTGCGGTTCAGGTGGCAGGGCAGGTGCACAAGGCGCACTGGCCATCATGGCCTGCATGGGATCAGCGGACACTGCGGCGGGCTGGACTTGCCCAATTGCAACTGCTGGTATATCTGGCATTGCCTGCGGCATGGCAACTGGCAGCTGAGCGTTGGCCACTGCGACTGCCGGCAGTGTGCCTGGGGCAACCACAGGGTTGGCCACTGGCATGGGGGTCGGTGCCAGGGTAGCTACGACTGGCTGGGCATATGCTGGAGCCGGCTGCAACCACTGCTGTAGTATTGGTAGCTGCGCCAGGCTTTGAAGCTGCTGCGCGAGTTGCGCAAGGTAGTTGGCCAACCCAACCTGACGTTTCTGGTTGAAGTCCCCAATGTTGAACATTGCCCGGAAACCAAACGTACCTCTCCAGCCGTTCGCTATGCTTGACAACATGTCCGCTGAAAGACTATTCGCGGAACACCCGTGCAACTCGAAAGAGTCCTGCCTTGCTCAGGCAGTGGCGGTCTCGCGAAAGGAGATGTAGATAGCATTGCATCCAGATGCAAAAATTCGTGATATGTCTTCTTCACCTGCCACTGCTGCCCTCTCTCGGTGACCAGGATGTGGTACCAAATTATCCCTGCAGATCCAAGTTGGAATGAGACAGGTGCTTGACTGGCATTGCCGAAGGCTATGCAAAAAAACTCCCGGCCCCAGCCTGACACGTCCACCCGATCGACCAGCTGCAGTTGCACAGTCATGGCTGCGAAGGTTAGGAAGCGTTGATATTTAGAGTGCAACCAAAAGGCGCCGAAGGCCGTTCTGTTGCAGGCAAACACTATGTAATTGTGCATGTTTCTCGGCTACTTGATTAGGTTGCTTTTGCGCTTTGGAAACTGCACCCGTGTGCTTGCATCGAACCAGAACAAAGTGGGCTGCAAGACCAGCAGCCATGTTTGCGGATTGCGGGCTCTCGAAGTCTGAAAACGGCAAAACGACCCGAGATCGTGGCGCTGATCCGAAGGCACACAAAGGCTGCCCGCTAAACCGGCCCGAAGCATTCGCCGGCACTCCTCGCGCGGAGTACATTTTTGACAATCAAAATTTCGGGATGACCTGCATTCGGCTTTACGATACCGTGGGGGTGACACATCGAGAGGGGGATGCTAGCAGCTCTGGCCAGCATCCCCCGCATCTCCATTGCAGCGACGGAAGGGCGTCAGTCATCGCATCCAACATCCTTTACTTCGGGAATATTCCTTAACTTGCAATAATGTTGTGTTGAATTACGCATGGAGTTTTGGCAACGCAACAGTTCGGCACAGTTGCCCGCCTGAGCCTCCCTGGCATGCTTAGTAAGGCAACACTTCCGTACAGTTGCCCGCCTGAGCCTCCCTTGCCGGCTCAACAAGGCAACAGTCGCCTGCCTTAAGGCAACATGTCGGTACAGTTGCCTCGGTAGAGTTGCCCGCCTGAGCCTCCCTTGGCCTGCTTCAGAAGGCAACATGTCGGTACAGTTGCCTTCTATGTGCGGCCGCATTCTGGCACGGTTGCTCCGCACAGCCTCCCAGGCCTGCTTAGTGTGTGTGTGGCCACATTCCGGTACAGTTGCCCGCCTGAGCCTCCCTGGCTGCTATTGCGTGTGGCCACATTCCGGTACAGTTGCTCGCCGTCGCCTTTTTTTGCACAAGGACCATGACTGGGTCCGTGGGATCTTGGGCGCCAAAGACTCAAGCCAAGCCACTCAAATCAACCCGAATCAAAGAAATGCCCAGGGCTCAAGCTGGTGTCCTCGGGAATGTCAGCAAGCGGATGGTTCAAACACTCGGCAACCTTGTTAAAGCCTGGGCTCACTGGCAGCGGGGGTCCATTGTTCTTCTTGTATAGCGGCATGCAAAGGCGATTCTGAATGCTCAGGTGCCCGTTTATGCCTTTAAAGAGCCCAACAAGACAAGGACCACCTGGTGTGACATGCCAGTGTCATGACTGCAGCGAATAACTTCACCAAAAAAACGCTTTAAGTTTCAGACTTCCCGACCCCTTCCGGCTGTAACACACTAGCACCCACTAGCCGTCACTAGCCTGAACTCGTGCGGTTCGCCGAACCTGAACCATGTGGCTGAGCAACTTTTCTGCGACACGCCCTGCTGCTTGAGGAAGGTGGCCTCAAGCAAAACACCACCGCTCTGTTCACGCGCACAGCAGCACTGATCAACAGGCATCGGGCAACACTCCAACCTGGCAAATTCAGGGCTGCCTACTCTGTAACCCACCCACACCTAGGCAGACCAGCCGTGGGGTAGCAAGTTGGGATAGGGCTTAGGGCAGCAAAGCCTACGAAACCTTGCAACGGTCTTGATATCAGACCAGCCACATTCTGTTTTGCCAGCGGCTCTTCCGCTGCGGGCCTCGGCTCTACTTTGCCGGTAAGATCCGTCAAGATTCGTTGACGCTCCCATGGGTTCAGAAGAATTACAGGAGTCCGCTGTGTTCAACCAAGGCTTCAAAAAGCGTCAAGGGGCACATGACCTACGAAGCCCGCATCCATGCTGGGGCTTCCGCTGCGTCGCCTTGCGCTTGGGGGACATGATGGTCGGACAAAGTCGAAGGTTTGTCTCTCGTCAGGGCCAAATGATAGCAGGCTCGATCGAAGAGCTTGCAAGAGTTGATGCAAGCAAACAGCTTCAACCTAGTTATTATCCTAGTTCAACAACAGTCAACAACAGTCAACAACAGTCAACAACAGGTCTTGCATGGTCCTGCCCGCAAATTTTCTGACCACTGTATTGACAAACATACTGGTGAGGCACTCCTGACGCAACTGTGGAACAGATTCCCAGAAGCTCCATTCCAACAACGTCCAGTCCGAACAACCATTCCCGCAGACTACGGGGGGAGACCAGGCTGTTGGGCTCTCCACCTTTACCTCACAATCTCACAGAGTTGCCACGGAAGCAGATTGCAGCAAATTCTGACAGTCATGGTGGCCATGGGCTATGACTTCCATGCCATGCCCTTCTCTAGCAACTCCTCGTCCCCAGAATCCCATGTAGGTTGATCATCAGCATCATCCGGGTTTGAAAGCTCCGGTTCCTCATCCTTCAAGGCCGGCAGTCTGCTAATACTCTTAGCATCCTCCTTCAGCAGCGAGCCATATCGAAGCTGGAGAAACTTGGCAGTGATTGGGCAAAGCGTGTACTGCGCAACCCAAGCAAGCAGCGGAGCTCTTTGGCGAGAGACATGGTTCAGCACATACAAGGTGCGGTTGTTCAAAGTCCAAAAAGACGAGTTGAATCGCACCACGGCAATGGGAAGGTCCGCAGGCCTCAACTTGCCATTTTTCAGATCTTTCGCCACCGCCTCAACTCGGCAGCCCTTAAATCGGCCGTGGATGAACTTGCCAGCGATGGAGGTCTGGGTGAACTTTATTTGGGAGACTGGCACCTCCATGAGCCCTGGCACCATGCTGCCAAAGAGACGCTCGTCCCCGTCGCCCTCTTTGAAGATGTCTGCCAGGAGTTTGCTGAGCAATGGCAGCTCGGCCAACAACGGACGGAAGGGTGCCGAACCTGCCACCTCAACTTCTGCATCGACGCCTTCCCGCAGCAGCGGCAGCTTTGGCAACTGCCTGGACTTGTTGGCGCTGGTGCTGGGAGGCTGCGGCTCTCGCTTGGAGGTGTCAGGATTTTCCCCATCCTGTGCATGCCCCGACTTCTTCTCCCTGCCTTCCATCTTGTTGGACTTGGACTTCGCCCCCTTTGCAGAGTCTTTCTCTTTGCCAGAATCTTGGGAGGACGAGGGAGGGACGCACGGAGCCTCAGACCCGCTCGCTGACTCAGGCTGAGGGGAGATCATGACACCAAGGCACGCAACAAAGAACTCTAGAATCCGTCCTTCCTGTGCTTCACCAGCACCCGTCCGCTCGACATCTCCTCGGCATACCTCTGCCGGCAGCTTCCGAACGATCTGGCCATCTTCAGCTATTACCCAGAAGCCGTTGTGCTTCAGCTCCTCAAGCTCAGCACACTCAAGCGGAAGCTGTCCGCGCTTCCATTCGGCCGATAGGAAATCATATACTGCAAGCAGATAGCGAGACTCCAGTTTCGCAACTCGCGCCAGCAAGGCGAGCAACACAGCACATGTCGGAGCAACGACGATGCCGAGCAGTTGCTGAGCTAAGCCTTCAAGTTCCGCCTCCTCCGCGATGTCCACCACGTACTCTGGGCCAGTGAATTGCAGAAACCGAGGCCCGAGCAGACGTTCGGAGTGCTTCCGCTTCTCAGGCTCCCGGCCGACCGTGCGGACGCGGCCAGAGCGGTCTTCGATCTCGCATCGGCTGCGCAGCTCCCTGAGATCAACGGACTTGCCATAGAAGCTTAGAAGAGCCCTCAGGTCGCCCGCAATGCCAGGAAGTGCAAAGAGGCCCTTTGGCAGGCGCACGCTGCCTACACAAGGACGTGCACCCAAACGCAGGAAGACGAGCTCCCACCAAAGCCTGGCTTTCACACCCGCGGCTCCTGGCGGTTCCAAGATGAAATCACTGCCCTCAGAGTTGCCACGTAAGGGTTTGCAGCCAAGGAAGAAAGGGGAGTGCAACTCTCTGGCATCGCAGCGGAGCCTGCCGCCACCACCGCGCGATGGAACCAGAACTGATCGGAGTAGCTTCTCCATCTCCCCCACAGTCTGCATTGCCAGCCAGCTCTCGGTCGCCGAGCTTGACAGGATTTCGTCCCAGTGCCGGCCCAGATACGCGAGCTTTGACCAGGAGAAGCGCTGATCCTGGCACTAGCATATGTCGAATCAGATGAATCTTAATAGTCTTCATGCATAGCTCAACCACACAGAATCTTAATAGTCTTCATGCATAGCTCAACCACACAGCCTAGGTCTAGGACCTTAGTGGGGGGAACAGTCGAACAATCAAAAAATGAGCTTGCCGGTGCCATCACGAACCCTACAAAGCACCAATGCATCCTCCATGGTCGACAGGCCCAAGTTCTGCTGCACAATTGCATAAGCGACGTCTCGCGGCTGCGCAGTCCACCCGCACCCCAGGAGGTTGAGCAGGTCCCTGTCCTCGCGGCAGCCTTGCTCTGCGTGCAACACTCGGAGAAGATCCTTCGGAGCATTCCTGGGCAGAGACCAAAAGATGTGACCTTCGTCACATGCTCTCCAGGGTGATGCTGCGCACGCCCCAGTTGTCACGTCTGGGTCATCACCTTCGGCAAGTGGGAAGAGCGGCACCTTCCGCAAAGCCATCGTATCGATGTCGTGCTTCTGCCAAGCCAGCTCCTGTGTGACCTTCTTTCGCCATTGATTGCCCCTGGCCTGCATCATCAGAAATCGGCATGCGCGCAAACACACATGTGCACATTGCACCCAACTGCTAACAAACAACCCAAACTTACAACCAATTGCAGCAACCCGTCCTCCCAACGGGAGCGTTCAGCGTTGGGTGGGTCGCCGGGCAAGCAGAGGAGCCGAAGCAAGTCGGCGACCCCAAACTCCCGAAGGCCAAGGTCCGTGCCTTCAGGAAGCTGGCTCCTGGCTGCAACACCATCTACGAATTGCTTAAGAACCCCCAAAAAATGAAAATATTCTTCCTTACAAGAGTAATATAGGGATGAGTATTTGGCGTTTTTGGGGTGCTCTTAAGCAAATAGTAGGAAGGCCCTTTCGAAGCTAACTTCGTCAAGCCAAAGTGCAAGTACTCCGGCGATGGGATGCCCAAGTCCAACATCTCCAATTCCTTCGGTCCCAACGCAAGCTCTCCTCGGGCCAATGTGAGTTGTCCAAGCTTGAAAAGACAAGTTGGCAACGCACGTGATCCAGGATTGCAGAAGTTGTACGGTTATGCTTTCCCTGAACTGCTGAAGGTCCAATCTCCTGGGCGCCGAGACATGATGAATCCATCCAAGAATGTCGTCGAGGCTCTAAGTGCCAGGCGGGGATTTGAGAAGCCTTTGCCACACTGTCTGAACAAAGCTCAGGCCTTTTCAGCTCAAACCATTGAAGACCGAAGGCCCTGGACCTTCCCCTTAGGCCACCATGGCCCTCAGTTAGGTCAAGCGTCCCAGGAGCCGAGACTGCGCTTTGCGGCAGCGAGTCACTGGCAGCCGGCGCGCCTGGCCGGTACCTGAATGCACACGGTGTCAGCCGCGCATCAATAATGGGGGCTAGCGGCCCTCGGCCGTGTTTCTTTATGGGAGCCCGTGATTCCCCTGCACAAAGTGCTGACAACCCCCTTTTGGGTGGTTTTCGGTCATCGAGGACGGAAATATCCAGGTGCTACCAGGGTAGGGGGCGAATGTCCGTTCCAAAAAGTTAAGCATGTCAAAAGGCCCACCCGTGAGGCTGAGGCTCAGAGCACAACCTGGTTCAACTATAGTTTGTCAGGCTGGCTTCTTGTCAATACTTCTTGTAGAAGTTCCAGCGCCAGAAAAGCCTTTTGCTGTCTATTGCTAACGCAGCTCCTGCCTCCAAGCACCGGCACCAACGAGATCTCCTGCAGACCAGATCGCACTCGATGCAAAAACGGCGACCAAAATGGCAGCTGGGCCAGTTCCGGCCCCGGCTGGAGCGTCCATGCACGGGCTGCCAGAGCAGAACCATCTTGAGCAGCCTCCACCGCCTGCAGCCACAAGTGGGCCAAGGCGTCCCGCAGAGCCGCGTTTCTGGCACTCCCCTCGAGCAGGGCTTCTCGGTTCGCCGTCAGCTCGAACGGAGCATCTAATGGTGTCTTCAATCCCGGCAGAGTGCACAGCGGAAGCGTTGTCGAGATCCAGGATGCTTCCGAACTGCTGCAGCTCAGAGGAAATGCAACGGCAATGCTGCCACCCGGGCCACGTGCAATGTAGTAGTCATGCTTCCGCGTCGTTTCTGCGTGCTCCACAACTGCAACTGGTCCCTCATCGCCGCCTTCTCGCACGTATGTCCGCACCCGGCCGGCATCGATGCTCTCCAACGAAAGAGACCGAAGTTGACGCAGGAACAACAGCGTCGATGGCACCTTAGGTTGCGATCACTGGGCTCGGGACATCATTTGGATGTGGGGCAATGGAAAGCTCGAAGTACAAAGCACATGTGCTCTGTCAGTAAGGCGAGCACTACTTCTTGCAGCAGACTGGGGGCAGGCTTGCGCAGTGGGAGGTAGATGGCAGTCCCACTTGATGGCAAGTCTTGAGGAAAAGTTGTGTGATCAAGCACATGGGGCGTGACGTGCGGCAAAATGCAGTCTGCCTCCTCGTTGAAGTAGAAACTTAGTCTCGCCAGAGCAAGAAGCAGAAAGTATCACAACTTCAAGCTAGAAACTACAGCGCTGGCCTGCTACCAAAGACAAAACCACAAAAGAATGCACAGATGTTCTCTCGAAGCACCGATACGGGTTGGAGAGAACATGAGGCTTGCAGGACAAGACGAAGCTTGCTTTGAACCCAACTCCTTTGTGTCCCGTCTGGCCCGGCCCCTTCATGGACATACCCAGACTGCACAGTGCCTCCACATCTTGGAAAGTGAAGCCGACTTCATTGTATTCCAGCCACAAATATGAGGAATCTGCCACAATTTTCATGTGAGGAGTACCCTTATAGCTGCAGTCATCGGCATTCTGCACAAGTTCCCAGAGTGCGCGGGAGGGCCCAGAGTACAATTCGCTGGACATGAGGCTCAAGGAATTACGCAGCATGGTTGCAGCCGGCTCCGGAAGATGTTCCTTGAGCCGCTGGCTGAGCGCTTCGATGCTTTCATCGGTCGCGAGGTGGCTGTCGCGAGCCCGGACCGACTCGGCCGATGTCGAACGACCTGGGTCTTGGAGATCCTGTTCCGTTCCCACTGATCCCACCACCTGTGGCGGGAAGATGCTGCGTCTGAGTGTGGCCAGTTCGTCGTGCAGCTTGTCAAGGGCCAAGCGTGCCATGTCTCGATCACTTGTTGCCTCGTGCAGCTTCGCCTGCGAGTTACGCAGCTGTTCTTGCAGCAACTCGTAGGACTGGTGCTTCGCCAGAGCCTTCAGGCTGTGGATTTGTGATAAGGCTCCTGCTTTAGACCGTGCCAGCTGCGTCGAGGAGGACAGTGCCTTAAATAGCACCTGGCCAGCCACCAGCTGCATCTCCTCTTCAGAAGATGCGGCAAAAGCACCGGCTATTCCGGCCTTATCAGCAAGGGCGTCCAAGCAGACTTGAAGTGAAGGTGGCTGGGCCGTGGCCATATGTGGCCGCGGAAGTGCCGGTTCACTGCCGCAATGGACCTGGAATGGTGCTTTCCAGGTGATGGCCACCTCATCCTGGGCCATGTCAGCCACCATCATCAACCTTGCATCGCTGCCATGATGCAGCATCCAAGGGCCATAAATTCTCTTCTGCGTGTGCACCGATAAGAGCTTGCGGTACAGCTCCACGTGGACCCCAAAGGCCTCAAGAGTTCCAGGCTCCACCAAAATGTCGTCCGGCCCGATCCGGACCGACAAGCCCTCGTACTTGGAGGTCATCGCTGCGAGTGGAACAACATGCTCGCCTGGAGTCTCCTGAAGAGCTACTTCACTTAGCCGCCTCAAGCACTTCATGTAGCTGATATCATCACCGTCTGTTTCGTTGGTCATAATGTAGAAGCAGCTGTCGTTCGGCCTGCTGGATCTGGAGTTTGGCCCGACTCTGATAAACTGCATG
Source organism: Symbiodinium natans (assembly GCA_905221605.1). Lineage (NCBI taxonomy): Eukaryota > Dinophyceae > Suessiales > Symbiodiniaceae > Symbiodinium > Symbiodinium natans. Next base: position 374,902 of record CAJNDS010001112.1, read on the forward strand.
CCTTGAAGTTTCCGTTCAGCTTCTGGGTGGTTCGCAAAAACTGCCCGCATCAGCTCCTCGTGCGCTGCACTCAATCGGCCAGTGTCCGAGTTGCTGTAAAGGTCTCGAATCGACACGATCTCGCGAAGAAGGTGGTTCACCGATTGGAAGTCTCGGTTGGCAACTCTGGTAGGCACATCGAAGTTTTTCTGGTCGGCGGAGGACATCTTCGTCGAAGCCGGCACGACGAGCTGGATTCGGCACCTTGGGGCGCTGATGCTTTCAATGGGGGGTGAACCGATACAAAGCTCTTTGGGCCCGAGATACCCCATCCAAGAAGGCAGCCGCGGAACTGCCCCGAGACCTCGAAGTACAGCTCCCCCACTCCACCCAGGAGATGACCACGATAAAAGGATTTCGCAGCCTCACCAGCCTCCTCCCCACCTGCCACAGGCTCTCATGCCAACAGCAACGACGACACGCTGCCGTTGACTCTGCTTCTGTGCACTCGGGAAATTATCGTGGTAGCAGGGCATGCAAAAACCGTATGGCTAAAACTCGTCCACTGCTGACCGAAAGAATCGTGAAGGCGGTATGGTGTCTCGCTTCGGGCTTGTCCAGGTACAGTTGGGCGCTGGGCTACAGTAAGACCAGAGGGGTAGGGTATAGGTATGATAGGGTAAGGATGGGTAAGGCAACTCAAGACGGGAAGGTTTGTAGCGTCGGCCCGGCCCCATAGTTGTTGCAAACACTGCAACTACCGCTTGGGCTCCCAGAAACGAGTCTTCGCGTGAATTCTCTGACCGACACTTGGATCACTCTCTTCGTTTTTCTTCTCCCTTGGCCTGACCAGAGGAGCTGCTGGGTCTGGAAGCTGTCAGTACACGGAGTTGGCATTAGGATGTGCTCTGGGCCATCCTGGCCAACCTTATGCCCCGGCTTGCCCTTCTGGCCCTTCGCATGCTCCTCGAAGAACGTGGGGCTCGATGTCGGTTTCCCTTTCTGCCCTTTTTGGCCTTTATGGCCCTTGTCCTGTCCTCGTGAATTGAAGCCCTGATCGCCCCATGCACCTTTTCGCCCTTTGCCGCTCATGGTTCCGGAGCTTGCAAAGCTTGTCAACCGTGGCTGGGCCCCTCAGAAGTCATGCGCCTTGTTCACGGCTGAAGCTGCAACTGCTTGAGCACGTTGAATCACATGAGCTGCAAGAACAAGCTGCTGAGTCAACATGCCAGCGTATGCCACGACTCGTCATTGGCAGGCTGGTGAGACCGGCTCGTGTCTGGAAAGGGTCATGCATCTTTTAAGCCACGTGCATTGGGCAAGCTTTGGCCTTCCTGCGGGCTGTCTGCAGTCATGAGCCCTATTTTGGCTCATGCGAAAGCATTAACGATGTTAGCCGCTACGGTCCATGGTTCAATCGAGTCACGGGTTCCATGCCTGACAAAGGTGGTTTCAGTTGACCCTTCGCAGCACTATCGGGTCATGCTGGGACAACCACAACACAATCTGACTGCGCGATTTCGACACGCGTGAATGCAGAAGCCTGTGGTGGTACCCTGTGCCGCGGCCAGAAAATGCCTCAGACACAGATTTGGCAGAGAAGCCGAGAATGCTGAAAGGCAGCCTGTGCCGCTTCGTTTCTATCATACCTGCAGAGCCTCATCACATGATGCAATGCGCCGAAGACTTGGGGAACAGTGGAGCTGCCCCTGCAAACCAAGCGGCTGCTCGAGCTGCTGATGCTCAAAGCGCTCGAACCGCTCCCTGGCAGAAAAAACATCAAGAGCATCACGAGTCAGGACAGTCTCCACATTTATGGCTCCTCCACCATGGAAACGCAGGCTAGGGTGAGAAACTTGCTGACGAGCTGGGCTCCTGACATGAAATCTTCAATGTCGTAGACCTCCTCGCCTCAGCCGTGAAACATGGCAAAGAACAGAAGCGTCTAAACCCTTGCACACCTGCTCACCTTGAAACTTCAGTGTTGAAAATTTGATGCAGCTTTCATCACAGTTCCACTCCTGAGTCTGAGCCTCGCGCTGTCTAACTCCTGGACGAGAACCCCAGCTTGATAGTGACGAGCCTCAGCATGTGGCCGCTGCACTTCATTGTCTACCTCTCCTCCACACTTCGAGAGCCCCCTTTTCTCCAGCGTACAATGGCTTTCAAGATCTTTGGAGGCACAAAGAGTCCCGACTGGGCAAGTTCGTTTCGCAGCTGCTTTATGCGGCTTCAAACCCCGAAACTCCAGTCCCCGAGTGACCCCGGCCCGATGTCAACAAACTTACACTCGCCCTCATAGCTCAAAGGCTCCATTATAAGGTTTTGCGTGTTCGGTCAGCTTGTGGTGAAAGCCTGCCTAGTACCCACAGCTGAGCCTTGAACTCGATTGCTAGTAAAGCACTGTACCAGCATCCGACCGAAGAGGTAGAAGCCCTGCACGGTTGCCGGCACGGAGGATCAGTTGTCACAAGAAGCACTGCCGTTTCATTCATTTTGAGCCACGAAAACATAGCTTCATGTTCGTGAGGACGGTATCCTAGTGCGTTGACGATTGTTGGAGATGAGATGATTTTGTGCGATATCAGGACACACGAGCAAGGTCACGTGTGGTTCCCACGCTGCGAAAGGCGACAAGCCCTTCTAGATTTCCAGTGGTGCAACTTTCGAAGCTACACGCATGAAAGTGGATAGCTCCCTAGTAAATGTAAGGAAAACATCAGCGGGCACGCTGTGCGGCCAGCCGAGTGGCCACAGAAGCTGCAAAGTCGCAGCAGCGGTAGAGGGTGTCACTCGTGTTATGGCTATGAGCAAAGTGATAGCAGCAGCTGCTGCAACTTCATCAGCGGGCATGAGGAACCACTGCAGCTGCAGCAGCAACGTAAGCAGCAGCAGCAGCAGCAGCACCACCCACCACCACCACCACCACCATCGTTCCACTCATGTTTCTGATGGCTATGCACTGGATGTGCATATACAGGAGTGTCGTGTGGCAAGCATGGCGTTATGTTACACACGACGTGCCACGGCTACACAAGACACGCAGAAGCACAAGGCAGCCCACCTCTTCCTTCAATCTCGTGAACATGACCAAGTTCCTGCAGCTGGGCGTGGACAGAATGGCAGTTTGATCACGTGTCTTTGTTTTCCAGCGGCGTCCTTCTGCCATTGCTGAAATCAGCGATCCGTTGATCCAGCAGGTTGCCTGGTACTGGGATGTAGGCCTGCCAGCAATGGGCAGACTTGCGACCTGTATGTAGAAAGTAGAAACTGATCCCAAGCAAAAGCTCTTTCAAGGTAAGAAGAGGCTAGGTAGCTGGCAGTGCTTTCAGCAACTGGCAAAGCCTTGGCCAACAGCTGCATTACAGCTAGTCACCTAGTCATAACGACGGGCACTCCTTGCAGTTCCTGATGAAAACATGCCGGGGCATGCCTACACTGCTACGGTCCCGTCTTCCAGATCACGTGCTAAGCAGAAGGGTTCATTCAGCCCCTGGCTGTGAACATCGCTGCTTGCTCCACCATCGCACCTCAGTAGCAAGTGCCCTGCCTTTCAGCCTCTCGCGCGTTCACATGTACAGACGTGGATTGAGGAATGGCCATAGTCACAAGCATCGCGGCTTGCGCAGCATGCTTTACATCATGATCTACGTGATTGCTCGACTATGTTGCCCATACCTGACATGGAAATCGTCTAGGTGCGGGCAAGAGATGCACTCTGGAGAGGTCTCCAACTGGTCAATGTGCAAGTGTGCAGCGCAGGGCTTTCTCGTCGAAGCTCTTGCATTAACTTGTTGAAAAGACGGGCACATGGCATAGAGCGAAGCTTGGGTCTTGAATCGATGCCGGGGTGTGGGCTTCATACTCTCACTCGGACCAGAAGATGTGGTTGAGGGCCAGCTTCGACGCTCACACCCGCACACGGCTGGCAAGGCAACTACCCGCACTCAGCAGATCGCCAGGTTCAGGAAGGTTCAGGAGATGTTCGGCGGCGGCGTGTAGGGCGTATCTTCTGGCAAGGCGGGATCATATTCCGGCGGCTTCTGGCTTTGCAGAGATGCCACGTAGAGGACGATGATGGACAAGATGCCCCACATGAGCCCCACGATGACGCCAGCATCGATGATGGCTCTGTAGGGGTTATCCAGCTGCTTGACACCTATGACCACGGCAAAGATGACTGTTGTGACTGCCCAGCTGGTGATGACGCGCCGCGTCGTGCCGTGGAAGTAGCCGATGCAGAATGCAGGCGCCAGCACTTTGTGCCACAGAGGAGCTTCAGATGTCTCCTCCGAGACAACCCACGCGCGGCTCACGACGCGCGGGGAGAAGCCGAGCTGGAAGCCCCGGTAGCCCTCTACATATGCGAAGAAAAGGAGCGTCACCGCCAGCAAGCCCCATTGCCAGACTTCCTCAATTGCGCCCAACCCATCCAGCACGATTGGCACAACTTTGGCCACACCGTAGGAGAGGTACGCCACGACACCGAAAACACCCCAAGCCTGCACCAGCTGGGACCTGTCCTCACTGGCCTCACTGCCGGAGTCAGCACCTGCTCTTCTGGGCAGCGGTGAAGATGGGCCTGATGCACCAAGGCGCAGCAGATCTTGTTGCCCATGTCGATCACCGCCTGTTTGCGCAAGCGCCCGTGGGGGCGCAACGAAGGCTGGCAAGAGTTCCTCACAAGCCGGCCACCAAGACCACATTGCGGCCGCCAGCATCACAGGCCATGCTCGTAGCCTCTGCCCCTTCTTCCATGAGCTGCGCGCCATGTCGCAACCTGCCGCGCAGCGTACGGCACAACCCCCCGCTCGAGGATGTTGCTAAAGAGCCGAATGGCCAGCGTGTCGCACAGCGGTACAAGCAAATCTCATCACAAGAAAGACACTAACCTAATAAGGTGGCACTATGGTGTTCCAATTGTCGGGAAGGCAAAAACGAATTGGGCAAGCTGAGCTCATGTGATCGACACACCATGCTCCACTGCAATGCTTTTATGTACTTTTATATGCTTGTTGCTGTGATCACTGTAAGGTGAAGAGCTAAAAGAAATCTTCAGCCCTGGACCGGAACATTCCCAGAACGAGTGCTTCGTCTCTTCGAGCTCCTCTTGGAGCCTGGCAGAAGAACAGAACTGCACCCCTTAGTTGTAGTCACGGTTGCATCCGTGCATCCCTGGAGATCGGCAACTGCATGCACAAGTGTGCGAAGGAGTGTTCCGCATCAGCCAAGCGTGTCCGGCTTCACGTCCGAATCACGTGATCCTCTGCAAAGAGACAACCACTTGCAGGTAGACATGCGCATCAGATCCTGCCAGACGTCATGTCGGAAGCTTTGCTGTGGTCCTTCATCGAGATGACCTGCGCAGCCACCTGCGCAGACTCGGCAAACAGGCGGGTGCACCAGCGTGCGAAAGCTTACGGGAAGATTAGCCTCTGCGGAACCGATCTCCTCTCCCAGGGACCGGATTATGTGATCCTCGGATCAAGCATGGCGCCTGCGGTGAGATTGCTTCAAAAGCACCGGGAAGCCCACCTTCATGGCAATCACATGCCGCAGCTCTCGGATCTCAGCTTCCTTGGCCTGATGCACCAAGGCGCAGCTGACAAGACAGATCTTGTTTCGCTGCAGCAGGGCGCGAGAAGCCCCCTCTACAAGCTGTAGAGAGCAGTAGCAATTTTCGAGACTCTCCATGTGGAGCTGTTTTGTGCGTCTTGTGGACTAGCATCGCCAAAGGTCAAAATGCTGCAAAAGGATTCGTGTTGTACTAGGCCTCTGTGGTTTTTTGGTGGAACTCTGTGGTGCTCGATGCAGTCCCCCCCCCCCCCTGAGAGTTGCGAGGGGCCGAGGCCCCCTAAATGTTACAAGTCATACAGCCGACCCAGTCAGTCCTCCAAACCGCACCCCCTAATTCAGCTGCACCGAGCTCCGGAACTAAACTTGTGATGCCGGCGCCTGCAGGTCCTGAACCTGCAAGTCCTCGTAAGAGCGAAGCAACGTGTAGCAGCCTCCAGAAACGAAAGAATCGCTCAGGAATTCTGGAGCCAACTAGTCCAGAAACAGCTCACGCGACGAAGCCCACAATAAGGAAGAAAGTAGCCAGTTCGCCTACACTGCTGTGCCTAAATCGAACTGGCAAACACTCCAGAGCGCACCGCCTACTGGGATTGTTCGCAGGCATTTGCTGCGCGCGCCAGACAACAGGAGATACGTTGCGCATGGGTGTTTGCCGGCTTCAGAAGTCCTGACTCCCGTGCACGCCCAGGGCTTTCGGAGCCTTTCAACCCGTACTTTGTTCTTGCGGAAATGGAGCGATTTGTAAGCTTTCAAGTCCGAGCTGTTTTACATCCAGGCCTCGTGACCCGTCCACACTTCTCAGTCCGAGCTGAAACCCGCAACCCTGCCAAGCCAGTGACGGTTACAGTTCCCAACTTATTCATCCTTTGGGTCATTGTTTGCTGATGTGGACTGAAGGGCTACCGGAGGGCGAAGCCAAAGCCATTTTGGCATCAACACGCCATTCAAGCACAATCACCCTTTGCAAGAGCAGGGAGGTGCGCCACCACCCCCCCCCCCCCAACCGTGTGCTAGTCGAGCACGTGTCGACATCAGCATGCGAAAGCCAGAGCCAAGCAATGCCTGAAACGCGGCGCGCGTTTGCATCAACAGGAAGTCCTTCGTGCTCGGTTGTCTGTGGACAAGCGACACCTAGCTAGGCACTGACAAGCATGACATGGCTTGTTCTTGCAGGTATCACACTGCTTATTACCTGTAGCATCCTGTAACTTTTTCGCCCATCGTGATCCCAAGGCCAAACCTTCTCTGCCAGATTCTCTGCCATCAGGAGGACCCGGTGCTGACTGTCGCTCTGACCTCAAACTCCATAGTGCGGGCCGCCCTTCCGATGGGGAAACACGTTCACCTACTGTATTGTGGATGCTACTGTTTCTCCTTCACCACGAGACGAGTTAAGGGCCGTGCACCTCCGACTCTGATTCGTACATCTCCTGCAAACACATGCCGACACATCACCATCTCTTCTCCAGTTTTGTTGTTACGCGCTGTACTGTTGCCATGTGGCCGTGCGCAGTGCCACACAATTCACCGTGTGACACCCTGCTTGATGCATCCAATCGGAACTCAATGAACATGCAGCGACTTGGCGCCATGAACACAGCACTGCGCCGACACCTCGATGCGCACCAGCGGGACGGCTGGCCCGCCATTGAATCCACGAGCCTCTGCGAAGGCTCACGCAGGGCACAGCGTATCCTGCTCCTTGCAGCCGAGGCCCGACCTGCATGCCGCAGCCCGCCTTCCATGGGTAGGCGTAGGCGGCAGCTCACAATTGTCCAGTATTTTTTCAATCTAGACGAGCTTCGAGCAGCTTTAGAAAAACTACGAGCAACATGCGCTGCTGCAATGCTGGGGTAGAGCCTGATTTCGATCCAGATTTGTGTGCGAAGCCTGTTGAGCTGAAGTACATGCGCAACACGTTTGCAGCGAAAGGCACTCGCAAGTTCGGAGGTACTGCCTCGTTTTGACGGCAGCCATTGCCTTTGGCAACCACTGTGGCTGCAGCCTACAAACTCTCTGGAATCTTCGAAACAGGTAGCGGGAGTCCCGCGATTCAGCTGCACATCTGGCACAGCCCGAATGCGCATGGATATTCTCTATCCAAGCACAGCGGAGCCAAGCCATTGCAAACTTATCCACGGCCCTGTCCGAACTGAAGTTGCGAGGTTCTTTGCCTGAGCTGCCAATGCCCTCCCTAAGGACCAGTGCAAGTGCTGCTACCAGATGTAGTTGCACATCGCTGCACGAATGGTACCTCCTTATGTATGTCTGATGCAATTCTGACAACAGAAAAGATTGGCTGATCCCTTGTCAAGAGCTCAGGCTAATGAATTGGCCTACACTTGCAAGTAAAGTTCCTTACAGTAGGGTAGACCTTGCCTTGCCCTTCGATTGAGCCTTCACAGCCTCTCGGGACAACAAGGTCTTCCAGTGAACTCGGCCAACTTGTAGCAAAGGCACTCCATGTACGCCGCGGAAGCATCCTCAGGAGAGAGACCCGTAGGAGATGTCAAGTCGCAAAAGTACGGTCACTGTTCTTGCGCAGGCCACCAGATGTGGCCGTAACATTGCCACAGCTGGGCCCCAAGCCACTACCTGCCAGCCTGGTCTCCAGCACAGGCACGAGCACACACTCTTCCCATGAGAAAAGCCGATCACTATGGAAGGCAAGACAAACTCCACTGGACACGCTTGTGCCGCTTTGGCCAGTTTGATGCGGAGAGTGAAGCTCGTCAAGATGTCAAGCCGCCCAGCCCATGGTCCCAAAGCTGCAGACACATTCGAAGGCTCTGAGCTCTGAACGAGGCCAGGAGACGTCTCGCCGGGAGCTGGCCTGTGCAAAAGAAGCCGTCGACCCAACAAGAACTGAAAGTAAAAACGGCTGGCAGCTGGCACCACATGGCACCACAGCACATGGAAAGCTTCGATGGGCTGATGGGCTCACCTCTGCGCGACCAGACTCGCCAGGCCGCCAGACCTTTGGGAGCTCCAAGCAATCTCCTGTTAGATGACTCAGTCACTGCCCTCGCCTCTGGTCGGCCGAGAACAGGTTCCTGCCACGGAAACACTACCAAAGGGAACTCCAAAATCGTCATTAACTAACTTGTACCTGCCTGATTGTCCAACACGTCGTCCCAGCAACCGCAAGTCCTCCACCATCACATCATCACTTGGTTCTTGTAAGTTGCAAGCTGGAGCATTTTGAGAGACATGATACTGAAGTCCTGCCAACGCTACCCAACCATGCTCCAAGCCGCCCCTGCACAGTAGTCAGAGCCACACATGAGAGAACGAGAGAACGTTCTCAAATCGTCATCCCCTGTGCTCGGCGGACATCGGTGCAGCGAGTGCCATTGTTCCATTGTTTGCCACAGCGCTGGTCATTATCCGGCTGAGCCTGCTAATCACCTGACTGACCCAGATTCAAGAGAACCTGTAGTGCGGACCACGAATTCTCGACGCCAACTGAGACCAAGAAGACTACATACAGTCAGGCAATTCGCATCAGCATATGAACGCCCTCTGGGCTTTCAAAAGGCTCGGAGATCTCGCCCAGAGCCAGAGAGAACGCAACCTCCTGGGGCGGGAGGCGCTGCATCTTGGCATCTTGCTCCGAGAATGACCACACGGAGAGCACCTTCCCTTGACTTGTGCACCCTGCCTCCACTTCTGCTGCTAGATGGCCCGGGGCAACTTTTCCCAGGTCCCCGCCGCTCTGGACATCGGCAGCGCTGTCAGACTGTTCCCTGGCAGATTCGAAGAAGATCGAAGAAGGATGCTGGGAGTTGGGAGGATGTGCCTTAAGGATCTGAAGGTCCGGCCTGGCAAAGCTTGCAAAGGCGCGCTGCTGAGCAGCCATTCCGGTGCTCATGGCTAACCTGTGCAGAGGACACAAAAAGAGCAGAACTCGAGAGTCGCAGCAGAGGACGGCTTTCACTGACTTCATGTCTTAAGTTGGCCCCAGGAACTTCTTCCGAATGTTGCCCAGCGCCAGCTTGGCGCGGCCTTTCGTGACCTGCTATAACGGGCGCAGAGACAGAGACACACGCAGGTGCGAAAGCAATGACGCCAAGGGCCTTCACCTCCTGGCCATTGGCATCTTTGGGCTCCTTGCTGCCACTGTGCTTCTTGATGATGTGCAGGACCTGAACCTCTCACACACACAGAACAAAAAAGGCAAACACTTAGAGATACTTAGAATCAACAGACCCCTCTTCCAGGGATCTCAAATCGACGCCTCCCCGGGCTGGTCGGCTGCCCTGCGTCGCTTTGCAGCACGGTCGCCAAGGCCAGGACCGGCCAAGTCCTCCAAAACGTTCCCCATCTGCCCATTTGGAAAAGAGAAGGTTTTTGGGTTTCCGTTCATTCGAGTTGGCAACTTTCACATGGGCAAGTGCAGGCTACAAGCATCTACAAGCAATCTCCTCGCTGATTGCCACGCTTGCTGCTCCTTTGATTTCCTAAGTCTGGGACAGACCTCCGCCACTGGGGTCCAGGCAAGACACGAAAGCACTGCTTGAGCCAAGCTGCCCCACAGTCATCCACAACAGCGGAGCCCGAAGGCACTCCACTTTCCTGCCCGCAGCTTTCTATACGCCTGCGCAGCGAAGCGAAAGCAAAATCACGAGGTTCCACCAATCCGGAGGGATGTGGACTTCAGCGCGAATTTGAATATTGCTTTGCCACAAAGACTATCGCGTCACGCTGACGCTTCGCCCATGCACCCTCTGGCCCAGCGATTTTTGTTCTGAGCTAAATGGGCGAGAAGCGCTGCTGAGCAACAACAGCAGTCTCTCTATCTCTTTCTTCTTCTTTTTCTTCTTCTTCCTCTTCTTCTTCTTCTTCTTCGTCTTCTTCTTCGTCTTCTTCTTCTTCTACTCAGCGAAGGGGCCCCCCAAGGAGGGATTCGGTCCAGTGGTGAGAAACGGGCCCCCGTGTTAGGTGACCACTTGGTCGGAAAGACTTGGGCCATCCACTGTAGCTCGAGTTCGCGCCCCCCAGCCAAATTTCGGAGGCCCCCTCTTCGCACTGAAAGGTTTCTTCTTCGACGCCCACCTGGTTGGCAGTCACCTGTGTGTTGTCTCCACTGTGGTCGTTGTTCCAGCTCCCTCTATCACTCTCGCCAAGGTTCAGCTCAGAGCGTGTTGTCACGGTCTTGGTGTAGTGTTCGCGTGCTTGGCCCCAACATTCTGGACGTGTCGTAGTTGGCACCCCCGTCGGGTCGCATTGGTTCGGGCTGTGTACTGTCGTTGATGTAGTCTGTGGCATGAGCGTGGAGCACGTCTTCGAAGAAAACGTCCGGTTAAAAATGGCTGGTGGGTCTTCCGGCATGCAAGATCAAGGGGTGTCGAGTTTTTGGTGAAAACGATCTCTCCCTCTCTCTTTCTTTCTTTCTCTCTGTTTGCTTGCTTGCCCTCTCTTCTCGCTCTCTTTCGTTCCCTCGACCCGGGCAGTTCAACATCAGACGCTTAGGCTGACAAGAAGGCTCTGTAAAAGCTTGCGTGAGCGTCTACATCGGTATACTGATCGTATCCAATCGGCAAAGGCAATGTGCAACTCTCTCCCTTCTCTGAGAGCCGAAGCCTGGCAACATCCATTCCATCAATGACGCGACCGAACACGCAGTGCTTGCCATCCAAGTGGGGGCATGCCTCAACGTGACAAGCTGCCAAAGCCAAGGTACATAGGTGACAACCTCGTGGCCTTCATGCAAATGAAGAACTGCGACGCGTTTGTGTCCTGCAGCCGCTTGGACACTTAATTTTGATTCTCACAATGACTTTGCACGCCAGGGGCATGATCACATCCAACATCGTGGAGGACACATCGTACCGTCATATGGCTGCTTGGTCTCGGCTAGATTGCAGCAGCGGCTTCTCAGGGAGATGTGGTCAACCCTGTTGACACGTAACGAGGACCACCAGCATGCGCCTTGCCGCTGTTGGCCATGCTTAAGATGCCCGGCGCTGTGTGCTTCAGGTTCCTCAAGCAGGGTTGAAATACATGATCTGGCTGGGCGAGAGGACACGGGCTTTGTTGTATGTCGTTTCAATTTTTTCTAAACCGGTCTCCATATCACGTAGCCTCACATGTGCATAAGCGTGTCACTGTGCTTCGCGACCAACGCTTTTTCTGATTTGCCAGCCATCGCTCCCGTTCGGGTTGGACAGACACACGCACATGACACTGTTCGTGATTAAAAGGACATCTTCAGTTCGTCCGGTCATTTAAAAACTGCTTCCTGGCCTGTTGAATGCGAAAAGCTTGCAATCTTCGGGACGGACGTGTGAAGGCTCCTCCCTCGCATGCTTCCTGTCCCAAAGTCCAAGGTTCAAGTTTTCATCTGGAAAAGTTGGCCCATACACGGACTCGCCGCCCGTCCCGTCGCCTCAGCCCGCGATCCAAGCGCTGCCAAGTGCAGGTGCTGCCTTTGTCCACGCCATGCACACGTCTAAGGAGGCTGCCATGTGTGAAATCACCAGCTTGGATCACAAAATTCGGCACGATCCGGTGGAATTTAACTCCTGCTTCAGATTCCCACACCCGCCGGGCATGTCTATGATGACGTCTCGCACAACATTCCAATTGCCTTTGTAGTGGAGCGGTTTGCCTCTGGCTTGCAGTGCAGCAGCTGAGCTGATCAGAAAGCCTGTGTGCAACATATACAAATCGAGCAAGACACGCGCCTCTCTTGCCGACACCCCTGCCGCCAGTGCATAACAAACCTTGGCACGAAGTAAAAGCGGGCAACAATGTTGACGGGTCTAACCAGATATCCCAGCCATGCACAAAGCCAGCCGCACAAGCCCTAAAAAGGGTAGGTGATGACCAGCACATAGAAAAGAAAAAACAAATCATACATTGATAGCAGCAATCTTCGCGACGAAGCAATCACTTTGAGATACTTATTTGGTCGCAATGAGAAGGCTCAACCACTCTGCCTGTCTACATCTTCATGCAGGACAAGGTGCGGAAATTTTCAGCGGTTTGGGGAACGACATCATTGAACAGCTCACAAACCTGAATTGCGCACACACGTTTCGTGCATGTGAGCTCGGGCATTGCACCAGATCATGCCGTAGCCAAGATGCAATGCGCCCAACGGGTGCCGCATCGATGGCTATGTCCAGGTAAACGCGAGGCCTATTCGGAGCATAATCCGGGACCACCTCAAATGGGGCATTCAGGTATCCCGTGACATTCCGGGTCCCAAATGTGACAAGAACTGTCGAAGGTGCTGCCAAAATGCATCAGTCCGGCCACGGTGCTTCGTGAACGATGCTCCGATATCCTTTCACGGGAAGCTATCAAGACGCCTGCATTTCCAGCAGCAGCAGCAACAACAACAGCAACAGCAACATCGGCAACAGCCGCAGCAACAACAACAGCATCATTATCGTGCAAATTCCCACACTAACCCCACACCAAGCATCTTTGTTGCCAATCTTCCAACCTACGCAGGACATGCTGGCAAAATAAGATGAACATGAAAGCGCTCACACGCAGAGCTCACATTCACGTGGGTGCCAGCCTAAGTTTTCACGCCCACTGGATGGCATTGCAGCTGGCTCAGCGAAGCAGCTCGCTCATGCCACAGCTATGGATTGTTGATTAATCTTTTGTGCAGCACATGCTATTCATACTGCGGATATCTGCGGATCAACCTTCGCTGCGTGCTCTATCAGGTTGTTTGTTTTTGTCAGGTTGTTCTTACAAACTCATGAATGTAACATAGCCTAAGCCTGGCAAACCGAGAACAGAAGGTGGATGCAACGTATAGCATGTGCTGTAACGCAAAATTTGATTCAACAAATGCAGAACTGGCGCCCGACACCCTGGCCTGCAATGGCCCGGGATGCACTAAATGACTGTCCTCGCTTTGACCCACTCGTTTGGATGAAACAAGTGCGACGCCATAAACATGCCAGCTGCACATATTCGACTGTCTCTTTGTGAAAGTTGCTGCCCCCACCTGCTCCATGCAAGGCAAAACCGAACGACTCCATTGTGCAGCTTCATACTCTTGGTTTCGGTACTCTTGTTTTTCTTGCTGTTCTTGCTCTTATTTATTGCTAGAGTCTTGGCACTGCCCCCCCCCCCCCATTCAAGACCTTGCCTTGCACAGCCTCTGGCAAGCGTTTGCGACGTGCCCTTCCCGGCAGTCTCGCCCCCCCCCCCCTCTCCCCCCCTCCCCCGTGGGCAAGGGACTTAGCAAGCTGAGTGGAACGTACCGCAACACACCAGCTTCGGATGAGCACCGATGGTGGATTTGCACATCACATACTTGCGCACGTGCTTGTGGCATTTTTTGGCATTTCGCGGGGGCGCATCGTATCAGTGCAGCGTGGGGAAAGTTCAATAAGCTGAGATTCATATTCGTGAACAAGCACCTGTCAATCAAAGGCAGATTGAGATTTTTCAACGCCGTGGTCACTCCTACGGCACTGTTCGGACTTTCTACATTGGCACTGACGGCGCGACAGCTGGAACAGCTTGATATAGCTTGATATATGCCAGCGAAAGATGTTTCGTAGCATTGTGGGTGGAGTCGCGACGCAGATGCAACTTGGGAAGAGACGCTGCGACGCATGAATGCCCGGGTATCGTCTGCTCTCAGGCAACATCCTGTGCCTTCGTGGTCCAGTGTTCATCGTGCTAATCAGCACAGGTTCGTAATGAACCTGACTGCGAAAAATGCTTGGCCACTATGCGCTGCAACCTGGAGTCCCTCATCCCAGCACAATTTCAATAGTGTGCCGAGACGACGACCTGGTCGCCCCCCCAAGCGATGGGATGATGAGTTGAACAAAGTTTGTAATGTCGCAGTTCCCGGGATGTAGTTCGTGGTCTGATGTAGCTCATCTGCCAAGATGGCCGTCAACAAAACATGATTTTGTACAGTTTGACACGGCCTCGCAAATTAATTAGCTCGTAACAGCCACCGTTGTCCCTTGTCCTGAAAGGACCGTAGTCTTCGGGCAAAGTGCAAAGTGCAAAGTGCAAAGTGCAAAGCGTGCGGGTTTTCAAGTGTCAGACCGAGGCGGTCAGCTGCAACTGCTCGTACAGGGCATGAATTTTCCAACCCTTGCACCTCCAAGCGTTTTTCAAGTAACTCGCCATGGACAATCCCATTGCCGAGGGCGACTGATCTCTCTCTTTTTTTTTTGGTCGCGCCTGTTTTCCACCCGCATGTTGCAGCAACGGCAGGGTTCTTGCAAACGACCCGACCATAAACCATTGCAGCTCAAGTCTGTGCGGCGAAAGATGTTGGGCGCGGTGACCACCTTTTGCACGTGGAGACACTCGGGAATTCGAAGGAATTCGGCGGGATATTGTTTTTTTTTTTTTCCCTCGGCTCTTTTCCCGCGAGCGAATCTCTATGTACAAGGCCAAACCTCCTCCCACCGCAGCCTCACGGACGGGCCGGCAGGCGGCTGGCAACCACCGGGAAGGTGTGGCGGGCATCCGCCAACACTTCCGCCAAAGGCGGCTCAGTGCCATCGCACTCGTCCGCCATGTCAAGGGGGAGCTCCAACAACGACCAGGCCAGGGCTCGCTGGGCGGCCACAGCCAACATTCCCGCCCAGCGGTGGCATGCCGCTTGGCGCGCAGACTGCCGGAGCTGCGCCGGAGCCGCGCGGGCCTTCGAGGCCGCCAAGCGGCGGAGGAAGTCCGCCAGCTCAGCGCCGGAACGGCCGCCTACCTCGACTGCCAGGACAACCAGCCGGCAGCGGCGGGCCGCCAGCAGCTCAGGGTAGGTGGCTTGGCGCTTGCGTCGTCCCGCATCGGTTGCTGCTTTGCCGGGGACGCGATCGGCCCCCGCGCGTGCAGACCCGTCCCGCGACACGGGGCTGACGAAGGTCGTGTCGACCGCGACCTGGGCACCTTGCCACAGGGGTAGCCCATTGGCGAGGACCTCTATGCGGCGTGAATCCGCCAGCGGGACGTCAACGTTCATGTCACGCAACAGAACATTCGTCGCCACACGGGCCCCTCCTTCCCGACAAATCCTGGCGGCGGCTCGCTCCAGTGGAGCGCCCCGCGGGCCCAGAACACCCGCCACAGGGCAGGCAGCCCGGTGGTCCCCGAGCGCATCCAAAGTACCGCCGCAGCGGCAGTGCCTCGGCACGTGCGGCAGCGGGAGCCTCAAGCGCCGCAACAACAGGACACGCATGCAATCGGAAGGCATGCGGAGCTCCGGCGCGGTGGGGAGGGCTGTGATGGCCCGTGAGCCGCCGGGGCCAGCTTGAGACAACAGAAGCGCGCGCGAGGCCGGGTCGAGGTCAGAAAGGAGGCCTTCGCACGCCGCCGTGTCTAAGCATGACGTGGCGGCCCTCTGCCATCCTCGCAGAGGATCCCCGAAGTTTCGGGATATTGCCGATTCTAGAAGTTCGTGGCCTGGAAACCGGCCGGCCAGCATTGACATCTTTGAGAATTGCATGAGTTGCCTCCATTTATTGCAGTTTTTCTCGCGCCTTTTTACCAACGTCCAACACGGTCCCTGTGCTCTAGCCCTGGCTGCGCGACAGCCTACGGGCACCAGGCAGCGGGCGGTCATGCCAGGCGGCTGGCGTGTGGTGACTGCAAGAGTCAGTGAGGATGTCGCTCAGGGGCGGCAGCTCCCCATCGACATTAGCCGCGCCAGTGACAGGCAGAAAGAGCAGGCTGGCGGCCAAGGAGCACGCGGCAGCGAAGGATAGGAGGGCCGACCATCGGAGCGTGTAGGCAGAGATGGCGGCGGCTCGTGAAGGGGGCGGTGCTGACCCCGCGACGACGGTCAGCCGGCAGCGGCTGGACCCGCACAATTCAGGGTATGCGCGCTCTTTGGCACGTCTTGCAGTCACAAGCGCAGCGCCAACTGTTCCACCGGCAAACCCTGCGGGGAAGCCCGGCAGCCGTCAGGGGAGAAACGAGCGCTGTGTCGACTGCGAGTCGCGCCCCTCCCCACAGTGGCAGGCCTTTGGCAATGACCTCAATGCGCCGGTCGTCTTGCCGGACTGGGTCGACGTTGAGGTCGCGGACAAGCACATTGTAAGGGCGACGGCCGCACCAGCTTCGCGGCACATCCTGGCTGGTCGCCGTAAAGATCATGGATTGCGCGGCACCGGCATCTGGCACAGGCCAACGGCAACGGCAGCCGGAGTCTGCGGAGCAGTATGATCCCGAAAAGAGGCGACTCCAAGGTGAACTCTGGTAGGGTGGGACGCGTGGTGAGAACGCGCGCACCATGAGGTCCGGCCTGCGAGATGTTGCCTGGGCCGCCCGCAGGAAAGCCCGATGGCAAAAGTCGTCGATTGCTTGGGACGCCGGGCGCTGCCACACGCGAGTGAGGTCAAGGGTCGTCTTCGGGGAGGGCATTATTTCGAAAGTGGAACTACGCCTGCCTTTACTGTACGCAGCAAGCCCGACATCACACAAGCTCGGGCTGCGTCCTTTTTTTCTCCGCGCCTTTTTCCATCTTTTTCCAACGTCCCACGCGAAGCGGTCCCAGGGCACACCCAGTGGCCTAGGGCATGCGGCTTGCGAGGGGCGGGGATTGGGAGGAGTCAGCGAGGATGTCGCTGAGCAACGGGGCCTCGCCATCAACATTGGCCGTGCCGGAGAGAGGCAAGGGCGGCCGCGAATGACAGCAAGGCCGACCAGCGTGAGCCAACGTCCTTTCCCGTTTTTCAACGAGCTCGCACATGCGCATGTTCACACGCTGCGCATAGGGTGCTGCTGAACTGGCAACTTGAAGCCCAAAATGAGGCGAGATGGTCAACACTGTTTCGGATTTCTTGTCCTTCATGGACCACGTGTGAGCGCTGCTTTTCTGATCTTTTCTGTATAGTTAATGCTAGATTTGCCTGAGCCCTAAATGGGCTGCCTAAGGGCTTTCAGGCCTGACTTGACTTGACTGTGGCGGCCGCAACACCGTCTCGCCCCATGGCACTTGCTGGCCCGCGCGAGCCGATCGCAAGCCCCGTACGTACCCTGAGCTCAAATAAAGCCAGATTCCAGCGACCGCCGACCTCCGAGCCGAGCACGACAAGCCGTTGGGGCCCGCCCCGTGAACTCTGGGAAGGCCACCCGTTTGCATCGTCATGCGTCGTTCAGCCACGCGGAGTGCGGCCCCATCCGTGTTGGCTGCGCATGTTGCGGTGGCCTGGACTTCCTGGAGGTCTTGCGTCGTTCCGTCTACGCAGCACTCCCCGGCCAGCGGCAGCTCAGAGGGAGCTGCTGCCACCGCAACAAAAAAAAAAAGGAAGCAGCCCAATGCAACGGGGACACTGTCGGCCCGGCGCCGGGCCAAGAGGCGGAGGAAGGCGGCCTCGGCTCCAAAGCGGCCACCAACCTCGACTCCGACGACCACCAAGTGGCAGCGCCGAGCGCGCGCGACGTCTGCTGTCGCTGAACATCAGCGCCCGGCTGCACCTCCCCCCTGCGGGTGACGGGGCTGACGATGGTGGCGTCAACGGCGAGCTGCGCTCCGTTCCACAGCGAAAGGCCGTTGGCCACAACCCTAATGCGACGTGCGCCCATCGCAGAATGGGCGCAAGTCAAGTCAAGTCAGGCCTGAAAGCCCGTAGGCAGCCCATTAAGGGCAAATCTAGCATTAACTATACAGAAAAGATCAGAAAAGCAGCGCTCACACGTGGTCCATGAAGGACAAGAAATCCGAAAACAGTGTTTTCGCCTCATCTTGGGCTTCAAGTTGCCAGTTCTCATATCGTTTCCACCGACAAAGGTTTTGAAGCACGAAATCCCATTCATATCCGACAATCGCACGTTGTGGCACAGCCGCAGGCGGCGCAGGAGCAGCACCCGGAACTGGGCCGGTGGGATGAGGAGCTCCGCGGCAGTCGGCCTTACTGTGAGGGCACGCCCGGCGTGCGGCCCGGCCGGCGACAGCAGCAGCGCACGAGATGCGGTGTCAAGGTCTGAAGTGTGCACCTCGGGGGCACACTTATCACATGCCATGGCCACACGCCTCTGCCACCCCCGCAACGATCGTCACCGCTATCTCCCGGGGGACGGGCGAGGAGGAGTCCCACGGTGGCACCTCGAAGCCGCGTGCGCGCAGTGCGGGCGGGGCGGCTGGCACCACCATGCACGTCAAAGCCTTGCACGAGGCGCTCCGCGACGTCCGGAGCGGCGGGCAGGGAGTATCAGGGAGTCGAACCAAAACGCCCACCAGGCGGCCTGGGCAGCCTCAGCCGCGGAACGCAAGTCTAGGCCGCCAAAGCGCAGGGGCAGATGCAGCACACGCCACGCCGCAGGCGGGATGGGCGCGCCTTCGTCGCCGTTACAGGAGTCGTCCGACTGCCGCATCATGGGCCTGTCCGGAGAGCGGCGCCATCGACATCTGCCGTACAGGGCTGTAGCTGTCCGGTGCGTGTGAGCGGCGACACGAGCGTGGCGTCGCAGCACAGTGCTGTGCCGTTAGCGGTGGCACCGTAGATGACCACATCGCCGCGCAACAGGCGGTCGCGCGAGCACAGTCCTCGGCAGGCCGTGGCCGCTGCCACCACACGCAGCCCTCGCAACACCTCTTTTCTCGCAGCCCTCGCCTTGCTTAACGTCTCGGCAGCGCCCCTGGTCGTCCCACCAATTGTATGTGGAAGGTCGACCATAGAACATGCGCACAAGGGGCAGCAATTCGGGCGCTACTTCTTGCAGCTTGGTAAGGAATTGCTGCCATGGACATGCAGTCGTGGGTCTAAGGACACCAGCACTGCATCTGGGCGCAACGACAAAGCGGTGCGAACGTGCGCGGCTCAAGCATCTGTGCCAGCCCTCGCCTGCAACGCGAACTGGTACGGCCGAGTCGCCCGGTCAAACGTGGCGGCCCATGCGGCCCACTCCTTCGCGAGACGAGGCGTCGGAACGCATCCCCTGCTGCGATGCCGCGGAATCCCCCATCCGTTTTGCGCAGCGCCGTGGGTCGTGTCCGGGCAAAACCGTCTGCAATGTCAGCGGGTATTTGCGGTCGCGCCAGGCGAATGGCAGCTTCAGTAAGCACGTCTACGGCGTTGAGGTCCTGCAACAAAAGTTTCTGATGCTCAGCACGCATGCCGGAAAGCCTGCAGCCCCGCCCCTCCGAGTGTCGCGGAGCGCTGCGGGCACCGCCTTCGCAGTATTTCGCAGTTAACCGGACTTGCTGCGCTGGTGCGTGACGAAGCACGACGGGAGTTCGCGGCTCCGGAGTGGGTCCGGGAGGACCCGGTAGGTATAGTCTCGTCGCCAGGCGCCAAATCGGCTGCCGTTAGAATTTGGCGCGCCCGAGTCAGCTCACCCATGCGCACCTTCGCACATGCGCGGTTTCGTTTGCCTGTCTCAAGCGCCTCCACATCCACTGCGGGGCGGCCGGCGGTTGGCGCGGGCTGCTTCCAAAAGTCGTGGCCAGTCGCCCCGGTCAAAAGCGGCTGCCCTTTCCAGCAGCTCGGCTCGTCCATCTGCGCCTTGCTGCGCAGGGCGGGCCAGCAGCATGCGAGGGCTCAACAGGAGCAGTTTCCACGTGCGCGATGTGGCCGTATAGTCACCGGCATTGGTGGCATAGTCGCTGCGCAAGCGGCTCAAAGCACCGGGTTCTGTAGCTCAGCCACGAGGTCCACCGCATCCAGGGCCGCCCACGCAGTCGCGGGAATTCCAGCCGGCGTCGCGGTGGGCGCGGCGCCAAGCTCAGCAGCGGCTGGGCACGTGGGAACGCCGTTATACTCTCGTCGCGAGAGCTGGGCGGCGGGCGCAGGCGCTGTGCGGAGCGGCGGCGGGTGCGGCGTCGGCGGCACCGGGCTGTCGCTTCTGGCTCGTTCGCACCGGATGTCCGTCGGACATCGTCAGCTAAGCTGCGCGCCGCTGCCGCTGCCACGGCCCCGGCGTATGATTCGAGCAGTGCGGGCTGCGTTGCCGCCGTCAAGTAGCCATCGGGCGCCATGCTATGAGCAGAACGCCGTGTCCCGTGGCGGGTCAGACTGCTGGTGCTTCCCTGTTACTTGTAGTTGCCATATTGACCAGGGCGCGCACCTACCCGGAGCTCTGGTGCACCCACTGCGGGGAGCGCGGACAGGCAGCGTGGTGATCGCCGTAAGGGTCGTCTGTCGCACCGGCATTTGGCGGCTGAGCGGCAGGCAGAGCTTGCGCAAAAGGAGCGCGTGATAGCGCGCGAAAGAACGCCGATGCCAAAGCGTACTCGGGCACGGTGGGGCAGGCAACGAAAACTCGTGCGGCATGCGGACCAGCCTGCAAGAGGAGCAAAGCAGCGAAGGTCGCAACAGCGTCGCGTAGGTGGGCACGGTGAGCGAAGTCATCGCCTTCCCAAGTTGCTTCCAACGACAAAAGCATAACACGTGTCGACGTGCAGGATTCCAATTTGTTTACGCAACGACCAGCCCAAACTTCAATGCGAGCAGACTGCAAGCGGACGACCCCAATTTGCCGCACATGACGAGTGGAAGCGCTGTCGTCGCCGACGCCGGATGTTGCTAATGTACGATGTTTCATTTTATTACCATTGCACATGGTCGTTCGAAAACAAGTCCATCTCCCTGCGAGGCTAACAGTGACAGCGAGGTGGTTTCTTGAGCATGGGGCAACACCAACTTCGATTCAGACATGAATAGTGATAATTTTGTTGTGGACCTTAACATCTTGTGCTTGGCTAGGGCTGGGGGCTTCGGGCTTCGGGCTTCGGGCTTCGGGCTTCGGGCTTCGGGCTTCGGGCTAAGGGCTTAGGGCTTAGGGCTTAGGGCTTAGCTTAGGGTGGAAGCACGGGTGAGGGCTTTTCCCCCCCACCCCCGGCACCCCCCCCCGCCCCCTCCCCTTCCCCCTAGCCAGCCCCCAACCCGGGACGGGCATGCCACCTTCCCCCCCTCACCCCCCCGGTATACCCCTTCCTAAGGCCTCGCGTTAGCGATAAAATACTATCTGCACACAGGCATGTTGGTGTAAAGATGTGGGAAACAGCTGCAGAGGGTCATGTGTTGGGACCCCTCCGTTGGCAAATGGTCCTGGCAAGTCACTTGACGATGTATATGCCCTGGCACTGCCAGAACGCATGAACGCATGCAGCCCTTGAACGACGCACTCGGGGCGGTGCTGTCGCAGGTAAAAACGCGCATCTGGACGTTACTGATTGGGGCCGCAACGCTGAGCACGCGCAGCTGCCCGCTTGCTCGGCCTCCCGTGCACGGGGCAGCCAGGATGGTGAGGCCTTGCTGGTCCGCCAGTATGGGACCAATCACCGACCCAAACAGTGTCGTCGGGGGGCAAATAGCTGCGGATAGCTGCGGGGGCTCCTCGCCCATGGCGTCATGTGGGCAATCCGTTTCGGCTTAAAGGAACCGGAGGTTGCGAGTCTCGCACCAACGACAACTTTGCAGCTTCTAGTGGGATGACACCTCCTGTATCTTCCCGTGCCCCGTGCACAGCTTTCACGACATCCTTGAACTGAGAAGAACTCCAAAACTGCTACTGTCGGTGACATCTGCTCAATGTTGTAGGTTCCTTGTCCTAGTTGTTCTTATTGCTCTTTCTTTTGCGCTCGTTGCTGTTTCAACGTGTTATTTTTCCACATCTTGTCTTTTCTGCACTTGCAAAACGATAAGAGCTACGCCCATATTTGCTCTCAGCGCAATGGCGGCCAGGCTGCCGCGAATGAACGTGTAGAGGTGTAAGCCAAGCATGGCACAAAACACGGACTGGGGGGGGATGCTGCAAGGCTGCAGGCACATCATCGAGCGATAAGACAGACAAACCACTGACACCCTGCTCAAGCGCGAGGACGAGGACTGCGCAAGAGCCTTCCACATTTACCGCTTCCATGGGTTCTTGAAGTAATGAATCAGTTTTACCGTGGATACGATTGTTGAACCCGCTATCCATCTTCCAGCACGGCATCTCCTTTGCCCAGGTCCAGAGGCGAACAAAGCTTGCGAGATGTTCGCCAAGTCAACGCCAACATCGCCCATGTGACATGTTGTGCGATTGCAACTTGCAGTCCGGGACAGACCTCTTTGAGATGAAAGCACGATGGCATCACCATGAAAAAAATCACAATCATTTAAAAGCTGTTTCTAGCTAGCTACGAAAACCCTGAAGCATGGGGGAAGCTTGCACAAGATGTTATGCAATTCCTGCGGAGCAACAGAGCGGAGGGGAGCGCAGCGACCCAATGTCCGAATCAGTGGAATTGTAGCATCGCATCAGTCCCTTCAGTGTTTCCATGCTGGTGCGTGTTCTTCATCACCAATGGCCTGGGCCACCGCTTCTCGTCGGTTGATGTAGGTTGCATAGTTGCATGTTCAGATCATTCAGTACTGTTCTGGGCAGAGCTGTACTTCCTCGCCGCCGTGCTCATTCACCATGGCTGACACAAGGCACGCAACAGAAGACAGCAAACATTGCAGCGTAAAGACCTAAAGTGGCAACAAGCTGTGTGCAGAGTGTATGTTTGTTTTGAGAACGGACTAAAATGCAGAACCAAGTTCATTGCTCATCATCACCTCTCCTCGCACGTAATGAAGTGGAGATCGCACAGTCCACTGTTGCAAAAAATGATTTGGGGCATCTGGCACACACACTAAACTGTTCAACTGAAACCGCAACTGATGTCGAGAAAAAACTGGTAGGTCGATGTCAACCTGCAACAGATAACACAATGCAAAGCTTACGTTGAAGCGGCCTGATTGGTTTCTGATAATTGCGAAGTTCAGGGAAACGACACACATCGCAATGCAAGCATCGGACGTCCGAACAAAGCTTGGCCGCAATCACCACGGTCTTTCCACAGTCCAAACGCATACTGCGCAACACAATTACGGGGACATGGTTGTTCCCTTCGTCATTCGTCCGCGCGCTGAAGATGTGCCACACTCCGTCAACGAGCATCAGCGGAACTTGGCATGCAACCCATGCCTCCCATCGCCACACCATGCCCATGCGAATCGACGCTTGATCTTTGACAGTACTATTACTAGATTCCAATCAGCAACGCAGCACACATGTAGACATGACTGCATCAAGGCCCAAAGTCTTGATGTATACGCATGGTTCGAACCGCTCTACAGCCATCGTCATGCAAACACACGATGCAACATGCGGTGTGACAAAATAATGCAGCTGACAATTGGCGTTTGCATGGAAATTGTTGCTCAAACTGCTTCTACCCACGCACCTTTGTTTCAGCTTCCTGTATTCAATTTCCTCTTTTTGCAGTTGTTGGGACAACCTGGAGCTCTGTAGTTGCTTTGAAACACCTCTGTACTTTAAAACGCAGACTTTGCTTTCATTGCATTTTCACTGGAAACAGAATGGTCCGCACCCCCCCCCCCCCTTGTTATAGAATAATCTGTAGATGAATGCGTCCACATCAGCTTTCCGAAACAACAAACTACCAAACAACTTGAGCGAATGCAGCCGGAAAGTCGGGAGTGAAATGCACTCTGATGCAATGAACTCGGAATGCCGGCCCTTGCACACAATGCCGAAGCACCCCCCCTTCTTCACCTGCGCCAGTTGCATCGAAAGGAAAACTGTGGTACGGACCAGACGACTTTGTTGAAACGGTGCCTGCCTTTGCTTTGCAAAAACCAAGTGGTACGATTTTGGCGCGCAAGCGCTGCTTGCGTGTCGAAGAAGATGCCTTAACCTATAATGACTCCTCGTGGTTCAGTGATCCTGGACGCCTGCAACGAAGGCCCGCGAAGGGCACCATGCCGTCTGCAAAGCAGACAACAGAGCCTTGGCGAAAACAAGCAGCTGGGCCCTGTCACGCGTTCGCGCTTCTGCTCCCAATGAGAATGTTTCTGTAGTTGGGGCTGTGACCTGAACTGATTGGCGATGACGGTTATACGTCCGCGCCTCCAGCGCATCCATGAACAGAGCATCCGAACGCAAGTTCTGTCTGTGCTTCACCAGCACATGATGCGCGACCAGATCATCCACGCCTCAATGAGTATTACGTTCGTGTCATCAGCACCTCCAGCTCAGAGCATCTCGCCCGAACGAAGTTGCGGACGCGCGTAACATCCACGGCCATCATCACACAACTCCCGAACGAGTTACGTTCAAAATACGAAAATACGGGCACAGCCGTGACCAGAGAATCCAGGCTGACCCAGATTCGCAGGCAGCTGTCAAGGTAGCTCGTTCTCCGACATGCGCATGATCTCTTCGCACAGGTCTTGGCAACAAACTCGAGCAATGCAAGTTTACCCAGATCCCATTCAAAACCCCAAAATAGTTTAATTCTATCACCCCCACCCTACAGCTCACCGAAGCGCCATCTGGCCGCTTGCGGACGGGTACTTGACTTTTGCGCAGGTTTCTTTCCCGGGGGGGCGCACTCCATGGATACTCGGTGGGCTCTTGCGGAATTTTCTGGGGTGGGCACTCCCTGGAAGGCTTGCTTACACTCTAATAACATCGAGGGGAAAAAATGACGTTCTTCTGAAAACATCTGAAAACAGACCAAGAAAAAAACAGCAAAGGAGCGAAGAATGCTCAAGCCGCTCCGCTATATGTGAAAATTTAGCTTGCGTTCATGCACCAATTGCAGGCCAGCAATGCAAAGATGTGGCTTCCATGCGAAGCAGATACTTCATCGGAACCTCGCCGGCCAAACCCTAAAGCCCTCTCTTTTTTCTGGCCAAGGCTGTGGGATCCCAATGGCGGTTGTCGCTCAGGCAGATCTCTTTGTCCGCCAGGGCTCCAGCAACGGAAGGGTTGGATCTGGGAGTAGAAGGGCTTGAACTCTGAATCTTGGCAGCCCAACTATGTAAATCACCCAAGCTTGATGCCACCCTTCCTTCTGCGGCTAGGGACCGCTCGGAGCCGCCTTTGTTTGAAGTTCGTGCGCAAAGAAGGCGACCCGAGCACACCAATGGCCAACAATACGAGGAGGGAATCAGATATATTGAAAGGAAAACATCACACCATCTTACAAGCTACTTCAGTCGGAGCTGCACGCTAAGGGTGAGCAGCCCGTGAAACAGGCATTGGCAGTTTTGTGGGTGAAGCCAGACGATTCAGGCCTTGCGGCAGAGCGCGCCTTGGCTGCTTCCTTGGCACGACAAGCTCAACAGACTCAAAACATGTCCAGCAGTGACATAGGATGGTTCAAGAGGGGCATTACACGCAGGACCAGGTCAGGCCAGGTACAAACCAACCATGGACTTTTAATGGGAAGTTTGAAGGAATCGACGTCAAGATAGCAGGGGCTTCGACAGTGTCGGGGGAAGGCTGATGACCACGCACCCTCCCTGCATGATAACGCCTGACCTGGTATATTTTGTATAGGAATTGCCTATATTTTTAGGGTTTTCTTATTATGAGGGGTTCTAAAGTCCATCGGATAAGGGTGTTAAACTTAGATTTTATGCTTTAGGGTTTATTCCTAAACCGTAAACCCTGTGTTTTCGTGACGTGAAAAAAACAAAGGAGTTGGGTTGAGGTTTGGGGGGTTGGGGCGGGTTTGGGGGAGGAGGGTTGAAGTTAGGGGGTTGAGGGGGGGAGTAACATTTCACATGTGGCATTTCTTGTGTGCGGCCTTGTGTGTAGGACTTCCGATTCCGAGTAAGGACTTGGACAAACGAGTTCTTGATCAACTTTTGCAACGATGCCAATGCCAGTGTGTGGAAAGATTGGGATGAGGAGGAAGCCGAACGTTTGGCTTATCAAACTGAGGAAGACGAAGCTGATGATGTAGAAGGACTATCATCGCTCCCCAGCCCAGTTGTGACTGAGGATGAACAGGAGGCGGCGTGCGAGGAAACCGGCAGTGTTCATGTTGAAGCTAGGGCTGAGTCGCCGAAAAAAATTTCGAAAGCAAAGCTTGCTGAGGGAGCTAAGGCAGCTAAGGCTAACGCCGGCAAGAGAATGAAACAGTCTGCCACGCCTACGCCTGCAACCTCAGCGGAAGCCCCGGCAAAAGATGCTTCCACACCTGTCGTCGCCGAAGATGCCAAGGACAAAGATGATCCAGTCGCAGTCGCCTCAGGTGCTCCCGCCCAAGATGCCAGGGACGAAGATGCTCCAGTAAAAGTCGTCTCAGGTGATCCGGCTGCCCAAGATGCCAAGGACCTGGAAGCTACGCAGAAAGATTCTCCAGGAGCAGTCGCCTCAGGTGCGCCCTCCCAAGATGCCAAGGACCTGGAAGCTAGGCAGAAAGATGCTCCAGGAGCCGTCGTCTCAGGTGCGCCCCCCCAAGGTGCCAAGGACCTGGAAGCTATGCAGAAAGATGCTCCAGGAGCAGTCGTCTCAGGCGCGCCCTCCGGAGCTACGCAGACAGATGCTCCAGGAGCAGTCGTCTCAGGTGCGCGTGCCCAAGATGCCAAGGACCTGGGAGCTACGCAGAACGAGGCTCCAGGAGCAGTCGTCTCAGGTGCGCCCCCCGAAGATGCCAAGGACCTGGAAGCTATCAGAAACAGTCGTCTCAGGTGCGCCCTCCCAGGACCAGGAGGCCAAGGACCTGGAAGCTACGCAGAAAGAGGCTCCAGGAGTTGTCTCAGGCGCGCCCTCAAGGCCAAAACCCGAGGCCCAGAGGAGCTTCCCCGCCTACGATGGATGTGCCTCGGCTTCTTTGTATTTGATATCGTGATTGACAACAACAGGATGCATGTCGGTTTAGGGTTTAGGGTTTAGGGTTTAGGGTTTAGGGTTCAGGGTTCAGGGTTCAGGGTTTAGGGTTTAGGGTTTAGGGGTTAGGGGTTAGGGGTTAGGGGTTAGGGGTTTAGGGTTTAGGGCTTAGGGCTTAGGGAGTCGCCAGTATCACAAAAGGAACCCCGTGTTGCCAATCCAGACATTCCCAACCCAAAGCCCTAGAACCAAAAACTCCAAAGCAAAACCCTGAACCCTAAAGCCCTAATTCCCAGGCCGAGTCTGGAGAGCCAGCGTCAAAGAAGCAAAAAACATCAACGACTGGTCCGGAGCATGAGCATAAGCCTGATGCGCCTCTGCTTGGGTGTTGTCAACCTTTCGTTTGTGTGCCAGTTGTACGTGTTGCAATCTGGACTTGGGATCAGATCTTGTGCCGTGTCAGTGCTCAGGCTTGGGCATGCTTCAGGGATGTAAGCTAAACGTTTAGCTCTAGGCTTTAGTGGGAGGGTGGGAGGGTTTCCTGAAGTAGGGAGGGTTTCCTGAAGTGTGGCCAAGGCCACCAGTGCAGATGAGATGCGTGCCGAGCTCAAGAATACAAGGTTGTGGGGCCAGGTGGCCTACGAGACATGCTCGGGAAGGTTGCGGCGTTGCCAGATGATGTATCCAAGAAGGCGAAGACCATGAAGAAGGAGGATCTGATCGAACATTTGATTCGCTTCAAGCTTGATGTCCAGCGCTCTGGTGCAATCCAGAACTTCTTCCCCGCGTCCTCAAAGGATGCCGCAGCTTCTGCCAAGTAGTGGAAGCCTCATCTGTTTTGGTACAGCGATAGGCTACATATCTTCAGTATGTGTGGCCATGAGTCAGGGGGGGGCAGCTATGACATGTCATAGTCTGTAGGGGCCAAACTCAGCTGACCCAGCCAGCTGTCATTGGAGTCCACCGCGTGTATTCAGTGTATTCTCAACCCCCAACTATGCAACGTACCTATGCTCCTAAGTCAAAAGACTGTGTTGGAGCCAGTGGGCGGTTGGATGTAGCTGACTGTAGTGTTATTTCCCAGTCTCGACGTTTGGGGTTTTAAATTTCATTCGTGCACCAACGCCTTTGCTTGGCTGCAGCCTGCAGCTGGCCAACTCACCGGTTGAGCCGAGCAACGAGGCAAGTGTGGCAAAAAGGAAAGAGCTCAGTGGATTATGACTGTGTGTTCGCTCGCCCCATTGTTTCATTGGGCAAGGTTAAGCCACCTTCTCATTGCCTTTATCGTTTTTTTGGTTTCGCTCAAATCTCAGCACTTTGTCTCAAGATACCCCACCCAAGCCTATCAGCTAGACTCTGAACACCCGGTAAGCTGACAGTGGCTGGTTGCCCTGGCTATAAATTCACATTTTCAATCTACTGAGTTAACCCCAAACCTCCCTGAAATCTTACCTAGCTGCCGCTGGCCTGAAAACGAGGATGGGACCACCGCATTTCCTTAAATTCCACCCGAGATCCTGAATTCTGGAAGTCTACATCTTGGCCGCGTAGGGCGCGTCGTTTTATTTGCTGTGCAGTCGCAGGCCCGCGGGACTCACTCACTCACTTCTGCTCTGGGTGGGTTTTACATAGCCAGCGAGCGACTGCACAGCAGAAAAAAAAAACACACACACACACACACACACACACGTCTTGGCCCCGTAGGGCGCTTTTTTGTGTTGCTGTGCAGTCGCGGGCCCGCGGGACTCACTCACTCACTTCCCCCCTCTCGGCTACACAAACATGGAGACCGACTGCAGAGCAAAAAACACGGGTGGGGTTTTACATCAAACCAGCGAGCGACTGCACAGCAAAAAAAAACACGGGTTCCCCATGGCGAGATGCATGTATACCGTCAGTGTCCTCCAGAAACAACAGTGCCAAAGGTTGCTTCGGGAGAAAAAGATCCTTCGCATGGCTGCATGCCTCATCTTATGGGAATTTGGACACCCTGAACCCTGAACCTTGAGCTCCACAAAAACCGATCAGATGAAGGCAAAATACTCTGCCAGGGAACGGGGACTGCTCTCCCTCCAGGCGGACGCGGCTGACGCTGGGATCGCGGAAAAGGGCCATCATGCTGGGGACCACTATACTCCGCCTTGTACTACTTCTTCCTTCTGGTTCTTCCTCGTACTACTTTCTTCTACGTCATCAAACTGTCAAACTTCTGAACCCCAAACCGACCAGGTGTTAGCATGATAATCGATGATAATCTACATGTTTAGGATTGAAAGCTACATTGACACAAATAGAAACAACCCTAAACTCTAAACCATGCATGACCACTTCCTCTTGGGCCAATTTAAAGCAACAATTCGTTGGTACATCTATGTCCTTAGAATTAAGTGCTCCAAACACTTCTTGAGATGACGGCGGTGCGTCCCTCTTGGGTTAGACGGTTAGCAGCCTGTTCACACCTTATGTCCGCCAGCATGACGAGATCCTCCAAAGCCCGCCTCCAGAGCTCAAACTGAAGACCAATTGCCTCAATTGCCTGTTGACATCGCACATCATCGCACCCTTTTTCAATGGTTTTTTCGCTGGATTTCTGGTTTGGTCGTTTGGGTTCCGTCCCAACCTGAGTAGTCTTTCACTCCGCTTGTACAATCATTGCTATGTCCCAGAGATGTGAATCCGCCAAGGCAAAATGGTTGGTGTCGGACAGAAACTTCAGAGACTGAATGGCTTCGGTGGCATCACTGAACATCTCCCAGTTCGCACGCATCTTCCGCTGAGGCAGCGTCAACAGGGCACGAAAGGCGAAATGCATGTCAATTGCCGGGCCAAAAGACGTCTGCTGTCCGAACTGTTTGTCACAGCCGGGTGGAAATCTTGCAATTGCTGCAAGAGACTTCTCGGAGTGGAGCGTGGGTCCAAGGCCACGATGGCGACCACATCGACACTCATGCGCTCCAAGTGTCCTGCGACTGCACGGGCCACATTCACACCGAGCGACTGCCCGCTCAAAATCATCGCGAGACGTTTGCTCGAGGCATGAACGCAAGAATACCCTTTATGAAAGCAACGAAGCCAGTGAATCGTAAAGCTTCCTCCATGGATGCCAGGAAACAGCTGGCGCTGGCCGCGGGGGACATGCGACTGGCCGCGGCAACGAACGTTACTGAATTAGTGGTCGTTCGATTTGCTCCCGAAAAGCAGATAAAGGCACCATTCCCTCCAATCCTTCTCTGTGCATCTTCTAGCAGTGGCATGCTCGAACTGAAGAAGCAGGAACCTGCAAAAGGGCAGCGCTGCCCTTGTCACAGGTCAGGAGTTGCCGGCTGGGAGGGTGGGCCACTGCCACCTTTTGCTTTGAGGTGCCACATGGTGCCACTATCCACCTACAGGGCCTACATATTCTCAACGCGCAGCAGTTGTTGCCGTTCCTTGCGCAGCTCAAGCCAGGCGGTAGGGCCGTCAGGAGGCATACCGGTTGCGGCACGAGCTGAACGAGGTAATCGCAAGACGCACAGGGCACGTTTGGGCAAATCGTTCGCCACTTTCCTGCAAAACACTTGGCTCGGCATCACGATCCCACAGGCACAGGGGAACACAGTGGCAAGGGAACCCTTTCAGCTGCGACAGCTGCTCAGCTGTAGAGTTCAGAGTGCGAGGCACGAGCTGCGCAAGGAACGGCAACTCTGCACTGAGGCCTTTGGAATTTGAGTCAAAGCAGAACATGGTCGTGGACTTGTGAGGTAAGGGCTGCGCTGTCCTGAAGGAAAGCTTGACTGCACACAAGTGAACCATGCATGCGCCGCAGGGAAGGGAGAGAAGGCTCGGCCCTGTATGCGCAAAACAACGGGCATCGCGGCATCTTGTTGGCTGGAACCCTGGGAGAACAGTTGCAAACATGAGGAAGCCGACTTGGGTGGACAAGCACACGCAGTTCTCAGCACAAGCGGCAGCATCGACGAGCGCGGCCACAGCCTATCCTCTGCGCTGGCGTTACCCCCGTTGCCTTGATGGTCACCTGCTTACAAAGCTCATGTCCCACGCCTGCGCTCAGACCTCAAAGTCTGGCCACGGACAGTGTGGATGTCACAGCCGCTGCACACGTGAGGGTACCAGTTTCAGACTTGTCAAAAACCCATGCCTGGCAGTCTCGGAAAGAGGCACCCTCAGCTCGATAGCTTGCAGTACTTGGCAGCAGCATGGGCGAAGAGCTGCAGACATGAAGAAGGGGTCGTGGGCAAATATGCGCGAGGAGTTCTCAGCGCAAAGCGGCAGCAACGCCGAGTGATATTGCGATATTGCTGAGAAAGGGGCAAGCGGGAACTGAAGGGCAAGCACGAGATTCAGCGGTTTTTTTTTGACCCCGGCAAGGTCCCGTGAAATCCCGGAATCTTCTGATGTTCCGATCACGCTATCGCAGACAAATCTTTAAGATCGTTCCAGTCCCGCACGTGTCGGTGCACAGAAGGCAATTGGCACCCTCAGTTCGATAGCTTGCCGTACCTGGCAGCAGCATGGGCGAAGAGCTGCAGACATGAAGAAGAGGTCGTGGGCAGACATGCGCGAGGAGTTCTCAGCGCAAAGCGGCAGCAACGCCGAGTGATATTGCTAAGAGAGGGGTAGGCGGGAACTGAAGGGCAAGCACGAGATTCAGCGGCTCTCTCTCGACCCCGGCAAGGTCCGGTGAAATCCCGGAATCTTCTGATGTTCCGATCATGCTGCCGCAGACAAATCTTTAAGATCGTTCCAGTGAGAATGGGTACCAAGCGAATCGCGCGCACATGGCTCAGAAAACAAGACGGGAATTCAGAAAACACAAGCAGACAATTCAGAAAACAGGAAAAGACAATTCAGACGAACAACCTGACCTGTCCCCAACCCTAAACCCTAAACCCTAAACCCTAAAAGCATGCTTCTCTGCTCAATTCTGCTTGTTTTCTGAATCGTCTGGGCCTATTTGCTGAGTCTCTTTTCTTGTTTTCTACTTCATGGGTGTCTGAATCAGACGCTTGTTTGCTGAATCGGACAGGTCCCTGGTTCTAGTCCCGCACGTGTCGGTGCAGAGTAGGCTGAAAACGTTGGCGGGGGAGCCACGGTGGCAGTCTCGGAAAGAGGCACCCTCAGCTCGATAGCTTGCCGTACCTGGCAGCAGCATGGGCGAAGAGCTGCAGACATGAAGAAGGGGTCGAGGGCAGACATGCGCGAGGAGTTCTCAGCGCAAAGCGGCAGCAACGCCGAGTGATATTGCGATATTGCTGAGAAAGGGGCAGGCGGGAACTGAAGGGCAAGCACGAGATTCAGCGGTTTTTTTGGCCCCGGCAAGGTCCCGTGAAATCCCGGAATCTTCTGATGTTCCGATCACGCTATCGCAGACAAATCTTTAAGGCCGTTCCAGTCCCGCACGTGTCGGTGCACAGAAAGCATGTGGCACCCTCAGTTCGATAGCTTGCCGTACCTGGCAGCAGCATGGGCGAAGAGCTGCAGACATGAAGAAGAGGTCGTGGGCAGACATGCGCGAGGAGTTCTCAGCGCAAAGCGGCAGCAACGCCGAGTGATATTGCTAAGAGAGGGGTAGGCGGGAACTGAAGGGCAAGCACGAGATTCAGCGGCTCTCTCTCGACCCCGGCAAGGTCCGGTGAAATCCCGGAATCTTCTGATGTTCCGATCATGCTGCCGCAGACAAATCTTTAAGATCGTTCCAGTGAGAATGGGTACCAAGCGAATCGCGCGCACATGGCTCAGAAAACAGCTTGTCGCCTTCAAACTCTTTGCGGCCTGACCCCACGGCGGAGGATAAATTTTCGGGCATCTCTACTCCCGCTGGTAGCGGGGCCACACTGGGCGCTAGGGAGCACATCCGGCTGTTGCTCTCCGTACTCGATCGAACAACAACAGGGCCCTGGATTGAAGAGTGATGTTGCACATTCAACGTCCCAGACAGGAGTTCTGGAGCATGTCCGGCAAACTCAGCATATTTCAAGCTCCCAATATGTGAGTATCACAGGTCAGGAGTTGCCAGCTTGGAGGGTGGGCCACTGCCACCTTTTGAATTTCGATAGCTTGCCGTACCTGGCAGCAGCATGGGCGAAGAGCTGCAGACATGAAGAAGAGGTCGTGGGCAGACATGCGCGAGGAGTTCTCAGCGCAAAGCGGCAGCAACGCCGAGTGATATTGCTAAGAGAGGGGTAGGCGGGAACTGAAGGGCAAGCACGAGATTCAGCGGCTCTCTCTCGACCCCGGCAAGGTCCGGTGAAATCCCGGAATCTTCTGATGTTCCGATCATGCTGCCGCAGACAAATCTTTAAGATCGTTCCAGTGAGAATGGGTACCAAGCGAATCGCGCGCACATGGCTCAGAAAACAGCTTGTCGCCTTCAAACTCTTTGCGGCCTGACCCCACGGCGGAGGATAAATTTTCGGGCATCTCTACTCCCGCTGGTAGCGGGGCCACACTGGGCGCTAGGGAGCACATCCGGCTGTTGCTCTCCGTACTCGATCGAACAACAACAGGGCCCTGGATTGAAGAGTGATGTTGCACATTCAACGTCCCAGACAGGAGTTCTGGAGCATGTCCGGCAAACTCAGCATATTTCAAGCTCCCAATATGTGAGTATCACAGGTCAGGAGTTGCCAGCTTGGAGGGTGGGCCACTGCCACCTTTTGAATTGAAGCGCCACTATCCACCTACAGAACCTACATATTCATGCATGCTCCAGTAATAGGTTGTAGACCTTAAGTCATCCCAAGCCCACGCAGGAGCACAGCATCGTCTTCTTCACCAACAGCCTCCAACAGCAAATGGTCCTCTCAACGGCGGGTCCCTGTAGGGGTGCCTATTGTAATCCAAAGCCTTGTATTTTGGCCATGTGCAGCCTCTCTGAATGGGTTTCAAGCGAGTTCTCCCGTACCATGCTGTGCCCGAAGGCACGGCCAAGATCTCCAAAGCCAAGGTGGACCCAAGGTGGACCGTGGCGGGGCATCAGGGCATGGCATCAGCAAGCGTTGAGGAGTCCAAAGGTACTGCATACGACGTGATACGTGAGGAGATGGAGTAGCTGAGTACAAGCTAAAATCCGAAGCTCGCCAACCACTACTTCTGACAGCGGCACAGAACCGGAACCAGGAGTTGTCACGAGTGCGGGAACAGGAGGAGTTCTTATGATGCGGCATCAGAGGCGTACGCCTCCACGTTTTACGGAACAATTAGTTGGTTTCGCCAGGACCTGAGGGCCTGAGGACTATTGAGGACTCGAGCTCTCAAGGCACAGGGCTTAGTTCCCTAGAGACGGGTTGGTGTTCTAGCATATGATTGACCAGCAATGTCTCCAAGACCAGCTATAGCTGCCTCTTTGGAATCCAGCATGGAGAACGCAGAGGGCGTAACAAACCATCCATATACATATTCTCAGCGGGCGGGCATCAGCAACGAGTGCTTAGCCAGAAGATGGCAAGTCATCCCAGCAAGCCTTGTGATGGGTTGTTGCTCTATAGTTGATGCAGTGCTGCGTGGTCATCGTGTTCCGTCACCTTCATCGGGACACGCAGTCAGTAATGCAGTGGGAAGGGCCCACGACTGCACAAACAGACGCTGGCCGTGGACCGTTGCTGCGCTGGAGCCGTGTACTTGTAGCAAGCCTTGCGAAACTCGTACAGCGCGAAGGATTGTTGACATGGCAAAAACTCATTATCAGCAGCGATGCCGTGGCAGGAAAGGTTGGAAGAGGACGAATGCAACGACTTAGCAAGGCCCCTTAACACCAACCTGATGCAGCTTGATACCTAAACTCTAAACCTTACGCCCTAAACACTAAATCCTTGGTACCTGCTACACGCCCTATAAGGATCGGACCCTAATTCCCGAATTGTCTATTAGGCACGTCACCCTCGCAAAGCCAAGCTCTCACCGCAACGCTGCGCAATGCTGCGCACCCTGCCATTGAACCTCTAAGCCACAGCAGGGAACCCAAGGGTCAGAGAACATCCACCTGCATGGCCGCAGAGTCTAAAAACGTCGCGCCCCCGTTTCTATGCATGCAGAGCTTCCAGTGGGGCCTTGATAGGTGTGCACATTGCACGCCCCGAAGGGTAACAGGTGCGGCTGATTGCCGAAAGGCCCGCATATTAACGGCGCTCGTGAGAAATCATGAAACTGTCGAAGTGCCCTACATCTCAGCGGGTGGGCATCAGGTGTTACGGTAGAAGAAGGGCGGTTTCGTTGGCTCACTAACTGCCTTTATACGGGTGTGAGAGTTCCAGGAGTGAACAGACGCAGCCCAAGATGGCCAACAGAGTGATTCATGAACCAGATGCGCGAATGTAACCATGAAATTGCTCTCTAGTGTCAAGTCCAGGATGCAACGGTACAAAAGAAGGCAAGAGACGTCCCAGATGACACACAAGCCACCTTTGAAACTAGGAAGCCGCACCCCTGTTATCTTGAGGACCAAAAGAGCTGGGATTCAGGGGTCTAAAAGCCAGGTCCTGTGAGAGCAAGTTTAAAGGATGTGCTCGCCCGTGTCACAAGAACTCTTTTGTTAAACGGGCGGTTAATAGAATTCACTCACTCACTTGTGCTCTCTTTACGCTCTCACACAGTTACAAGTCACGAAAGCAAAACATGAACACGAGCGCCCTGCTGCTAATAGAAGCCCGTGGTGAGGCACGGGAAAGGCCATGGGACATCACTGGCGTGTCACCTCCGACAAACGGCAGGGCAGAGGGGTACAAGCCTGGCCTAATGCCACGCGGTCTGACTAGGATGGACTACCGGCCATACCTCAGTTCGCCGGCACGCTCCTGCGCAAAAGAATGGCCCCGCAGAAGCCCAGCAGGTTCCATGCGTTTGCGCAGGTTCCAGGTCTCGGGAGCAGGTGTTAAACCAATCAAACTCTGTGTTTTCTCTTCATCGGGTTTCGGGTTACAGGGTCACTTCGGAGGAGTGGCGCAACATGCGCAACCATGCCACAGCAAACCAAGAGCCACTGCCTGGAGGAAGGCTGGGATTCAAGGGTCTAAAAGCCAGGTCCTGTGTGGTTAACGAGCTTCCGGACTAGATGTGAGAGCAAGTTTAAAGGATGTGCTCGCCCGTATCACAAGAACTCTTTTATTAAACGGGCGATGAATAGAATTCACTCACTCACTTGTGCTCTCTTTACGCTCTCACACAGTTACAAGTCACGAAAGCAAAACATGAACACGAGCATCAAGCCCCAACGCTCGGAGCAAGAAGCAGCGAAAGAGCTTTGGCGCCCTGCTGCTAAAGAAGCCCCTGGTGAGGCACGGGAAAGGCCATGGGACATCACTGGCGTGCAGACAGCTCTCACGTGATGATTTGGGCTTCTGCCCTAGATGCCCTCAGCTCGATGCTAGCTCACAGCCTCAAGAGCTGAAAAAGAGAACGTCGCGCCGCCGCGCAAGCCAGCTTCTCACGTGAGGTCGCCGACACTGTTACACAAGATAGGGACCCCCTCGCGGGGGGTAGAAATAGGTACCGGGACCTATTTCCGGAATTGGGGAGTTGGGGGGGGAGATCGACCACTCTTACCCGGGCCGGGGATGGGATGCGGTCTTGAGAAACGAAGGCACACTCAACTCAACCTGAGCCTCTACCGACTTCTTTCCCCCCCTCGGCAGGCAAGGGCGCCCATAAACCCCCTACACCCCTAAACCCCTAAACCCGAAACCCTAAACCCTCAACCGTCAACCCTAAACCCTAGGATTTCGAGGGGGTCCTTATACAAGGGCAAGGGCGCTAAGCCAGAAGATGGCAAGTCATCCCAGCTTTGTGATGGCTTCGTTTCATCGTGTTCCGCCACCTTGGAAGGGCTTTCTGAGGAAAAGCTCCCCAACATCGGGACACGCATTCAGTGCAGTGGGAAGGGGGGTACCCCCCTTTCGGCATTGCCCAGGGGCATAAGCGGCATCCGAGGCGTATCCACGTCTTACGGAACAATAAGTTGGCTTCGCCAGGACCTGAGGGCCTGAGGACTATTGAGGACTCGAGCTCTCAAGCAATGCCTCCAAGACCAGCTATAGCTGCCTCTTTGGAATCCAGCATGGAGAATTCAGACGGCGTAACAAACCATCCATATACATATTCTCAGCGGGCGGGCATCAGCAACGAGTGCTTAGCCAGAAGATGGCAAGTCATCCCAGCAAGCCTTGCGATGGGTTGTTGCTCTATAGTTGACGCAGTGCTGCGTGTTCATCATCGTGTTCCGTCACCTTCATCGGGACACGCAGTCAGTAATGCAGTGGGAAGGGCCCACGACTGCACAAACAGACAGACCACCAACTACTCTAATACAAGGGAGCTAAGACAGAAGATGGCAAGTCATTCCAGCAAGCCTTGTGATGGGTTCATCGTGTTCCGCCACCTTCGCAGAAAGGGTTGCTTTCGAAGGAAAAGCTCCCCGTCCAACATCGGGACACGCAGTCAGCAATGCAGTGGGAAGGGGGGTAGCCCCCTACCCTTTCGGCATTGCCCAGGGGGTATAAGCAAGCCAGCAAGCCAGGCGGCAGAGCCGTCAGGAGGCATCGATCACGAGCATCAAGCCCCAACGCGGACCTTCTGTAAAGTGGAGGAAGCCGTAAGGAGGCATCGATCACGAGCATCAAGCCCCAACGCGTACTTTCTGTAAGGTGGAGGAGTTCTTATGATGCGGCATCAGAGGTGTACGCCTCCACGTCTTACGGAACAATAAGTTGGTTTCGCCAGGACCTGAGGGCCTGAGGACTATTGAGGACTCGAGCTCTCAAGGCACAAGGCTTAGTTTCCTAGAGACGGGTTGGTGTTCTAGCATTTGATTGACCAGCAATGTCTCCAAGACCAGCTATAGCTGCCTCTTTGCATCCAGCATGGAGAATTCAGACGGCGTAACAAACCATCCATATACATATTCTCAGCAGGCGGGCATCAGCAACGAGTGCTTAGCCAGAAGATGGCAAGTCATCCCAGCAAGCCTTGTGATGAGTTGTTGCTCTATAGTTGATGCAGTGCTGCGTGTTCATCGTGTTCCGTCACCTTCATCGGGACACGCAGTCAGTAATGCAGTGGGAAGGGCCCACGACTGCACAAACAGACGCTGGTCGTGGACCGTTGCTGCGCTGGAGCCGTGTACTTGTAGCAAGCCTTGCAAAACTCGTACAGCACGAAGGATTGTTGACATGGCAAAAACTCATTATCAGCCGCGATGCCGTGGCAGGAAAGGTTGGAAGAGGACGAATACAACGACTCAGCAAGGCCCCTTAACACCAACCTGATGCAGCTTGATACCTAAACCCTAAACCTTACGCCCTAAACACTAAATCCTTGGTACCTGCTACCCGCCCTATAAAGATCGGACCCTAATTCCCGAATTGTCTATTAGGCACGTCACCCTCGCAAAGCCAAGCTCTCACCGCAACGCTGCGCAATGCTGCGCACCCTTCCATTGAACCTCTAAGCCACAGCAGGGAACCCAAGGGTCAGAGAACATCCACCTGCATGGCCGCAGAGTCTAAAAACGTCGCGCCCCCCGAAGGTGCCACGTTTCTATGCATGCAGAGCTTCCAGTGGGGCCTTGATAGGTGTGCACATTGCACGCCCCGAAGGGTAACAGGTGCGGCTGATTGCCGAAAGGCCCGCATATTAACGGCGCTCGTGAGAAATCATGAAACTGTCGAAGTGCCCTACATCTCAGCGGGTGGGCATCAGCAGGTGTTAAGGTAGAAGACGGCAAGTCACGAAAGCAAAACATGAACACGAGCATCAAGCCCCAACGCTTGGAGCAAGAAGCAGCGAAAGAGCTTTGGCGCCCTGCTGCTAAAGAAGCCCCTGGTGAGGCACGGGAGAGGCCATGGGACATCACTGGCGCGTCACCTCCGACAAACGGCAGGGCAGAGGGGTACAGACGGCCACCTGTGTTTTCTCTTCATCGGGTTTAGGGTTACAGGGTCACTTCGGAGGAGTGGCGCAACATGTGCAAAAATAGCCCCCCGTGCTTAGGAGGGGGGAGGGCAGAAAATGTAGATTACAACTTTCGCTCCCCCACCGATACGAATGTGTCAATTGTAGGTTCCCACGTCTGGGTCCACGTTTTGCAGCTACCTCGTGCAGGGCAAGCCACGCATACCCCTGCTTATTTCCGCTGGAAACGGACACTGGCAATTGTAGGAAAACATGTCCCACAATCATGCACCCCCCGCCACTCCTACATTTATTAAGTGCAGGTGGGTGCAACCATGCCACAGCAAACCAAGGAGCCACTGCCTGGAGGCTCTCCAGATGCGGCCTCAACTACGGGTCCCTGTAGGGGTGCCTATTGTAATCCGGAGCCTTGTATTTTGGCCATGTGCAGCCTCTCTGAATGGGTTTGGGGCGAGTTCTCTAAGCAAGTGTTAAGGTAGAAGGCGGCAAGTCATCGCAGCAAAACATGAAGTCGAGGGAAAGCAAGATCCCCCTTGGATTAACGGTAGGGGGGTTGGAAAATGCCAAAGGCATTCCTCGACCACCCCATCGAGATCCAGCGCAGACCCCGCACAGATGCCAGAGACAGTGACGAACCATCATTGCCGAAACTTAATTGCCGGAAGGGGGGTAGCCCCCTACCCTTTCGGCATTGCCCAGGGGGTATAAGCAAGCCAGCAAGCCAGGCGGTAGAGCCGTCAGGAGGCATCGATCACGAGCATCAATCAAGCAGTGGAAAGTGGTAGCCGAGCTCCTTCCTCAAAAGCAGGAACCTGGACGCTGCTCTCCAGCGACAACATGTTGGAAATTGATGCCTGATCTTGCGGAGACGTTTCCAAGATCAACATGTTTGCGGGCCTAGTTTGCTCGAGTAGGCATCATTCTGCAGAGCATCTTTGTGCAATCTTGGGTGGGTCCAATGGTCTTTGGAGTGGCCCATGATCTGCGTTTCTGGAGGCTTTGCAATGTCTAGCGAAACCCGTAGCGAAACCATAACCGCTCCCCGAGCTGGCGTTACCTTGATGCTATCTGCTTACCAGATACCAGGCTCAAGTCCCATGGGCTCAGGCTTGAAAACCCAAAACCACGGACAATCAGGAATTGCATACTTGAGGGTACCAGTTTCCGACGTGTCAAAATCCCGCGGCGGGCAGTGTCGGAAAGTGGTACCCCCAGCTCGATGGCTTGCACTTCCCGGCAACAGCACGGGAGCCTGTCTTGGGTAGACACGCGCGAGGAGTTCTCAGCGCAAAGCGGCAGCAACGCCCAGCGAGACTACTGGGAGAGGGGTATAAGTAGAAACTGAAGGGCAAGAACGAGGTTCAGCAGAAATGCCCGGTGAAATTCCGGAACCTTCTGTGACGTTCAGACCACGCCGTCGCAAACAAATCTTTACGATCTTTCCAGCGCCGTACGCATGGGTGCACAGTAGGCTGAACATTTTGGTGGGGGAAGCCGCAGCGCCTGGAACAGAAACTGCTCTGGCCTTTTGAGTCGGTCCAACTTTGATGTAACATCTGTTTGTGTCGCACATGTGTCACAAACGTGGGCTACTTGCGGGTCAAAGCTGTGAGGTACCAGTAAGGGTACGACATCCTACCCTTGGAATCAAGCCCCAACGCGGACTTTCTGTAAGGTGAAGGAGTTCTTATGATGCAGTGCTCCGTGTTCATCGTGTTCCGTCACCTTCATCGGACACGCAGTCAGTAATGCGGTGCCACGACTGCACAAACAGACGCTGGCCGTGGACCGTTGCTGCGCTGGAGCCGTGTACTTGTAGCAAGCCTTGCGAAACTCGTACAGCGCGAAGGATTGTTGACATGGCACAAACTCATTATCAGCAGCGATGCCGTGGCAGGAAAGGTTGGAAGAGGACGAATGCAACGACTTAGCAAGGCCCCTTAACACCAACCTGATACAGCTTGATACCTAAACTCTAAACCTTACGCCCTAAACACTAAATCCTTGGTACCTGCTACCCGCCCTATAAAGATCGGACCCTAATTCCCGAATTGTCTATTAGGCACGTCACCCTCGCAAAGCCAAGCTCTCACCGCAACGCTGCGCAATGCTGCGCACCCTTCCATTGAACCTCTAAGCCACAGTAGGGAACCCAAGGGTCAGAGAACATCCACCTGCATGGCCGCAGAGTCTAAAAACGTCGCGCCCCCCGAAGGTGCCACGTTTCTATGCATGCAGAGCTTCCAGTGGGGCCTTGATAGGTGTGCACATTGCACGCCCCGAAGGGTAACAGGTGCGGCTGATTGCCGAAAGGCCCGACAACTGAAATGATGGCACATTAACGGCGCTCGTGAGAAATCATGAAACTGTCGAAGTGCCCTACATCTCAGCGGGTGGGCATCAGCAGGTGTTAAGGTAGAAGACGGCAAGTCACGAAAGCAAAACATGAACACGTAACACCAGCATCAAGCCCCATTGCTTGGAGCAAGAAGCAGCGAAAGAGCTTTGGCGCCCTGCTGCTAAAGAAGCCCCTGGTGAGGCACGGGAAAGGCCATGGGACATCACTGGCGCGTCACCTCCGACAAACGGCAGGGCAGAGGGGTACAGACGGCCACCTGTGTTTTCTCTTCATCGGGTTTAGGGTTACAGGGTCACTTCGGAGGAGTGGCGCAACATGCGCAACCATGCCACAGCAAACCAAGGAGCCACTGCCTGGAGGCTCTCCAGACGCGGCCTCAACTACGGGTCCCTGTAGGGGTGCCTATTGTAATCCGGAGCCTTGTATTTTGGCCATGTGCAGCCTCTCTGAATGGGTTTCAAGCGAGTTCTCTAAGCAAGTGTTAAGGTAGAAGGCGGCAAGTCATCGCAGCAAAACATGACGTCGAGGGAAAGCAAGATCCCCCTTGGATTAACGGTAGGGGGGTTGGAAAATGCCAAAGGCATTCCTCGACCACCCCATCGAGATCCAGCGCAGACCCCGCACAGAGCCAGAGACAGTGACGAACCATCAGCCCAGGGGTATATCAATATTATTATTTCGACAAATTTGTCAAGCCAGCAAGCCAGGCGGCAGAGCCGTCAGGAGGCATCGATCACGAGCATCAAGCCCCAACGCGGACTTTCTGTAAAGTGGAGGAAGCCGTAAGGAGGCATCGATCACGAGCATCAAGCCCCAACGCGTACTTTCTGTAAGGTGGAGGAGTTCTTATGATGCGGCATCAGAGGCGTACGCCTCCACGTCTTACGGAACAATAAGTTGGTTTCGCCAGGACCTGAGGGCCTGAGGACTCGAGCTCTCAACGCACAGGGCTTAGTTCCCTAGAGACGGGTTGGTGTTCTAGCATTTGATTGACCAGCAATGTCTCCAAGACTAGCTATAGCTGCCTCTTTGCATCCAGCATGGAGAATTCAGACGGCGTAACAAACCATCCATCTACATATTCTCAGCAAGCGGGCATCAGCAACGAGTGCTTAGCCGGCAAGATTTGAAACTCTACTTTCCGATTGCTCGTATTGAACATGTCCACAGCTCCCTCGTAGTCGCTGAGCGCTGACATCACCACGTGGACCTGCCCGGCCCAAGAATCCATCAATTGGCAAAGTCGATTTCGAACGAGGCCCTCGTCGTCTGACTTGGCCACCTCGTCAGAAGATGGCAAGTCATCCCAGCAAGCCTTGTGATGGGTTGTTGCTCTATAGTTGATGCAGTGCTGCGTGTTCATCGTGTTCCGTCACCTTTATCGGGACACGCAGCCAGTAATGCAGTGGGAAGGGCCCACGACTGCACCAACAGATGCTGGTCGTGGACCGTTGCTGCGCTGGAGCCGTGTACTTGTAGCACGCCTTGCAAAACTCGTACAGCACGAAGGAAGCCTACCCCCGAAGGGGGCGGGGGGGGAGGTGGGGGGGGGATTGGAAATAGGTGCCACCTATTTCCGTAAGTGTGGTCCGGGGGTCGGGGGGGGGGGACCACTCTCACAAGGCCCTCCATGCCTTTAATGCCTTTAAGACCACCTAGAACTCTGGAAAATCATATGGCAAGCATGCGCGCCACCTATGTCTGTAAGGGCCCCCCACTCTCACGGAAATAGGTGGTCCACCTATTAAAAATAGGCGCCGCGAAGGGTAACCCCCCCCCCCCTCATCCACTTATTATTAGGGGGTCGGCGTACGAAGGATTGTTGACAAACATGAACAAGTAACACCAGCATCAAGCCCCAACGCTTGGAGCAAGAAGCAGCGAAAGAGCTTTGGCGCCCTGCTGCTAAAGAAGCCCCTGGTGAGGCACGGGAAAGGCCATGGGACATCACTGGCGTGTCACCTGGTCTGACTAGGATGGACTACCGGCCATGTTTTAGTTCGCCGGCACGCTCCTGCGCAAAAGAATGGTCCCGCAGAAGCCCAGCAGGTTCCATGCGTTTGCGCAGGTTCCAGGTCTCGGGAGCAGGTTTTAAACCAATCAAGCTCTGTGTTTTCTCTTCATCGGGTTTAGGGTTACAGTTACAGGGTCACTTCGGAGGAGGTAGAAGGCGGCAAGTCATCGCAGCAAAACATGAAGTCGAGGGAAAGCAAGATCCCCCTTGGATTAACGGTAGGGGGGGTGGAAAATGCCAAAGGCATTCCTCGACCACCCCATCGAGATCCAGCGCAGACCCCGCACAGATGCCAGAGACAGTGACGAACCATCATTGCCGAAACTTAATTGGCGGAAGGGGGTAGCCCCCTACCCTTTCGGCATTGCCCAGGGGGTATAAGCAAGCCAGCAAGCCAGGCGGCAGAGCCGTCAGGAGGCATCGATCCCGAGCATCAAGCCCCAACGCGGACTTTCTGTAAAGTGAAGGAGTTCTTCTGATGCAGTGCTCCGTGTTCATCGTGTTCTGTCACCTTCATCGGGACACACAGTCAGTAATGCAGTGGGACTGCACAAACAGAGGCTGGCCGTGGACCGTTGCTGCGCTGGAGCCGTGTAGTTGTAACAAGCCTTGCAAAACTCGTACAGCACGAAGGATGCCCACCCCCGAAGGGGGCGGAGGGGGAGGTGGGGGGGGGATTGGAAATAGGTGCCACCTATTTCCGTAAGTGTGGTCCGGGGGGAGGGGGGGGGGGACCACTCTCACAAGGCCCTCCATGCCTTTAATGCCTTTAAGACCACCTAGAAGTCTGGAAAATCATATGTGGCAAGCATGCGCGCCACCTATGTCTGTAAGGGCCCCCCACTCTCACGGAAATATGCGCACCCTTCCATTAAACCTCTAAGCCACAGCAGGGAACCCAAGGGTCAGAGAACATCCACCAGCTCTGCTGCTATCCATCGCCCAGCGTTGCATAGTTGAAGGCGCACCCGTGTTCAGAAACCAAGTCGGCCTTTTCCCGATGTGGAGCGCCCGTTGCAAGCCAACCTTCTGACCCAGTCCGGGCAACAAGCATCTTTCCACCGAAAGGCATGGCCTTTTCGGCATGTTAGATAGCCTCAATCGAAAAGCCCTAAGCATGGAGTCTCAGCCAGATCCGCAGAGCGCTTGCTTGCATACCCTGTAGGGATCATTTGGAGATCGGGCACTCCTGGCGCATCCTCGCGCCAGGACTCACGCTAAGCCCTT
This sequence comes from Symbiodinium natans, assembly GCA_905221605.1. NCBI lineage: Eukaryota > Dinophyceae > Suessiales > Symbiodiniaceae > Symbiodinium > Symbiodinium natans. The sequence continues at coordinate 419,514 of CAJNDS010001112.1, forward strand.
ACAACCCTGAACAACTCGAATCCGAGCAAGTTCACTTGATGGCAGGAGACCCACGGAGAGAAGGTTGAGGGCTTGGGGTAGCTGAGTTAAGATCTGGCAGCCACGCAGTGTGTGCGAAATGAGCTGTACTCCCCGTGCTCAACCCTATATGCTAGATTCGACGTCCTGACGGACCCGTGCTGAGGAGCATCCGCTCCTGAGAATCATCCGCGGAAGCCAGCCACCATTTCAGGGTGGACATTTTTCTGTCAGTTCTGCTAGACTCCCAGGCAAGAGCAAGCGGCAGGTGCTTGCAGCCTTGGGCTGGGAAGTGGAGCTTTGACAGGGCCGCAGAGTCTAAAAACGTCGCCCCCCCCCCCCGAAGGTGCCACGTTTCTATGCATGCAGAGCTTCCAGGGGGGCCTTGATAGGTGTGCACATTGCACGCTGTGCGCAAAGAACAGATGCAGGGAATGGAAACATGGATACGCCAGCATAGGGCATCTGGCAGGATGTGCTCGGTTTCGGAAGTAAGCTGAAAAGCGATACATCCTCCGATGTTGAGGACTCCCAGGGCTGCCTAAGAGATGTCCGAGTCGAAACCTTCTGAATCCACTGACTCGACTGTACTGGCCAGCGCAACAAGATGCAAAAAGCATCAATGACTGGGTGGTTCCGACTGGGACACGTAAATTTCTGCGCATGCGCGCTGACACCAAGGCTCTCGAGAGCAGGCTCGAGTTGCAGTACCGAGCACATTAAGCTAACTCCCATGAAGCTTGCAAAGGCGAAGACCAGTGCGGTCATCAATGCAATGGACAGCGTCCTCTCTCCTTCCCGCTAGCATCTGCACAGGCCGGCTTCTGTTTTGATCGCCCTACAGGCCTGCAGCTTTGGCAACGGCCGTAAAGCGGGACACTGCGTACCATCCAGACTTTGCAGACTGCGCCAAGAAGAGTCAGACCTCACACAGGCCACATGGAGGCAATGCTTGACGTGTCATGGCTCGGATGGCTCGGATGGCTCGGATGGCTCGGCCACTCTCCGAATCCGAGCGCTACGCTTTTTTCAGGTGCCGTCGCTAGACCTGTCTGAGGGTACTACGCGCTCCTTCTGGCCCATCATCCACACAGATGTCCACGACACGGTCTTGTTCAGCATCCCCTCTGGAAAAATGCGAGAAGTCGAAAGCCCTCAGTCAAACGGGAGCACCCACACATGGACCTACATGGACATCGAGGTGTTCCAAAGAGTCAGGGACAGAGGCTGAAAGCCCTGAGCGAATGTCCCAAGGCAGAATCGTCGAGTCCAACATCCCAAGCCGAAAAGTCTGTGGAGATGCCCGAAGCCAGAATTTTGGTACAGCAAGTTTGAGCTCCAACGCCCAGGTTTGCTTTCCTTGGAAACTTCCTTGGTCTCCGTTCTGAAGGCATCCATGATCGACGGTTGGCCAAAGTCAACGACTGGGCAGAGATTGCACGCACACGAGGCCATGGCCTCGTACATGGCGGCCATTGGGGGGGAGCGACCGCGGCGACCGCGCCTTGAGCCTTATCAGGCCCGCGGCTGATTTCGTGAGAGTTTGAGCTTCGCTCCTTTCGGCAGCTCCACGTTTCCACATGTTTCCACTACCAGATTCCATTGGGCAGTCAAGAAGCAAAAGACGGCAGCCGCAGTGATGCCAGGCCTTGGTCAGAGCGCATCTGCTCTGGATCTTTTCAGTGCCAGCAGCAAGCTTGTCAAAAGCAAAGCCACTCGCGAACCCTGTTCCGAAGCCCTGCCTCCAGTCTGCCACCGGCGCATTTGCCTACAACAACTCGAGGCTATTTTCAGGAACACGTGATGTGACACGGCGCCTGGGTTTGAAGCTGGCGAGTCCAAGCTGAGACTTTCGCATTTGCAGCGCCGATGTGTTTTTTGTAACGTTTGGAAGGCAGATTTTGCGTCGTCTCATCCTCGTATCTGTCATTATCTGTCCCCCATTTGAGAGGTGTCATGACCAAACGAAGCTCCAAAGGTGACGACAGGTACGAGGATGGCGCACCCCACGTATCTCGTAACTGTCCGCACTTTGGAAGCATCAACACCAAACGAAGCTCCAAAAGTGACGACAGGTGCACCAGGTGGAATTAGCGGACGCTTGCTTCGCGAACACACAACTCGCACGATGTTTGGTGGAACCCCAACCTTCAAAAAGGGAACCCTTGGCTACGCATTTGGGGTGTAAGAGGTTCTTCTGATCCTCTGCGCGTTGAACCCCGATAGAAGCCAGAAATGTCCCAGCAAAAGCTTCTTTCCAACTTGGGCAGGTTCGTGACAGTGTGTGTTCTTGGGACTGCAGAAATCATGCTTCCCCTTGCTCCTCCCTTCATGTCTTGCACTTGACAGCTGTGGCAATTGCTTGCAGCTCACACCAGCCCATCAAATAGATTATTTTGGCCCAAGCGGTGTAAAGTCGGCCCAACCTCTGCGGCACGCAGCACAGGAAGGCAGATGAAGAAAGCCGCTCCATGCGGTGTAAAGTCAGCTCAACAACAGCGAAACTGCAGGGGCACACGGCTTTTGTGAGCGTTTGCGGAGTGGGTTGAGAAGCCGTAACAGCCCAACTGCAGAGGCACATGGCTTTTTCTCAAACAGGAACCGTTTGGGGTCCTCTCCTCAGAAAAAAAAGTCACGCGCTTGGCTGGACTGGTGTCACGCAGTTGGGCCCGTGGTCTCCCATGGTCTCCGATTATGAGCGCAATTATGGCGCAATTAAGGGCCGGGCGGGTGTCATGCGGTTTGGAGCCCGTGGTCTCCTATGGTCTCCGATCATGAGTGACAGGGCCTGGGAGGGTGTCACGCGGTTTGGGTCCGTGGTCTCCCGCCCCCGATTATGAGCGCAATTAGGGTCGGGAGGGTGTTGAGAGCACTCGAAGGCCGGGCGGGTGTCCCGCGGTTTGCTTTCCGAGCATGAGAGCAATTGAGGCCGGGTGGGGGGTCACGCAGTTTGGGTCCGTGGTCTCCCACGGTTTCCGATCATGAGCGACAGGGGTTGGGAGGGTGTCACGCGGTTTGGGTCCGTGGTCTCCCATGCTCTCCGATCATGAGAGCATACCGTGATCTCTCCGATCATGAGTGACAGGGGGTTGGGACGGTGTCACGTGGTTTGGCCCATGCTCTCCGATCACGCGAGCAAGTGGGGCCGGGTGGGTGTCACAGCTCTCCTTCTTCTTATGCAAACAACAGGGAAGATAAATCGAGGAATTCATAAACGAAGACAAACACAGACTTCAACACTTCTTGGTGGCCAAAACACCAATCTTTTCAGTTTTGGATTTGTTTTGATCTGTTTACACGCTGTAATGAAACACAGACAGCCCAATAGACATGGGCGACCGGAGGCTGCAAGAATACCTTTTTCGAGGCTTGACGAATGCATTTGGTCTTACTTTGATCTTATAATATCTTATATCCGAATTTGCAATGATATTCCTTCCTATTAATATTGCTTTTTGTCAATGACGGAGAAAGAGCTGAACTCATTTATGCCCGGGCGAAGTATGCATTTGCATTTTCGTTTCTTGCGTCCGGGGCCCCTGTCTTTTCCGCACGGGGTCAGGTCTATTGTGGTTTTGCAAAGAGGCAGCTGCGCGAATGCATTTAGCCGGCCTTGAAAAATGCATTTGGGCATGTTCCTTTTCATTCGTGGCTCCTTTCGAAATTCCTGCGAAATGTCGAATATGCTGCTAGACGTGTTAGGGCCAGGGCCCGTATAGCTTTTCCTTCTTACGCAAACAACAGAAAAGAGATTATGCCGCCGAAGACCCCAAACAGCATGATTGTAGAGAAAGGGGAAACGATGTGAAACAACAACGCGACATAAATCTCGACAGGCGTTTAACGTTACCCGAACCCATGAGCCAGAACCCAAAACCATAGAAATGTTTCATGCCTCTCTTGGCCCGAATACCGCAGAACATGTTCAGATGCAGTATTGGGGAAATACATTTTTCGTCGCCCGAAAAATGCACTTGGCACAGGTTCCTGTCGCGTTGAAGTGTGTTTTCGTCCTTGTTCTTGAGTTCTTCGACTTCTCTTTTCTTTTGTTTGCATAGGACCTAGGAAGGAAGAGCTATAAGAGCCCTAACACGTCTAGCAACATTTTCGATGTTGCATTTTCGAGGGCCCCCTATATTGCATTCGCTAGCTGCCTCTTCCCAAAACCAGAGTAGACCTGACCCCCACGCGGACAAGACAAAGGCCCCAGACGCAGATAATGACCAAAACACAAATGCACTTTTCGCCCGTACATAAATTCATTCAGCTCTTTCTTCCTTTTGAAAAATGCAAAAGGAAAGAGTATCATTACAAATGTGGAAAGCAAGACCAAAGCAAGACCAAAGCAAGACCAAATTCATTCTTCTGGCCTCGAAAAATGCATTCGCGCAGCCTCTGGTCGCCCACGTCTGGGGTTGTCTGTGTTTCACTACAGCGTGTTTAAACAAATAAAAAAACCACATCCAAAAACATAAGTAGATGGGTGTTTTGCGTCCAACCACGATCCCACATGCATCCCGGGGCATGCCAAATGCATTTGCCAACGGTTTCCCGTCGCGTTGAAGTCTGCATAAGACCTAGGACCTAGGAAGGAAGAGCAAGAAGAAAAAAGGAGGCTATTTGAACGCGTTCGCTCCCCCCCTCCCCCGGCCTTTTCTTCATCCCAAAAAAAAGGATGCTATTTGAAGACGCTCGCTCCCCAGCCCTCCCGAAGAGGCCTTCTCTTCACCCCAAAAGGGATGCTATTTAAACGCTCGCTCCCCAGCCCTCCCCCCGAAGAGGCCTTCTCTTCACACAAAAGGGGTGCTGCTTGAATGCGCTCGCTCCCCAGCCCTCCCCCCCGAAGAGGCCTTCTCTTCACCCCAAAAGGGATGCTATTTGAACGCGCTCGCTGCCCAGCCCTCCTCCCGAAGAGGCCTTCTCTTCACCCCAAAAGGGATGCTATTTGAACACGCTCGCTCCCCAGCCTTCCCGAAGAGGCCTTCTCTTCCGGAAAGGCCATCGAAAAAATTATTTCCCAGTCAAAAAAAACTTTTTTGCACATTCTAAAAAAACTTTACAAAATTCAAGAAAAACTTTTTCCCAATCAACAAAAACTTTCCGTGGGTGCCTACAAGAGATCTAGAATCTATTGGAGTAAGACTGCACCATCTAAAAAAACTTTCCAAAAATCAAAAAACTTTTTGCCAATAAAAAACTTTCCTTGGGTGTTTACAAGAGATCTAGAATCTGTTGGAGAAAGCTTGACACATCAAAAATCTTTAATATATACTATATATACTATACATATATACTATAGATATATATTATGTATATATATATATAGTATGTAATATATATATATATACATTATATATATATACTATATGTATATACTATATGTATATACTATATGTATATACTATATGTATATACTATATGTATATACTATATGTAGATACTATATGTAGATACTATATGTATATACTATATCTATATACTATATGTATATACTATATGTATATATACTATATATACTACATATACTATATCTTCTCTGTATACTATATATACTAGCAACTCTATGTATACTATATATACTATCTACTCTATATGTACTATATATACTTTTTATACCATAAATGCATATACAAAATACATACTATATATATATAGATTATATACCATACATATATAATATACATATGTCAGTATATACACTATAATATATACTGTATATATATAGTATATTATATATATAACACATATGTAATATATAAATCTATATAATAAAAAAACATATCGCGTAAGCATTGGCATGCTTGTTGTTCTTGTTGTTCTGTCCTCGTGTGCGAAACTTAAAAAAGGCGGGGGGGTTGGGGGGGGCGCAGCCCCCCCATTTGCAAACACACTGCTCGCGTGATGGGTTTCAACAAGAATGATATGCGTCAAGTACATATAGTATACATATAATATAAAATAAGAAAAAAATGATGTGTAGCATATATAAATAAATATAGTATATATAGTATATAATATATATATATAGTATATATAATATAAAGTATATAATATATATAAATATAATATATATATATGTATATTATATACATATATAAATAAATATAGTATATATAGTATATAATATATATATATAGTATATATAATATAAAGTATATATATATATATATAATATATATATATGTATATATATATGTATATTATATACTAGATATATAGTATATATATATATAGTATATATATATATATATAGTATATATAGATATATAGTATATATAATATATATGGTAGTATATATAGTAGTATATATATTATATATAGAGTATATTAGTATATATAGTATATATAATATATAATATAGTATATCTCAATATAGTATATAGTATATTATATATTATAGTATATATAGCATATAGTCTATATATATAGTATATATATAGTATATATATATATATATATAGTATATAGTATATATATATATAATATATATATAGTATATATATATAGTTTATATATAGTAAATATATAGTGTATATATATATATATAGAGTATATATATATACTACATATATATATATAGTGTATATATATATAGTATATATACTATATACTATATAGCATATACAGAAGACATATATATATATATACAGTTTATAATATCTTTATATATACACACACCTTCCTTCCTCCTTCCTTCATTCCGTCATTCCCTCCTTCCTTCCTTCTTTCCTTCCTTCCTTCCCTCCTGAAAAGAGGCAGCTACGGCTACGCGAATGCATTTAGCCGGCCTTGATCATGCATTTGGGCATGTTCCTGTTGATTCAGGGCCCCTTTCAGAATTCCTGCCAAACGTCGACAATGCTGTGTTAGGGCTCGTAAAGCTGTTCTTACCGCCCTGCCGAAAGCCTGCGAGGCGTCTCGGGAGTGGCCCTCCAGGGAGTTTGGGGAGCATTTTGGGGGATTCTGTTCTCTACTTGCTCACAGTCAGTCGCGAATGAGTTTCAACGAAACCAGGTCATCAGTCAGTTGGGCGACTAGTACCCCACTGGGCCACGTTGCCTGCATCAAGTCTTCAGGGTTCTCAAAATGAGCCTGAGAACGCGCTGGTTAACTGGGCGCCGCCTGCCCGGGGGCCAACATGTTGCTTGAGACGCAGAACCGGGCCAAAGGATTTTCAGAGTCTGTGAGCTCCAACATGTTAAGCTTGAGACGCAGATTCGGGCCAAAGATGTTGTGAAAGCCCCTGTTAAACCGGATCCTCGCGTGCTCGTGACCGGAGACTATGGGGGACCACCACGCGATACCGCGCTAATGAGCGGAGACCATAGGCGACCACCATGATTACCATGGGAGACCACGGACCCGAACCGCGTGACACCCAGCCGGCCCCATTGCACTCATGATCGGAGACCCTGGAACCGTGTGACACCCGCCCGACCCCTGTCGCTCATGATCGGACCATGGGAGACCACGGACCCGAACTGTGTGATAGTTGTTCAACCCCTGTCGCTCATGATCGGACCATGGGAGACCACGGACTCCAACCGCGTGACAGCCGCCCAATCCCTGTCGCTCACGATCGGAGACCCTGGGAGACCACGGACCCGAACTGCGTGACACCCAGCCGACCCAGCCGGCCCATTGCGCGCATGATCGGAGACCATGGGAGACCACGGACCCGAACCGCGTGACACCCGCCCAACTCCTGTCGCTCATGATGCGGACCCGGACTGCGTGACACCCGCCCAACCCCTGTCGCTCATGATCGGAGACCATGGGAGACCATGGAACCGAACCGCGTGACACCCGCCCAACCACTGTCGCTTATGATCGGAGACCATAGGAGACCACGGGCCCGAACTGCGTGACACCCAGTCGGCCCCATATTTCGCTCATCATCGGAGACCATGGGAGACGACGGACCCGAACCGTGTGACACCCGCCCAACCCCTGTCGCTCACGATCGGAGACCATGGGAGACCACAGACCGAACCGCGTGACACCCAGCCGGCCCCACAGACCGCCGGCCCCATTGCACTCATGATTGGAGACCATGGGAGACCACGGACCCGAACCGCGTGACACCTGCCCAAACCCTGTCGCTCATAATCGGAGACCATGGGAGACCACGGACCCGAACCGCGTGACACCCAGCCGGCCCGCCCCATTGCGCTCATGATCGGAGACCATGGGAGACCACGGGCCCGAAGCGCGTGACGCCCATCTGGCCAAGCACGTGACACTTTTTTCTGAGGAGAGGGCCCCAAACGTTTCCTGTTTCCAAATGCATTTTTCGGGCAAGGAAAATGCATTTGGCATGCCCGGAGATGCATGTGGGGTCCTGGATGGTCGCAAAAACCTATGTATTTATTTTTGGATTTAGTTTTGATTTGCTTCGCTGTAACGAAACACAGACAATCCATTTGACATGGGCGACCGGAGGCTTCGCGAATGCATTTTGCCAGGCCCGAAGAATGCTTGCGGTCTTGCTTTCCTGTCTTTTCCGCACGGGGTCAGGCCTATCGTGGTATTGGTTAACAGATGTGCATATGCATTTAGCCAGTCTCCAAAAATGCATGTGGGCATGTTCTTTTGTATTCGGGCCAAGAAAGGCATGAAACATGTCTATGTCTTCGTGTTCTGACTCATGGTGACCTACGTATTAAGGGGCCAGCACTGAAGTTTAGGACAACCCTAAATGCCTGTCGAGTTTTATGTCCCATTGTTGTTTCACGCCGTTTTCACTTTCTTTACAATCTTACTGTTTGGGGTCTTCGCCCGCATAATTTGAGATGGTGTTGAGTGTTGGGATGGTTTTATGGCCACTGCGGCTTTCTTAGCGGTTGGCTAGTCCGCTGTGCCCTCATCCGCACGTTGAGCGTGTGTGTGTGTGTGTGTGTGTGTGTGTGTGTGTGTGTGTGTGTGTGTGTGTGTGTGTGTGTGTGTGTGTGTGTGTGTGTGTGTGTGTGTGTGTGTGTGTGTGTGTGTGTGTGTGTGTGTGTGTGTCGGGTGCCAAACAGCGCGACGGAGACTGGTTTTGAAAAGGCTGACCTGCAACCCAGAGAGCCGCGAGCCCAGCACCCAAAACCAGAACCCAAACCCATCCCACCCACACATCCTCCGGGATCGCGTGGTTTCCTGACTCGCGTAGTTTCCTGTCGCGTGAAGGTGGGTTCATGCATCGGGCAGTTTGCTGAGTCGCCTGGTTTCCTGAATCCTGTCCTGACTCGCCCAGTTTCCTGAATCGCCCAGTTTCCTGAATCCTGGTTTCCTGAAGCCTTGTTTCCTGAATAGCGGCCAGTTTCTGAACCGTACGGTCTGCTGGTTCCTAAAGATCATGGCTCGATGGCATCGAACTTGGCAGCAACCAAGTTGAGAAACAGCGGGAACCCCCATAGCCCTACTTGTAGGGAACCTTCTCATGTTTGCGAACGGCGCAGTCTGCTCAAACGCAAAACATGCGTAGCAGCATGAAACAAGATGAAACAATGCCGATTGATGCTGCGCAGGTCGATACACCACCACAGGGCCTTGTCTCCCAGGGCAAGCAGCCGAGCGAACCCTGGCCGTCAAGTGCTGTCAAGCCTAGACATCCAACAATACGCGCGAGTCCGAGCAACTGCAAGATGATCACACGGCTAGCTTTGCTCCCAACAACGCTGCCTTCGTGTGAAGCTGTGAGCGGTGCCTCAAGGCAGACAGTTTAAGGATCTCCTATTTGTAGAAAGGCTTTGGCATCTCGCACTATAGTAAGCATGTGAGGTTGCTATTGCTCCTATCGGCAAAAGGACATCCAACATATACACTCACCAACGTAAGGGACCCATAATATTCACCAAAAACACCCTATGTCATGTGTGTACATGTGCATTGTCTGCATTGCACAATGGAATTCCAGGATGCTATGCCGAGGCCTGGACAAGGCATCAGCACCGCACCAAACATGTGGATCTCAAGCTGCAATATGCTGCAATGCCTGGAAAGCACACGCTGCAAACATGCTTCTAACTAAACCCTAAACCCTAAACTGCAGTCTGCAGCCAATAAAGCCACGTGCCAGGTCTGCTCTTTCGGCTTGAGGGGGTCAGGGATGACCACGCAATTCAGAAAAGCGCTTGGGACAGCGCTTTGTTGAGTCGAGGCTTGCAGAGAATCAGGCAAAAATGCACGGAGTGCTGAAGCTCTCACGTGATGTTTCGTGTAGGTCTAGGTCACCCAGGAACTAATTACAGTGCATCCAAGGATCAGCGACGCAAGATCTCTAGCATCCTTTTCACTGCATGTTGAAGCCAGATTCTGAGCAGCTGGTGTGTGCAAGAAGGTTTGTCCCCCCCGCGTTTGCTGTGGGCTTTGGTTGGGGGAGAGTACCACATCGCATCCCACCACGGGGGGGTATTCTGCGGGGTGCGGTGTTGGGTCCTCCGCGGACTGACAGTGAAACGGGACGTCATGGGATGTGATGGGGTGGACTTGGGTGTTCGATAACAACAGACTCCGAAAAACTTGCGTTCTTCACTTCCAGGAACACTGGCACCACAGCACCGGAAACCCGATAGCAATGCGGCACAGGGCTTAAAGTGTGCCTACGTCGGCTTCGAGCCATCTAAGCCTGCAGTGACACTGCACCTTCAGCCGAACTTCTGCCAGGTCACAGCTTCTCAGAGCAAAGCCGACAGGCTCCTCCCAAGAGAGCTTTGAGTGCCTTTCGCGTGCCTCTGCGATAACTGAAGATCTTCGCCTCGGCTTCCTGCCGAGAAGCGTCTGGAACAAGCAGACCCGGATCGGGCCAACCCAACCCTTCCCCCCAAGCAAAATTTTTGCGGCGACCCCCCCCCTCCCCTCCCTGTGGGACCCCCCCGATGGCTTGGGGCAGCTGCAAACCGATGCTGTGGAGGTGCCTGTCGTCAGCGCCTCAAAGCGCACCCCCCCAACCCCCCCCACCCCCGCCCACCCCCCACCTCCCCACCCTTCCCGCACCACACGCCTGTTCTTTTTTGCTCGATGCTCTGGGCCGGCCCGGCTGCCGAGGCCGAGGCGGCGCGAGCCTTTACAATTACGGCTGCGCCCAAGGCGTCTGAAGCTCCGACCAGGGAAGAGCTTCGAGATGATGGAGGAGGCGCCTCGCTGTGCGGAGCGGGTTTCAGGTTTAGGTTTTGGGGTTTGGGGCTTAGGGCTTTGGAGTTTGGAGTTTACGGATTAGGGCCCAAGTCTAGGGTCTTCGGACTGATTCTTCAGAGACGCTTAATCCTGGTACCCTATGAACCCATGTATACATATGGTCACCCCCCATGACAGACACTGGTCTCGAAAGCACTGTAATTGGCGATTAAAACACGACTTTTCCGAGAATCCAAAACCGAGGGGTACCGATCTCTCCGGGACAGCAGCCCCAAAACCAAAAAACAAAAAAACAAAAAACCAAACCCCCGGAGAGAACCTCAGAACTCGTTTTGGTTTTTAAGGTTTTTGTTTTTTGGTTTTTTGGTTTTTTTGTTTTTTTGTTTTTTTTGTTTTTTTTTTTTTTGGCTTTTTGGTTTTTTGGTGGCCCCTGCTGAGCAGATAACAACCATTTAGTGAGAAGTAGAGAGAGCATCCCGAGCCGCAGGCTGGGACAAGCCTACCCCCCCTTTCCCAATAAGCAACACATTCACAATGTGAAGAGGGGTAGAAAGTATCTCTATTTTCGAGATGTTGAGGTTGGAAGCAACAGTTTAAACTAGGGTAAGTTCGCAAAATCAAGAGCATTTATATTCAAGTTCGGATCATGATGTCAATGGAAATGCTATTGGTTACTGTTAAGTTAGGCGAGGTCAATCGCTATGGAACACACATACTAAAAATATATAGCTAGGTTTCGAACACTTAGCTAAGAAAATGAAACGCCAAAGGCTCATCAAAATTAACTCAACTTGATGATGGCAGTGTGCTAGTCGTTTGCTTGCAAAAGCATACAGTGAACGTCGTCTCCATTCTTGCATGAACAGCCCTTATAGAGGTATACACTTAATGATTGTACTAGCCTCCCTAAAGAAAAAGTGAACATGTAGACCGTCTTTTGAGAAACATATTGGAGGCCAGTTGTGTTCCTCGAAATAACAACTATATTGGCTTAAGCATGGCCAGGGCGCCCTAAAAGAGAATGAAGGACAGTTATTGGGATAACGGATGGGCCAATTGATTCGGCACCCGGTAAGGAAATTTTATTCTCGTTGCCATTGTATTTCAAGGAAGATCTCTGGCCCTACCAGAAGAAACCATTGTTACTTAACTAGTCCTAACAATTATGTTGTGGCACCGGTTGCGCTACATCCTCTTCCAACATTCCCAGTCACTCCAGCTATATGACTTTGGAATGATTGTTGACGCCCCTTATGTTAACCTAATTATACGAACCATTTGCATGTTAAATTGCGGTGGGGCTTCCAATATTCCATACCTGTTTAAGTAGCTTAGGGACGAACAGCGACCTCCGAAGTATGCCCACCATTCAGTTGTTTTCTTAGTTTTTTTTTGGGAAGGGAGGGGGGAGACAATTTCTAATTCATCAAGGCATAGCCCTACAAGGTCTGTCCTACGGCTATACTAATTGTTCAAGAATATATTTATATAGCCCTAAGGTTCAGGGGTTTAGGCTTCTCCTGGGTGTTTTCTAGCCTTAAGCCCTCTTTCCTAAACCTGACTGGCCTACAAAATCTAGAACAACCCCAGTCCCTGGGGTCCCTGAAACCCTCTGCAGGGTTTTGGTTTAGGGGTTTAGGCTTCTCGGGCTTTTGGGATTGTAGCGCCCAGCAGGTTGACAATACAAACCCTAAAAACCCCGAAGCCCCTAAAACCCTAAAAGCCCTGGCAACCATATAGAAGCAAAATTCACCATGGTGGTCGAAAGGAGGCACTTTGGAACACAGTCTGCGTTCAAAGCTGACACCCTTCGACGTGTTGCAAGCTTAAGACTTCCTTACATTCCGAATTGAGCTTCGCTCCCTGAGGCCTTGGTCAACGCGGCTTCCGCGGACACTTCATCGCCTGTCAGCACAAGGGGCGCTTCCTTGCGGATTCAAGACACAAGAAGAAAACAGTACAAAAACGAAGCCGGGAGTGAACCCTGCAAGCTCCTTTGCCATGGCGAAGTCGCAGACTGCACCTTTGCGCACTTAAGCTACAAGCCCCCACCATTTTCCGACTTAGTTGACTGGTCTTTAGAATGTCCGGAATGCTGGGCCTTGTTGTCAAGATGAAAGCCATCAAGTCGGATCCGCAGGGCCAAGGCATCCTCACAGCGAAGGCAGTGAAAGAAGACCCGAAAAATCCCGAAAACAAACAATTATGTCTAATCCGCCGAGGCCTGGAGCAGCTCCAGCTGCGGACGATGCACCGGGACAAGGGGGGGTTTGGGAACCTCATCCGACTCTCACCACTACACTGATACTCTACTCTGATGGAGTGCTGCTCCTGCAGCTGGAATGGCTGGTTGTACCGAGCCAAACTACCTTCACTGGGGTTTTGTAAGGTCACTCTTCTTGCAAGCGTTGCCAGTTGTCTAGAAGAGGCAAACACCCGAGGCCGGCAGTAGAACCTGAAGACTGCGCACCCAAACCCTGAAACCTTAAGCCGAAACTTTAATCCTCACCCCAAAGCTCGAAACCCTAAACTGCTTAACCCCCCCCCTCCCCAAACTTCCTCAACCCTAAACGGGAAGGTTCACCTGGCGCGCATGCGAAGTCGCCGGGAGCGACAGCCAGAGGCGCCGGCGCCTGCGTCACGTAACTGTCGCTTGGCTGAAGCTTGTTTCTTCGAGGGACCAGCACCCAGCGCGCCCAGAGCTTTTTCCGTAGGTCAAGTGATTAATTTTGAATCTCGAGGACCGTTTGGGGACTTAGGGCTTTTGCCGCGGCTGGAGCGCAGGCATGCGCTGCAGGCCCTGCTTAGCACGTGCTGCTGCTGCATTTTCCTTAGCGCGGTATTAGTTCAGTGCTCACGGAACTTGTCCGGTGACACTACCGTCAGGTGTCTTGGACAACGCGGGCGACTTGGGCGACTTAACCACCCCCACGGCTTGCTCGGCGTGCTACCGGCTGCAGCTGCAGGCATCTCTCGAGAGCGACCTCACGCAGGTCCTCGCCAAATTCCACCATATCATCAAACTGAGCGCTCTTCGCGAATTCATCGTCTAAGCGCTCCAGGGACACGGGCTGCTTGCAAATGGTCCGGAGCGCGGGCACTTTGGCCCTAAGGAGGACGGTGGCGTCACCAGGACCCGGGGCGCCAAGTGACCACCACATAGGACAAGACCTCCCGGCACAGCTCCGGGTTCGCTGCATGCAATTGGACAAGGTCCTCCTTGGTCATAAAAGGTTTGTATCATTGCCTCTTGTGAATTAGTGACAGCTCCGCCATGTCCACTTGGCGATCGACCTGTGGCAGCAGGTCTCTGCCCGTCGCCATCTCTTCTGGTGGTGTAGCTGCAACTGTAGCCGTGAAGGTAATGGCGGAGCGGGAAGAGCACCTGGCCTCATGCCAGCGCCGCGCAAACCCCAACCCATTAACTCCGAAGAGTCCGACTCGCCGACCGCAGTGGCGGCAAGCGGCCCTTTCGCAGGGCCTCATGGCGCGCAGAATCTCCCCCCAACTGAGTGGAACTATACATGGAACTCGTCGTGCCTCTACTACGCAAGAACCCCTTGGAATCTTGGCTTCAGGGTGGCTGGCCCACACTGGCCCCAGCCATGGGACCTATAGCTGTTCTGAGATCAGAGCCAAAGGTATACAGCCCTATCCTGCGGTTCAAGATATTATGTTGCTCGCTCTGCGTGGCTGAGCCACAGACGCTGAGCTCGACATGGCTTACATAGTCGTGGAGCTGCTTTCTGCTGTAGACACCCGAAATCTAGAAAGGTTCAGGGCTGAATGAATCTTGAAGCATGACAAGTAGCACCCTGAGGTCCAGGCTGCAGTTATGCATCGGTACGGTCCGAAGGACAAGGAAGGGGCCGTGGGCTGCACCTGCACACATGGGTGCACGGTTGAGGGCTATAGGGTTGACAAGGTTTATGGTTCAAGGTTGAGCAAGGGGTTCGCCTGTGGGAATTGGACTGGCTAACAGGCGCACGCCGATTTGGAGGGATGTTGACAAAGCAAGCTTCCGAAGTAAGGAGCTCGGTACAACCATCACAACAGACAATTCCAACAACCGGACCTGTAAATACTCTTAAGGGCTCAGGGAACAATTAGTGAGCAAGCGATAAGGTAAGTTTGTTTATTAAGGGTACGTGTTGCACCCTATTCCTGAAAAAACCCAGGACATCTGCTACATCAAGACCCTGTACACAAAAAGCCAACATCCTAAGGACCTGCCTAAACCCCCCAAAGCCTAAAAACCCTGAACCAAAAAGTCCGAACTCTAAGCCCTCCAAGCCCTAACAAAAACACCCGGCTAACATGAATCTAAGCTCCCTGATCTTTTTCAAGGGAAGCTTCTAGGATTCTCGCCCGAAAGCAAGGAACCCCCGATTTCTGCGCTTCCGCTTCCTTGTCTCAAGGACTCAAGGCCCCTCCCCAAAACGGGACACCCCCATGTCAGGGCTTTTAACGGGACTGTGGATGCAGTTTAGGGCACATTGGGCTCCACATATAAGCACCCGATAGACAAAAACCCGTAAGCGAGGGTTCAGGGTTCCGGGCTTCTGGCTCCTACCCGGGCTGAGGATTTGGTTTTTGTACCCCCCTCCCCCTCCCCTGGACGAAGCTCAACGGACCGAGAAAGTCCCCGGAGCCATAAGCCTTGCAAACCCTAAACCCCAAACCCAGTAGGGCTTACGCACGAAAGAGGCTATAGGGCTTCTACCCCAAAGACGGACACCGTGCTTTCGTGAGCTGACAAGACCGGCGCTCCACCGTCAAGCCGAAGCCATACCGCGAACCTGTAAACCCTTAGCCCTCATATGCAGCTAGACCCGCAATCCCCAAGCCCCTCAATCCAGTGCCCTGAAATTCTACGTCCCAAACCCCAATTCAACCCGAATCCCTAACTCCTGGACCCCTCAACGCCTATAAACACGAATCACCAAAGCCAAAACGCATACAGTAAACCCTAGAGGGTTACTTCATAAACCCTAAAACCCCAAAACCGCCAAAACCTAAACCCCAAAACCGTCAGAACCCTTTTAGCCTCAACCCTAAACCCTCACCCCCTCGGCCGCTGACTGAATGGCGCAGCGATGGCACCCCGGGCGACCTGCAACGATCCGATGCTGGAGGTAGGGTTCAAAGGTTCAGAGCAGGGTTTGGGGCTTGGGATTTAGGGTTCAGGGTTGGAATTTAGGGTTCGAGGTCTAGGGTTTGGGGACCAGGGCTGAGTGCTTCGGGCTTATAGGGTTGAGCTTTGTTGGGGTGTAGGGGTTTGGGGTTTGAGGCTTGGTGGTCGAGGTCGATGGTTCACAGGGGCCTCGTCGGGTTAAAAGGCTTGGGGGCCGGACCTTCGAGCTATTTTAAACCCAAAATTTCAACCCTCCTAATATCTGAACCCTAATTGAACCCTGAACCCTGAAAAACCAAACCCTACTAAACCGACTTGGGGTTGGGAGCTCAGGAGTTCAAGGGTTCCTGGGCACGGGTTCAAGGCAACGTGCTTTGCTTTCGGGGGCCGGCCTTTCGAAGCCTACAGAGTCCCTCATCCCGTTTCAACTTAACCCTAAAGCGGCAAGACATCACAACAGAGCCGGTGCATCAAAGCGCTACTTGGAGCTTCATGAAACCCTAAACCCTAACCTCTTCCGACACTCATCATTACACTGATACTCTACTCTAATGCGTGCTGCTCCTGTAGCTGGAATGACTGGTTGTACCGAGCCAAACTACCTTCACTGGGGTTTTGTGAGGTCACTCTTCTTGCAAGCGTTGCTGGTTGTCTAGAAGAGAAAAACCACCCGAGGCCGGCAGTGGAACCTGAAGGCTGCGCACCCAAACCCTGAAACCTCAAGCCGAAACTTTAATCCTCACCCCAAAGCTCGAAACCCTAAACTGCTTAACCCCCCCCCCTCCCCAAACTTCCTCAACCCTAAACGGGAAGGTTCACCTGGCGCGCATGCGAAGTCGCCGAGAGCGACAGCCAGAGACGCCGGCGCCTGCGTCATGTAGCTGTCGCTTGGCTGAAGCTTGTTTCTTCGAGGGACCAGGACTCAGCGCGCCGTGCGCGGAAAGGGCTCAAAAAAAACCTTATCCTTGCCTGCCCTACTCTGCAGCACCTCCAGCTCGCTGAGTTTCACTGTAGAGCATACGAATTCCACATGAGCCATAGATGGGGGTTTACAATAATAAGGGACCCCTAATGTAACCTCCCAAAGAGTAGGATCCCTGATAATAAGGATAAGGACCCCAAGAAGTAGCCCCAATATCCTAAACCTCCAAATGGCTATAAAACCCTAATTTAAGCCCTATACCACATAAGGGACCCCTAATAGAAACCCCAAATAGAACAGAACCCCCGTAAAGGGACCCCCAGGAAGGGCACTATTTTCGGAGGCCCCCCGATAGCACATAAAGCTGACCGGCGTGTTTCGTGTCGAAAGCCAGCCTTCGCCGCGCAACTGGGAGCCGGCCTTGCGTGGTTGCGTGACCCAAAGGCTTCTGCGCCGGGTAGTGTACTAGAATCCCCTATAACGAGCCCGAAAAGGAATTGCGTTGGAGGCTTCAGGTAGGGCCCAAGGCTTTCTAACTTTAGGACTTGACGAGTGTTGAGGACTTTCAGGATGAAGGGGGGCAAGAATTCACTGCACAAACTGGACAGTGGTGAATTACCCCGCCTGGGTACACCCCCTTAAATAACACCCTGAATTTTACATACGGGCTTGAAATAAGGTCTGCTAGGGTGTCTAATATGGGGATGCTTCTGGTTGTTGGTTGCGTATGGTGAATCACAAGTGCTTGAAGGTCGGAACAGGCACGGAAGCACAAATCCTGGTTTAGGGTTTGGGTTTAGGGTTTAGGGGTCAGGGTTTAGGGTATCTTGCGTATAACCTTGCATGAGCAATCCGCGATCTTTGCACGCAGCTGGAAGGTCCGGCACTCACTGGCGCATGGCATGCATGACAGAAAATGTGGGCTGGCCACGCCGCATGTTTCGCAGCGTCGAAGTTCGCTGTGGCTGGAAAGTTGTTCGGTGCTTGGTCCCGTCTTGGGACACGCCCGAATGCATACACCATTTGCGGCCACTGTGCTGCCGTGGGTTGGCGACACCGAGCTCACTTTCGGAAATGCGCGCTGCATATGTTGGGATAAGACGGCTAGATAGGATGGCTCATTGATGCGGATGCTGCGAGCCAACGGATGCCAACAACATACAGCCGCCAAAGACGTCGACAGCAGATGACAGGACGAGTCCCGAACGGCTCAGGACCTCAGAGCTGCGCATGTCAGCGCACTTCGTCGCTCCACGCCACGCCACCATGTTTCGCAGCAGGCGCCGCTCACGAACTCTGAGGAGCCGCTCATACCTCACCTCAAAACTCTTCTGTCTGGTGTTTGTCCCATCTTGGGACACACCAGAACAAGTTGCAGTTCCTTGGTTGGAACACGTGCGTAATGCCAGCCGCTTGCCCTGCTAGATCAGAGCATCAACATCTGAAGACGCGACGTGACGTGCTGCCGCCCCTGCTCCATGCAGACCAGTCTCATCTGCCCTGATCCCAGCGATTTTCGCGAGGGTTCCTCAGACCAACGCCGGCTGACGCAGCCCCATGCCGCAACCCGAACGACACATTCCACTGTCCCTCATGGCATGGAAAATAGAGCTCAGGAGTTTAGAGTTATAGACATGGTGATGCCAAGAGGGCGACCCATTTCGAGGTGTCCAACCTGAATGCTTACGACATGTTCCTCAGGCGGATGCTCTTGCTGCCCGCTCTCCCTGTCTGTTTTTCTCCTTCTTCTTCTTCTCTCGCTCTCTTTCTCTCTCTCTCCCTCTCTCCACTTACTCAGTCACAACACCAACCCACACACACACACACCTATGTCTGGGTGCCCCACTCCAAATCGTCCACACGTAAATTGAGGTCATCTTTCATTCGCTCGCCAGCTCCTCTGAGGCTCTAAGGCTCACTTGACTGTGACAAAAATCGAACTACGGCGCGGGACCAACACAGCGCCCTGTCTTTTTGACTGGAAAAGTGAAGCTACATTCGGCTTCCTAGAACCTGATCAACGTGCACTTGTACGGTACACGCGTTTACCGATCCCAACTCCAGGTGCTAGGACACACAGACACCATCGCACACCGCAACCAATTAGTCCTGAGCTGGTGGTGCGGCTACCACTCCAGCTTCTTCGCCTGCTGCTCCGGCTTCGGCCATGGCCACACTGCGGCACTACGGTCAGCACGCGTCCACTACACTGAGCTTGGGCACTGGCACAAGCAGAACCATACGATGTCATGAGGTCGCAAGCAAGATTTCTCTCAAGATCTTCTTGTGGTCAAGCTCTCCACTGTATTGGCTTGCTTTCGGAGCAGAGGGCTCTTGGCTGCTTCAGCTTTCACACCAATCTGGTTGCAAAGAGGAGCATTCTTGTCGTTATTATTGTCTTTCACTCTAAGACGTGTCGTTGCTTGTGTTTGGGGGCCAGCAAACGTATCTAACGTCAGTTAGCTGTGTCATTGCCTTCAGGTTGAAAGCACTTTAACAGACATGGCATTGGTGGTGAAAACAGCGGTAAAGGAAGCAATGGCTCTGGGCTGACGGTCTCGCGGGCCGCTCTGTGGAACGACACATATGGACCCGACACCAAAGATCAAGAACTGGACGGACGCACTGGCGAGCCTCTTCTTGAAGCCAAACAACCAAGCAGTCTTACCGGGCAGCGCGCGGAGCAGGACCTGGTGGCTTTCATTTCCCGGAGGACCAGATCGTCGACTCGCAAAATCGCTGTTGGCCTGGAAGCGGTTTGTCACCTGATTTGTTTCGATGTATGGTGTGCGATGGCAATCCGTTTGGCACGCCAACTGCGAGAACGGCCTTGATGGCAATCCGTTCAATTTGCTGCTCATCTCGCTTGCGTTGGGCTTCCAAAACACGTCCGAATGCTCCGTTGCCTAGGAAAGCAATGGGAACAGCGCAGAGATTGGCGCAACAATTGTTATTATGGAGAGTACTGAGAAAGAAAATCATGTAGGAGCTTTTTTCCTCCAGGCTTTGCGGCTCCCACATTGCCCAGCCACGTGGTACAGCTCAAAGCCGCTCTTATCCCCCTTGCATGCTTGGAAGGAAGGCGACACAGATACATACAGTTGACCACGGCCGTCCTTTTTGATCGCCAGCTTCACTTCAAAGACAGACACACAATCGAGCATCTCCTTGTGCGGCGTGTCACTAGCAGCCCCGGAGCGGAGGTCGAAGTCATGAAGAGGGCCTGCGAGCAGGGCTGCCCAGTAATGGCTCCTTCATCAGACTGCATCGAGGTTGTAGAAAGCGACAAGGTTCTGGGATGGTTTCACATCCTCGGTGATCTTGGTACCCCGGTACCAGTCGACACGGCCCAGGCGAAGTGGCGAGACCTTGTGGAAGCCTTGCGCCAACTACACTTGAAAGGCTTCGTCCTGGAGACCCACGCCGCGCAAACGTAGTTTTGCTCGGTGAAAAATTTAAGTGGATCGATTTTCTGGGACAACCAGTTTTCGAGGGCTTCGCAGGAGACGGACATTCAGATCCTCATGACTGATCTGGTTGGCCAAAAAGACCCGGTTCAGTTTGGCCAGCAGTTTGATGGATGGCCATAAAATTCAGCCTTCATCGGTAATGTGCTGCAGCCATTGATGTCTTCTGTCACAAGGTGAATGAATTTGCAGGCAGTGCTGGAAGCCCTGAAGTTGCTACGAGTTCTGCAGCTTCGCAACAAAGATTCTGTAGACTTTGCTCCTGCGCTTGCGTCGGGGCTGGGTGCATGGGGTCCGAATGGAAGTTGAACGCCGCAATTTTCTCAGACATTACCGCAACCAGTCCCTTAAACCCCTTAGACTCTAAAACCTCGGTTTCGGGCTTTTCAATGCAGGGCCTTAGCCTAAGCGCCCTAGTTCATTCAGTTCTGGGCGCTACAGGGTGCCTTAAGTCAACCCCATAAGGCAGTCTAGCGTTGCTTGCTGTGCTTGTTGCTGCGAACAGGCGAGAAATCACCTCGGCTTCTATCCAGGACCGAAGCCAAGGGACGTCCCCTAACTTGTGCTTGTGCAACAGCTTTGGGTTAATGGCAGGGCGCTTGAGGGTGTTTGGGGAGACTAAGCTGAATCCCGAGCTTTCATCCGCGTGCGAAGCTGTTACACAAACTCCATGGTTTCCTTGCTCAATGTTTGGTCGCAGCAATGGACGTGGCGTGGTCGCCAGTGTGCAAAGCTTCCTCGATGAAAGTTGCAATCAATCGTTTCTCGCGACACCGATATCCAAACGGAACCTGAACTTCCATCGCGGTGCTGCTGGATCCTCGAATCGGACTGCGTCGCGACATGCAAAACATGGTCGGGAAACGGAACCATGCCATCACTCTTGGAAATTTCAGTGGAGGCAGGGTGTGGATTGAAGGCGATGCAAGAACCTCTATCGAAAAACTGAGCAAAAATGACAAAGTTCGTGAGCTCAAAGGTTCATGGCTTGACATTCATGACCAACGTCTTTCAACGCACGACACTTTCGTAAAATTGAGCCACATGAAGGTCTTTTGTGGGTGCTGGCGGCATACACGCTGCAATCGTTTCGACGCTGCTCCGATGAAGTTTGTTTACAGCTGAAAGAACTCGAATGCCATGTTGCGAAAACAAGCAATGAAACTTGCTTCTAAAGCTTCACATGGAACTCGCTCGAAGTCAGGTGCGTTTGCAATTGCCAGGGCACCTTTAGCGGATCTAGGCGAGGCCGAGCTGGCAAACTCCGACCATCAACGTGGAGCGAGTTCTGGCCGGAGCGGGGGAGAAGGACTTACCCTATCAACGAAACAGCCAGAGACGACGCTGAAACAAAACGCGGCTTGAAAAAACAGATACAAGAGAAAGAGCGAGACCCTGCTGAAGCATGCCTTGCCTGTGCCGCGTGGAAGTGCAAAGCCCAAGGCGAGACTCACCCGCCCGCCTGTGGCCTTGGCTGACAGGCAGCTGCGGGATTTCAACCCAGTCGGGGCTGTCAGCTGCATGCGAAGCCGTCAACACAAGATCCCGGAAAATCTGGTTTGCCTGCTGGATTGTTGGTCGCCAGAATGGAAGGCATTGGCTCGGGATCACATGAAATTTACTGCACCCTGGAGCTCTACGCCTGTAAAAGAAGCATGCGTTGCGCTCAATCACTTTTGCGTGATCGCACTCCGGATGGAAAAGGACCTTTCTCGCAGTGATTCTGAACCCGCGCATAGGGCTCCACCGCGACATGGGGAATATAATCGACGTGCCAAATTACGCCATCGCACTTGGACGCTTTGCGGAAAGGCTTTTTTTTTTGGACTGACGCCTCTTTACTACATCAGTAGCACAGTAGGCCGGTCTTGTTGGGCTCGACGTAAAGGGTGAAACAAAGTCAGCGCACACAATCCGCCAGACACACCAAGCAACCACCAAGCAAACAAACACCAAAGAAACAAAGCGAGCAATCGCGCTGAACTACTAGATACCCCACGGACTCAGTACTCGAAGTCGTCAATGAAGTCCCGGTTCTCAAGGAAGCACAGAGCTTGTGTGGGAATCGCAAATTGCGACATTGCCAGATTCTCAAAACCACCATCAATGTAGCCACTGGTGCGACAGCGGTTATTCAAACCGAGGTCATCAGAAGAGGTTCGGATCACGTACTCGTTGTCAAGGACAGACAGCCGACACTCAATGGCGAAAGGATGTTGCAAGTCAGACTCCCTAGGGGGAATGAAAGATGTGCATATGCCCCATGGTGGTCAGCCGGTGGGGACTTAACAGCAAGAACAATCAAGGCAAGACCGGCCCAGGGCACTCCATGGTGGTCAGCCAGTGGAGTAGCTCCGAGCTCTGGGTGCTCCATTCACATTGGCGTACAAGTCCGCACCCGGCACAGGGGGCATATGCCCCATGGAGGTCAGCCAGTGGGGACTTGACAGCAAGAACAATCAAAGCAGGACCGGCCCAGAGCACTCCATGGTGGTCAGCCAGTGGAGTAGCTCCGAGCACAGGGTTCTCCAGTCAACCTGGCGCACAAGTGCCCACCCAGAGAGGTGCCCGCGCACGGCCAGAGGGGGGGCGAGAGTAGCTACAGCTACCGATTCCACGGGGAGAGTCCACAGCGAGTTACCAAACCCTTAACGCCACAGGGTTTATAATGACAACGAGGAACCTCCCAGTCCAGGCATCTCACACAAGGCCACGCAACCTTGGCGCTGGCCTGCGCGTCGGCACACATCGGGTCCCTCCAAACCCAAACCCGCGAGGTACGTCGGTAAGGAGATGGGAGGGCTCACATCACATTGGTGCCGAAGTGCAAGGATCTCCATGGTATTGCTACTTTGATCCAATCAGAGCCTTCAGGTAACATCCACGCGGGCGGGGAGCCCACTTGCCCTGCCGCAGGCCAAGCTCAGACGAGGGTGACCCTCTAGAGTCTCAAGAGGGCCAGGTTGTTCTACAAGTGGGGAATGGCTCCCTGCCAAGTCAGCGGGTGCATAATCTCCACGTAGACGTGTCCACAGCCAGCGCGCCGAACTGCTAGGTCACCCTGTGCACTCAGTACTCGAAATCGTCGAAGAGGCCGGGAGCACACATGTAGCACCGAGTGCGCAGGTGCGTCGCAAGAGGCGACGTTGCCAGATTCACAAAACCACCATCATGCAGCCACCGATGCGACTACATTCAGCACCAGCCAAGGCCGTTCACGAGAAGGTTCGCAAGCCCGCCATCACAGGTGGGGCATAGTCGTGCCTTGGCACGGGACGTTGCAGGTGTCAACCTTCTTGATCCGAAGTAGAAAGTTGCCCCATGGTGGTCAGCCAGTGGGGACTTAACGGCAAGAGCAAAGGGTAGGACCAGCCCAGAGCACTCCATGGTGGTCAGCCAGTGGAGCCTCTCCGAGCACAAGGCGCAACGTGCTTTTGACTCACAAGAGTCTCGTCCGACGGCCAAAGCAGGCTTGACTGCTTCGTTCCAGTCAGAGCATCAGGTAAGCCCAAGCAGGCGGGGACCCCACCTGCCCCGCAGGAAGCGGGAGAGTCCCCCAGTCGAAACTTCGCACTCAAGGCCAAGAAAATATCACCTTGGCCGGTGAGGGTTGAGGGTTCAATAACCAGAATCAGACCCTCCATGCCCAAACCGACAGACGCCGGCGAGGAGATGTGAGGGCTCACATCACGCTTGGCCACCTACCGATGGGGAGGTAGTCATGTATGGCTGCTTTGACGCAAGCAGAGATATACACCCAAGCAGGCAGGGAACCCCGCAGCAACCCAAGCACAGGCGAGAATGGCTCTCGTGAAGGCCAGGTTGTCCACAGGTGCTCGATGGCAATTGCCAGGGAAGTGGGAACCTTATCTCCGCGTAGAAGTGTCCACAGCCCAGAAGCAGCATCCCCTAGCTGGTCTCTCCCAATTGGCATGACGCCGTTGTACGACACGGGGGTGTCACCGTCCAGACGAGAGATGCTCAACACTCAAGTCCGAGGGGTTCACACACGGTCGTAGCACATAGAAGCGGGCAACCTGCCCACCAAGAGGGGGCAGAGGAAAGGAAGATTGGCCGTTTTACCGATGATAAAGCTGGAACATCCAGGCAGGACCGTTCCAGGGTAGTCCGTGGCAGATGGCCAGTGGAGCAACCACGAAAGAAAGGCCCCCCGTTCCCACAGGCACACCGCGGGGCCGACCCAGAAGGGTGTTCGCAGCTGCAAGCTGTAAGCACACAAAAGACAAGCACGATCCAATCCGTGGCATAGGCCACGAGAGGGTTGCCAAACCCAGAGTATCCCGAGGTAGTCTTGCGGCATTTAGCGGTGAGGAGATGTGAGGGCTCACATCACGCTAGGCAGCATGCCATGAAAGGACTCAATGGTGCGTTCGCATGGCGTCAGTAGGAGCCTTCAGATGACAGTTTGCTGTCTATTGCCAGGAGCCATCCCAGTTCGGACGCCGGGAGCGATGGCCAGCTGAGGTGGTACGGGAGCGCCTCCCTCGGCTGGGCATGACCTGCATTGGAGGCAGCTCTTGCTCCTCAACCCCCCACTCAGGGATGCCGTCCGGAATGGGGATACGCATGTATCTTGTCATTGAGGTTTGGGCCGCGTGCCACATCACCCGGACAGCTTCCTGGATTTGCCTGTACTGCACAACACCTTCGTCCTTATACTGAAAGGGGAAGGAGGTAACTGCAGCACGCAGGGCCGAAGGCTCAGGGTCCTTGGGGGTGCCATGACAGTACATCCTAAACCAGAAGCTGTTGAGGCGCTGCTTGGTTGGATGTTTGGCTCGCATGAGCCCCTTAATGGCAGCCCAATGAGCAGTGGCTGCGTCACACCACGCATTTTGGGGACGGTGGGGCCCATGCTTGGTGGGTGTGGCGCTGATCCCTTTCCAATGCGCATCAAAGATGACTGGCAGCCGGAAAGGGGCGGAGACATCCACTTCTCGCAAAGCTGCAAGGTCAGTGGTTCGCAGCTCCGAGAAGCGCCAATCATTCACCTGTGCCTCGGGTTCGTCCTCCGCGTCAGACATGTCATCCATCGGGCAGGGAGAGCCTTCGTTAGTTTCGGAAGAGATGCTGACGACCTCCGGCGAGGTTGCTGCAGTGTTCACTTCCACAGGCGCAGCACAGGGCGAGGAGAGCAAGCACTCTAGGGGCAACACTCGCCGTAGAAAAACAGCCATTCTGTGAGAAGTGTCAGGCCATTCCAAGTTAAAAACTGACCAAAAATGTTCAATGTTTTGGTTGGCCACCGAGGCCGCAAGAGCAAGCCGGATGGCGTCAAGGAAATGGGCAGGAGGGAGGTCCGGCCTAAATTCTTGATAGTGCCTTTGCCCAAGTGTCTGTGTGCCCTGCAGCGTGATGCCTAGGAACGTATTCAGGCTGGGCTGGGCAAGCCTGGCCGTTTCCACGTCCGTGTGCTTAGCAGCTGCGGCCCATGCCTGCAAGGCTTCTTGGGAGGCTTGGCCAGTGACTTGTGGCAGTCCACTGTGCGCGTCCATCACATATTTGGTAGTAGGGCACGTGGGACACCGATAAGCGCGGCCAGCCAAGAAGGCCACCATGGCTGCAGGCGGCACATTGATCTGCAGGTCAGTAATTTTATTGTCAGATTCAGGAAAACCAAGAACAATGGGCAGCCCTGCCGTACGCTCCAGGGGACCTTTTTGGTGGGACTCGAATGCGAGCAGAAGTGCACCCAGCCAATAATCTGGGTCAGCGTAGCTGAGCATTGCAGGAAAACTGGCATTGATGACACTCGGCAAGTCCGACACCGCAGAGAAAAGATCCGCGATGTACTGCGCTGTGGTAAGAAAGCCATACCCCACCAGGGACTCCGAAAGCCTCGCTTTGTCCAGCTGCGGGACCGGGCAATCCAACATTTCAGCAAGGTCGAAATGCTGCAATGCCCCCGACAATCTAAGGCACTGCGTGATGATAGGGTCATAAACCTTCAAATACGCTGCCGGAAACGTTTCAGGCAGATGCAGTAGCGTGTCAGCGATTCCGAGCAGCATACCCGAGTCTTGCAGCTGGTTCGGTATGCCGTTCAAAAACACCTCATAGGCCCTATATGCCCGAAGCTGCTGGCAGTGTGTTGTGAGGTGTTGCGAGTCACGCAGGTTCATGTAGGGCCGAGGTTTGACATTCTTACCAAAGTGATGTCCCGCTGCAAGTGCGCGCCACATGAGGTCACAGACCGAGCCTGTGTTGCTCTGCATGATGGTTGCGCAGGCTGGGGCGCTGGGATCGCGGGTGCCGCTGGGCTCGCTAGGCCCTCGAGGCTCTTTTGGTGGTTCCAGCTGTTGAGAGCCGTCTTCGTCCAAAGCGAGAGGCCGACTTTCCTTGCGAGCTTGGACAGCGGGCACAGGCCTGGCGGGGATGGGCGTCAGGCCATGGGGAGGCATAGGGAGATCCGATTTTGGTTCCGTCAGGCCAAGTGAGTCCGTGGGAGACTTAGCGCAAGGGGGCTGTGACGCCTCAACCGTCCTAATCCCATCCGGAGATGCTGTGTGCGTGGGCCGTGTCCGGGGGCTGGGTGGACGTCGTACGCCAGGCGGCGGGTCCCTAATGTTGCCGCCACTACGGGGTGGACACGAGGCGGCGCTACCCCCTCCGATCCTGTGATCAGCTTCACTAGAGGGAGTCGTCACACAAGCATCCAGAGCAATAGGACTCGCGGCCGGCACAACCGCATGCTCTTTCGTTGCAGGCTCCTTCGTCAGTGGTCCTCTCTCCCGCGTTGGGGTGCCGCAAGGGGTTCGGGAAACGTCCCGTCTAGCTGGCGGAGGCGGGCTGACAGCTGCCGCAATGGAGCCCCTCGCGGCCCGAGGCTGGAGCCATGGTGTACCCCACCGCTCGCCATGGCGCGCGTTTGTGGTAGCCTCGCCTTGGGCTGGCGACTGCTGCGGCGTAGGAACCTCGACTGCAGTAGCAACTACCACGTCGGGACTGTGACTACCCGCGGGCACAGGGCTGTTTCCCGGAGAGTCCACATCAATCGCAGTTTCGGAGGCAGCCTTACCCGTACGAACCGGTAGGAGGTGAAGACCACGGGGGGCTCGCAGTATGCCGGCCTTGTGTTCGAAAGCCGGGTCAGCGCGTTGAGCCGATCCCCGCTTGGGCGGCATCCTAATGCTGGTGTCCCCTAGCAAGCAGGTGAGGTACTGGGCGACCCCATCTCCTTCCCTTACCGGCTGGAAGGGGACACAGTACACAGCATTGGGCAGGGGCTCCAGGACGAAGCCTAACAATGGTGCCCGAGTAGGAGTTGGAGGTGAAAGAGGGACTCCCCCATCCTTCTTGCTGAAGTGTGCGGTAAAAAACCTCCCGCTTATCTCCCCAGGTGGCCTTCAAAGCCCACGCTTGATGCAGGGGTGGTGTTCCAAAGAGGTCCAGCCCAACTTTGCGTTCCGCAGGCAGCACGATGCTGGCTACTGTCCGTTCTCGGAAGGCTTGCTTGTGTAATGCCGTTGCAATGCCAGGGCCATCCATGCTCCACAAGCTGGCTTGTGTGCGCACATATTCAGGCAGGCCGCCATTTGGAAGCACGCACCTATACCATCCGAGTAGTGCGGTGCCACGAAAACCAAAGCCCCAAGCCCTCTCGTGAAGGAGGAGGTGGCTCGGGCAAACCCAGCCTCGCTACTAAACAGGAATCCAGAAGCCCGACATGTCACAAAAACACATATCCCAAATGTGGGGCCAGTGGAGCAGGCCGTGGTGATAGCGCCGAAGAAGCGTTTAAGGGACCCTATGCGATTCATGAGGAAGGTCCGAAACGTCACAAGGCTCCAAGTGTTGGGCGCGCCAGTCAGCGGGAAGTCTTCCGCGGTTTGGCAGGCTTCAAGTAGGCTCATATCGTCATCGCCCAGTGGGTCCGCGGGGAGACTCAACTGCAGCATAAACTTCATTTGGGTAACAATCCTGGCATACTGAGAGACCATCCCGATAGGGGAGTCAGGATAGACCTGGTGCCCAAAAGTGAGCACAATGTCCGCCAGGACCATGCTGAGGTCGTAGCTTCTGCCTAGCTTGGTTTGGGTCTCATCCTGATCTTGTACCCGTACCCATCGACACGTTTCCATCCACCTGCCTGCAAGGCTACGCAGTGGCCGCCCGAGCAGGTGCTGCATCGTGGGGCCTGGTGGCATACGTAGCCGAGGGACCCCGCCTATCAGCTCGAAGCGGCACGCCTCCGAGTACCGACATGCGTAAAGAATGGCCGCAATCTCAGGAGGGAGGCGCATGGATGAACAGAGCGAGAGGTTGACAGCCGGCCCGACAATGGCCTTCAGCCCGGCGGCCTGCATGACTGTCTCGGCTTGCTTCGGTTTGACGATGCTCATACAGAGAATCGATTCCAGCATCGAGACCGCTGAGAACAATACCTCAGACGCTCCAGAGGAACGGTGGGGCTTGCCCCACGAGGGCATCTCGCCTTGTCCCTTTTTCCACGGGCCGGAACTTTGGGCCGTTTGCCGCAAAAGGGCCGCAGGCAAGGTGGCTGGCGTGTGGAGGTCGGCAGGGACCGCATTGAGGCCACAAATCTTTTGCTCCAGCAACTCCGTGACGAAGTGGTAATTGGGTCGCGATCCTCCAGCGGGCTGTCTGTGGTCGCCAATCATGACATCAAGTGCATGCTTGATGTGCGCCAGAATGGTGTTGGAACCAGGCGTGCCCAATTGCTGGGCTTCATCTCGGAGGAGCAACTCAACATCCTTTAGACGGTTAATGAGCTGCGAGTAGGGAAAGCTAAGCCTTGCCACAATCGTACCATGTGTCGTGGCTACAAGTAGCCCCCGGTACAAATCGTGCACATCAAAAGGGAGCTTATGTGTGTCCTTCTCCTTGTTACCCGGTATGCGAACGATGCGGCTGCGAACAAATTCATTGCTAGCAGTCGTGAGCCTATCAACCGCTTCGACATAGGCCCGAACCGATTCATTGCCATGAGCGGTGTACAGGGTGAGCCGGCTCGTCAGGCACGCAAGGAGTACGCCTAGAAACGCGCAGGATCGTGTCTTCCCGCTGCCGGGCGCACCCGTTATGAATACAGAAGTACGATTAGCGGCCAGGCCGTACGAACACGCTCCCAGCAGCGCTGCCAGGTGTCCGTCCGCCCCCCAAAAGGTATCACAGAGGCGCGTAAGGAAGGCGGGACCAACCGCGAGCGCAAAGATGCTGGCTCGAGTCCTCGGATCGTGCTCGTTGCTCAACGAGTCATGGGACAGGCGTAGACACTCCGCATGCCACAGCGCAGGAGTCCGGGCGTCCTCTTGGCCGGGCAGCGGAGAGTCAGGCAGCGTAGCTAACACGCCACTCAGCAGCGTTGGCGTCCATTCTTTGCGATAGGATTGTTCCTCCGTAAGCCAAAGGTTGAGGAAGCTTTGCAAGGGGTTGGAAGCCCCCGGCCCCGCAGTAAGCGATGCCTGCGCAGCTTGCGTTTCGTGCTTGCCTCTGAAGACTTGGCAGACCTCCGGGTGAATGAGCTGTGCCCATGTGTCGTGCCAGTTCCCTCTCACCACTAGCCCGATAAGGAGGACAAGTACTAGATCTGTGAGAAAGCCCGGCAACCACAGTGGCTGCCGGATGGCATCAAGAGGCGAGTCTTCTAGCGGAACGCCCAATGCAACATGCTGCCTTTCCCTAGACATGTGTAACAGAGCATCCCAAAGCGGGGTAGAGGCTCCTCCGGGCAGAACCTCAAGCTGGCTGACTCTCGGCAGTGAGGGTCGTTGCGCGAATTGGTTGTGCTGTTCATCAGTTAAGAGCAGGGCAATGGTTATATTGACTGGCTGCATGGCCTTACTTTCTCCAGGGCCGGTGAAAAGCTTCTTCGGGGCAAGGAGCTCTATAAACATGCCTGGGTAGGCCACATCCCCCTTGTCTTCTCTCAAGGTAACCAGCAAAGCAGTGCCCTTGGCCGGCACTTTACCAGCGACAGCAAACCACTTTTTAGCCCAGTCAGGGACATCCGCCAACTCCGGTGTAAGGAGCATGACCGATGCCCTTGGGTAAACTCGATGGAGAAGGTGTATGCGTGCCGGGCTTTATCGCCACAGGGGTGGCGGCCCGCTTGACCGCAGCTTGCTCTGGGTAGTGATACTGTTCCGAGGGCTCCTCCTCGATTTCTGCTTCCGAGGCCATGGCTAAAAACTGATAACCCAGCATGTCAACCAGGCGCTCTAACGACAGGTGGGGGAGCCACATACCCAAAACTAGTTTCATCGTGGGACCAAGTTCATGATACGGGGGCGGCAAATCAGCCAGATGCGGCTTGGCATCCGTCAGGAGGACTTGGGTACAGTCAGCACGGAGACTTGCAATGCTCCGGTTCTCAGCGGAAGGTATCCGGAGAAAAGCCTCCATATCGGGGCGTCTGATTTGCCGTCCCAGCACGGAGTTGATGAAAGTTTTAGACTTATCCGAAAGCTGGACAGAGCCACACGCAACCCCCATCAAACCTGCTCGCACTGTGCGATCCATCCGGGGGTCGGCCAAGCCGCAAATCTTTTTAGTCAATTCCTTATGCACATAATCCCCCGGCGTGAGCTGGAATAGCTCTTCACTGTGGACAAAGTGACCATAAGAGTGTCCACCACTGCCAAGTGACTCAGGTCCAGTGAAGTAGTAGAGACGCGCGCCCGCGCCAATCGCTTGCGTCCTTGCTGCCTGGCTGGGCCGGAAGATACAAAGCTGGTCGCTCTCATGATGGACAAGACTAACAGCGTGCCGCAATTCCGAACCCAGGATATATTGCAGCATGGCCCGTGGCATGGCAACGCCGCCCAAACGTGCCTTGATGTGGACAAAATCGCCCTTGCAGTCAGGAAGCTTTTGGCGCTCATGCC
Organism: Symbiodinium natans; assembly: GCA_905221605.1. Taxonomy (NCBI): domain Eukaryota; class Dinophyceae; order Suessiales; family Symbiodiniaceae; genus Symbiodinium; species Symbiodinium natans. The sequence continues at coordinate 451,041 of CAJNDS010001112.1, forward strand.
AAGCGATAGCCACAGCAGCGCCCGTATACGACCCAGCTGAGAAACCCGTAACGCACAGTTTGCACTCGCCAGCTCTACCCGCGGCGAGGCCCACATGCAGAGCGGTCAGCGCAGCAGTATGTGGCATGTGCAAGTGAGCCAGGGCAGGGCACATTGTCAGGGAGGCTTCTACCGAGCTGATTCTAGCACGAACCGCCGCTGGCAGACCGCATCCTTCGACCTGAGGGTACAGAGCACGTGCCCATAGCTGGGCGGCTTGGGGCAGGAGCAACAATGCATGTGCGGCATTACCGCTGGTCGAAAGCAACAACGGGCGTTGTGTGTCCTCATATCGGACCTTTTGGCCCTGGTTGTCCCGGACTGTTTCCATTTCTAAGCCAGTGAGTGCATAGGAATTGGCTGTGTGAATGATGCTACCCGACACAGTGGGGGGCGTATTCTCGGCCTTCCCATTCATCCCGCTAATGAAGAGCGACCGACATTCCCCTGAGGGGGTTAGGTGAGGCTTTGGAGGCGGGTACTGGTAGGCAGGAAAGGCAAAGGCTGCCAGGGCTTGTTGCACACGCATGGCTAGTCCATCATCCCAGTATTGACTGAGGCCCAACGGCGTGACCTTTATGTCTGCGGCGAAGAGAGGCCACGGCAGATCCGCCTGGGCGAACCAAGCATGCGCAGCGGCAGCAAGAAGAGCAAGCGGCCCAGTGGGGGTATTGGGTCGACTGCGCCATTTCGGGGTGGCCCTGCAGGAAGATAGGGCCTCTTTCTTCCAAAACATGAGGACCCCAGGGAAGAGCTGGAGCCGCACTGGTCCACTGCCCTTTTGCCCAACAGAGGCCCACAGAGGGACGGTGTCCCCGTTGCCCCAGACCGACTCGGGTAGAGTAGGCAGCCGTAACACACTCCCCCACTGCGGCAAGGTGTTTTTGCCTTTGGCACCATATCCATGCACAAAAGGAGGGGGTATAACCTCGGCGTATCGGTTCGCCATGAATAAGTCAGGACCAGGTAGGATTGCCAAACGGGAGTGCGAGCCGCCGTAACCCATGAGCAAGGGAAGAAATCCCTGTTCATATGGGCCTTGTCCCCACGTTTTGACCCCTCTGACCTGCCTGACTGGGGAGGTGCCAAACTGGATGTCTGGCTCTGGCCGGCCAGCAGTAAGGTCGGCCGTTTTCCACGCAACCTCATGTATGTATCTTCCTAAAAGTGCCCATGCAAACACAAAGTCAGAGTGCTTGTGAGCAGTGGTTCCGGCAAGAGGGGTGTTGCGTAGACATTGCCGATAATGGATCTGGTCCAACGGCACCTGCTCATGCATACCAGGCAATGGAGTGGGCACTTCACTGGGCATGATGACTAGCTGCAGGGCTCGGCTCAACGCAGTACCAATTGAGGTCACCGCACTAGCGACGTTGCCAGGGATGCAGAAGCGAGGGGGCCGGGGATGTTTGCCGTCCGGAGCATTCGGGTAGAAGAGGACCAATCCCCCATTTGCTTCGAGCTGGTCCTCGGACGCACAAACCATGCCAATTGAGTTTGGCGATCGGGCCCCACACGGTATGGACCCGTCCGGCGAGCAACTCCACGGCGAGGCTGGAAGCGAGCCACAGGGCTGTGTCTCGTCCGTCTCGACTTCCATGCTGCCCAGTGACTCCGTCGAGAGGGTATTGGGCAGTAGATCGAGGACTGCAAACCTTCGCAGCTCTTCTGCTTCCCACCTGGCAGTGAACAAGGTGTCATGGTCAAGCAACATCAAGACCACCCCTGGCGCAAGGACTCTGAGGACTGCCAGAATTTCGGGCCCCGCCCACGTAAAGTGCACAGAAGCTAGCCCCGCTTCCTTGGTGTTAACCAAGATGGGAAACCACCTCTCCTTAAACGGGCCTTCCCACTGCATGCGTGCTACCAAATGCCGGACAAAGTAGGGGAAGTGCGGAATAGACAAGAAGCAGCGACTATCCGTGACCAAGAGCAGGACATGGGCTCCTGCGGACTCAGCAGCCCGGAGCTGTGGAAGTAGGCAGCCGAGTAATGCATTGTAGTCAATCTCTGGGTGGAGACCTTGCGGCTCAGGCGGTTCGCCGGAAATGGCTCCCGAGGCCAGTTTCAATGGCAGTACGCCGCTAGGGGTGGGCTCAGGGAAATTCTGCTTTCTAGTGCCTGCGCGAGATCGTCAGGCTCCTGAGGCCCCGGCGCATGGTCAGCACTGAGAGTGCGAAGCTGGCATATAGCCTGCATTGCGGTCGCCGCAAGGACCTGTGGACCTGGGTGGCTAGGGACCTGCCATGGCGGCAGGTCGGCTGCAACTGGCGCGGGAGGTGGCCTCCCATGTGGAATTCGTGGCTCGATCCTACTGACCTCACTCACTGGGTATGCTCCAACACGTGGAGGAATCGGCGGTATGGGAGGGCGAGGACTATTATCCGGCCAGCAGACCCTAGGTGGATTAGGTGATGGAGTTTGCCAGGGCCCGGGAGACAGGGCTGTCTCCCGACCCGCTCCTTGTTCGGTGAGAACACTCGCCCAAGGGGGAAGGTCTATCGCGTCACCAGGCACAGCACTGTGCGTGGACACCGCTCGCCCCATGAGGGCACTGCTATGCGGCATGATGCCGATGCCTGGCCTCCATGCATGCAGGAGAAAACAGCGAACCGTGGGTTGCCGGGCGAAGCAGACGGCGTTGCTGTTTCTCAAAAAGGCAGAATGGTCCAGACACAACAAGGGTTGTATTTCCGGCGGAAAGTATCGGCACCAACCGGCAGCATCGAGTTCGTGAGGCAGGATGACGCCGGCTTGCATCTGCCTGGTCATTGCGATATCACTGGTCCCTAAAGTGGCAAGTGCAGTGAGTTGCCCTCTCCTGGCAACGTGGACTTGGAGCACTTGCGCTCCAACCCGGATCGCGTACGGTTGACAGGCATACGACTCCATGGCATCACTCACCGAACATGGCAGGCCAAACTCATGTGACTACCCCACAGACAGCAGACAGCGGAGAACCACGAGGCAACCTCCAGACACGAAGATCCCTGGAAAGCCCTTTCAAAAACTACGGAGGGACACAAGGAAGGGGAGGACCAAACAGAAGCACAACACACAGGAGAGAAGAAGCAGAAAGGCGAGAAAAAACCAGTCAGGAGCGTTACAACCCTCTACACAATGGGTCCTCGTTCAGTCAGCCTGCCACCCTTAGCTTGAGCCAGGGCACATCCAACGCGCAACCTGAAAAGGGATGCAGCGTGTCATCGCAGGTGGCTGTTACTTGTGGCTGCAATGTGCTGCATGTACAAAGCAATGACCTGGAGACAATGGCATCCTTTACTTTGTCCGTGCACAGTAGTAGCACCAGAATGCAGGCGTACCTCGGTTGCTGGTCTGTTTGTAGCGGCAACACAAGGGCCGGCGCGCATAAATCGATTAAAATGGAAAAAGAAAGGTACTCTCTACCCTGCCCCGACGACTACTCCGGGAGCTCGATATGGTCCGCCAACAGCCAATCAGGATCGCTCAGCAATGCAGGCCACACCACATGCTCCGGGTCCTTGCCGATAACCACCTGGCGGATTGTGAGGCCGGGGGCCCAGGGGTACTGCGTGCGTCCGTAGCCCTTGAAGGCGGTAAAGTGTGAGTCTTCGGAAAGGGCTTCTGTGACAGGAGGCACGCGATGATTGCCCCGCACCGAGTAGCACATCCGAAGGTGGTGCTGAAAGGTCTCTACGTCCTTTCGTCCGCCATAGACTAAAATTCGTGTCTCCCCGCTCGTTGGGGCTGGCAGCAAAGAAGGCAGCCTAATGGGGCCCATGCAAACACAAGCCCGGAAGGTCGCATGGGCCTCGGAAATTGCAATCTGGTAGGTGATGGTTCCTCCAGAGCCAAGGCCCATAAAATATATGTGCAATGAGATGCGAGGGCTCGCATCACGTTGGACGGCCAGTAGGAGCGGTAGAATTTCCACTGTATACACTGCCTTGGTCCAGGCAGCACCGTCAGGCAGCATCCAGGCGGGCGGTGAGCCTGCTTGCCCCGCCACAGGCCATGCGCAGGCAATGACGGCCTTTTTGAAAGCCAGGTTGCTCCACAGATACTCGATGGCCCCTTGCCAAGGCAGTGGGTGCATATTCTCCACATAGAAATGTCCACAACCAGGGAGGAGAAGCACTATCGAGTTGGCTTCCCCTGCATCCGCACTCGGCCGGGATACAACAAAGGGGAGGGTTGAACTGCCATGGCTCGCCGTAATCCAGGTGTTTTCACGCCCAGCTACGAGCGGAGGGGCGACCAATGGAGGAGGCTGCAGGTTCTCCAGGCCAAGGGGCTCTTTGCAATGCCATGGCGAAGAAGAGGCAGCCTACCCAATTGATGGGGCAAGGTAGAGGAAGACTGGGCAGCCTTGCCTGAGAGCCGTGCCGTCCAGCGCAAAGAATGTCACACAACAACAAGCTTGCTCCCAACTTTCCCTGACTCAGCTCCCTTCAGTAGGAGACTACATCAGCAGTATAACATGATCAATGGTTACAACTTTCCAAATCGGTCAAGACAACAGCAAGACATTACAGGAATGCCGCATGACCATGGATAACGACCGATGTACTAGGCCGCCGTTTGTTCCGTATTCGCACAAGGTCAGCGTTAGATGTCACTATCCGAATGCCGATTGTCCTCAAGCAGATGCATGGTCTCGTCATCTAAATGCTCGAGAATGTCGGTAGCAATACGTTCATCGAGGAAGCACGCTACCCACTCCAGAATGACGGCATTATCATTGGGGACAGCATCGGACATCGCTTGCAAAAGCAAATTGACTTTATCGGCAGTGAAACGCCATGCAAGCAAAAGATGCTGCTCCAAATGCGCTTTTATGAGGTAAATTGGAAAATCTTCCTGGCGATGCACAATGATTGGCCTGGCCCAGGCTAAAAGGGCATTCTGCTGTGGTCCAGGCGGACGTCTGAACATAGCCAGTAACGCCCCGTACTCCTGGGCAAGCTCGTTCCTCAGATCCTGCGAAAGATCTCGAAGGTGGTGTGCAAGCCAGGCGCGATGACCTCCAACAGAGTGCGCGAGTTCGGCCGCAGCAACCATGGCGAGGGTCCGTTGATTAGGACGTCCTTGGGCTGCCGAGGCATCGCGGATTCCTTGCAGTACGAGGAGCTTGGTGAGCGATATCCATCCAGCACTACAAGTGTGGCCGTGGCCTTCGAGGATGGGCTCGCTGGAAAAGATCTCCGGGTGTTCGTAAGGGTAGCATCTTTCCCAGTCACTGTCGCCATCTCCATTGACAGCAGTGTAAAGGCTGCCACCAATGACCAACGAAGAAGCCATGCCGGGCAG